>JAWNLY010000176.1:4917500-5517500 GCA_035042045.1 Drosophila melanosoma
ATGAGATTAATGGAGTGACGCGGCCGCGTCTGCATCTGGGACCGATTGGATCTGGGCGGGACCTGGTGCGCAGCGACGATCCTCGCACAAAGTTCGCCCGTAAATTTGCACTGCTTGCCACCGATGTGGAAATGAGCAGCGTGCTGGACAGCATCATTGGCAACTGCCGGGAGAGCTTCATTCTAATCAAGGGCATCGCCGACTACAAGGATGGCATGTCGACGCGCAAATGGCAGAACTATGCATCACTCTCCGCCGCCGCGGTGGTCAAATCCGTCATCTGTGGCATGGATGCGCCGACAAATGTTTAACTCGTTTTCAACACTCCCTCAGCGCATTTAGCTATGATTTTAACTTTTCAAATAACTTCGTTTTTATTTCTATACATATATATATATATATATATTTATGTATATATATATATATATATTTTTTTTAGTTTTGTTCGGAAAGCCTGCAATGTATTTATCTTTTGTTCTCTGTGCGTTATTAACCAAAAGAGGGCCCCGATTAATATCCGGTAGGCCTCTCCAAGTAGACCAAAATGTATGCGTTGTCCTAATACCTTAAACATATGAGAAAGTAATATGTATTAAATAATTTCTTGTTATTTATTTGTTATGCTTTTGTACTACATACACACATATATATATATATATATATATATATATATATAAATATATATGTATATGTATAAATATATATACAAATAATTTACATTTACACAATATGTATGACACAGGTACATGACGTATATAAGTATATACAATATATATTTTATTTTACCTTATAAATAAATACGGCAATATTATTTTGCAAAATTAATATACAACTTTGGTTTTTATACGATCAATTGAGATGTAAAATGTTAATGACAAATATCAAATTCACTTTTGAAATGCTGAAGTACTCCAAATTGGCAGTTGGCGAGATCGGCTTAGCCGTGAATTCTAATCAAGAGTTCATATATTTTACGGGGTCTAAGAGGTTTCTTATTGCCGACTTTAAATATGTTGAAGGTATAATAAATTCAACCACACTTTCGGTGGCGAGTACTGAATGGACAACATATCAGTATTTTGCTTAACCGTTTTAGGAGAATGTTTTATGAAAATTAATTATAAATAAATAAAAACAGAAAAGCCTTTATGCAATAAACTCCAGCAAGGATTGAGAGAAACTTGCGAAAAAACGGATTTACTTAAAATAATACTAGGCTTTTGGGACGCTGATAACACTGGTAATAGTTTAATATTCATTTGCGAATCCTTTACAGAGGACTAGACTTGATTTTGACTGCGTTGTTTTTGTTTTACAGTCTTAATAAATTCGCCGTCCATCCAACATATGAAAATTTAAATAAGTTGCGTATATTCAAATACTACGGTTTAAAATCGATAAATTGCAAACAAATTTGTATTAGCTTTGGAATGCATAAGCTGCAAGTTCAGTTTACCAATCGATATGTTTTTTAGTGTGGAGTAGGTCTGTAAAGTGAGGAGTGGCTCTGTACGTTATTAACTTATAATGCTACAGCCAAAAGGTGACCACTCTTACGCTTGGAATTCTATTTAAAATCGGACACTTGGTGTTTGCCGGTTGCCGGAAAGAATAGCGCTTTTTTTTTAAACAAGACTGAATGAATTGATTTTCAATGAGACAATGCGGAATACTTAAAGGAACTATCAAAAAATATAACTAAATATATTCCATAAGATTTTTATTTAAACAACATTTGTTTTTGAATGGTGTATATAAGTCTAAGCAAACTTACATGCCAACAATTTTGTACAAGCAAAGGAACATCAAAGAGTAAAGAGTTAGAAAGCAATAGAAAACGAGCTGTTGTCAACATTGTACATGCGTTCCACACACTGTGTCCATCTCGTTCTGTCGCGTGGCGAAGAAACACTTGTGAACGATTTAATTGCGTCGCAAGTAACGCTTGTGATGGGTTCGGCTCAGATCGGCTCGGCTCGGCTCGGCTCATTCAGTCGACTTGTGTCGTTAACACCGGTTGTGCTGTGCAAGCTATACATTGTTGCGCATAATAACAACAGAAAACACGTGCACACGTGCGGTTGAAAGGCAGACAGACAAAGCGAATTGATGTTAAATTGCAATAAACCAATTTAACGCATAAGGGCGAATTAAGAATAAAGGACGGGCAAAAGCAAATCCAAATGTAAGTGTTGAGTGGAGTCTGATAGTTTAAATGTTATAAATTAATGTATGTATTAAATACCTTTTGCAACGGATGCAAACGTATCCTGTGAAGATTTCTGAAACCAAATATTTTACGCACATCCTACAAATACAGATGCAAATAGAAATACAAGCACTGAACGCTTATTTGCATTTCTGTACATGAACCGGTCTTAAGTGCATTCAGTTGAGTTGTTAATACTCTGTTTTCTTAAAACGCACTCAGTTGATATCAGTTGGACAGAATTGAAATTCGGAAAATATTAAAAATTCGTTAAAGGAGATTCATCAATTTGATAAAGTCTAAACTCTTTGCACATCCATAAAAAAAAATTGGAGTTTTCTAATATCTTAGTATATATTACCATCAAGCAATTACTTTTGATCGACAATAAGTGGTCATCAATTTTGAATTCGATCTGTATATCTTGCTATCAATCATAGTGCGCCAATGCGACACATAAAAAATTAATAAAAAGAAGCATGTATTTTTATCAGTTGTGCCGAAGTATTTATAATAATAAAGATTCCGATCGCAACATTTCTTGTAACGTGTTCCAATCATAAATCAATAAATAAACCATATTTGCACAGTGTAAATACTCATATATACATTGAATGACTGAAATGGTAAGCAATCCATGGGGACAACATTTATGTGGGAAAATATTGCTGAAACCAATAAGAAGACAGGCAAGGCAACACAAGGAGACGTTGATTACAAGAAAATCTGTGGCTGAGCAACGACAGGAAACGCGGTGCATAATATTCTCCAATAGTAGCAGGCGATTGGAAAATGCATTATTCTATGTGTGCGAAAATAGCAGCAATATTGCAAGTGGCTCGCTTACTCTATCCTTGGGCTCGCATTTGATTTTTAATTTGTAACCTTTCGTATAGTGGGGTGGTTTAACTGTTGAACAATTTTGTGATCACTGCCCGCAAAATGTGTGGTGAATATCTAAAACAGGGTAACATTGTCTCGACATACAAAATGGTATGTTCGAACAGCCGTCTGCGCGTTGCGACATGATAACGTTGAGACCAATCTTTGCATGTGTGATCGTCGAGAAACAATGATTTTTGTACGTCGAGACAAAGATACCCTTTTCTAGATGTTTACCATACAATTTGCTGGCTGTGATCACAAAATTGTTCAACAGCTGAAACACCTCACTTTACGAAAGGCAAGAAGTCGCGCTATGCATCTTGAAGCTGGTTATCAGTTCATGTTATCTCCTAGACGAGCCGACTGGACAAGAACTTTCTAAATTGTTATTTGAAGTCTGATTTATATTCAAAACTACTCTTTCCCATTTTAATGAGATTACATTTCTTGTTGATTTCCATGAGGGTTTTTAAGGTTCGAAGTTTTTATTTATACGAAAGATTTAAGATAGTCGTTTTTTTTTAATTTTCTCTGTATCGTTTTTACTTTCTCGCTTTTCTTTTCTTTCGTTGTCTCTCATTTTTTCCAAGTCGTTATTCACGTTTTCAAAAAGGTATCATTTTAATTTCTGGCTATTCCCTAATAAGAATTCTGTTGATCTAAATTTTAATGCACGCTCAAATATATTTTCTATTTATAAATTTTATTAAGTGATTTTTAAATTGAGTAAGGATATTATTATTCAGCAAAGATGCTTTAAAGGTTTAAATAAACAATAAAAATATACAAAATATCTGCTAACTATAAATAAAGAATAACTGTTGTTTTGGGATTAATGCATACCTAATTCTTTATTTATCAAGTTAAAATTCTATATCCAACTTGGTTTAAGAAGACACAACTCTGAAATATTATTTGTAAAGGTATAAAAATAAAAGAAAATAGACACAACACAAATTCCTAATTGATACTATTAAATTCCTAATTGAAACTATTAAATTAGTTTAATATTATTACTCGAAATAATTAATTACTATTTACTCACTCTGTTACAGCGAAATGTCGTCAACGGATTGTTATTTGGTGCTGGAGGATGGTACAGTGATGCCTGGCTGCTCATTTGGTGCGAAGGGTAATGCGACAAGTGGCGAAGTTGTGTTCCAAACTGGCATGGTTGGATATACGGAGGCGCTGACGGATCGCTCCTATAGCGCCCAGATCCTGGTGCTTACCTATCCCCTAATTGGCAACTATGGAGTGCCCGATGCCGACAAGATTGACGAATTTGGATTGCCGGAGCACTTTGAATGGTTCAACGGTGCGGTGCAAATTGCTGGCTTAGTTGTCGGCGAAATATGCGAGACGCCCTCGCATTGGCGCTCCCAGCGTACGTTGTCCCAGTGGCTGGCCGAGCACAAGGTGCCCGGGATAAGTGGCATCGATACACGCGCCCTAACCAAGAAGCTGCGCGAACAGGGCAGCCTCCTCGGTCGCATTGTCTATAATGAGCCGAACAAGCAACAGTTGGCTGCCACCTTCGTCGATCCCAATGAGCGCAACCTGGCCGAGGAGTGCGCCATCCGGGAGCCGAAGCTGTACAAGTCCCCACAGCCGAATGGCATCCGCATTGCCATCATAGATTGCGGCCTGAAGATAAACCAGCTGCGCTGTCTGTTGCAGCGTGGCGCATCCGTAGAACTGCTGCCGTGGAGCAGTCAATTGCAGCCGGATCAATATGATGCCCTCTTCCTGTCCAATGGACCGGGCAATCCTGCTAGCTGTCGCCTGATTGTGGAGCATGTGAAGCGTGTCCTGCTGGCGGGCAATAAGCCCATCTTCGGCATCTGTTTGGGCCATCAGCTGCTGGCATCGGCCATTGGCTGCGACACTTACAAGATGAAGTATGGCAATCGTGGCCACAATCTGCCCTGTCTGCATCGCTCCACTGGCCGTTGTCTGATGACGTCACAAAATCATGGCTATGCCGTCGATCTGAACAAACTGCCCGACGACTGGGAGGAGCTGTTCGTCAATGCGAACGATGGCACCAACGAGGGCATTGTGCATCGGAGCAAACCCTATTTTTCGGTTCAGTTCCATCCGGAGCATCATGCTGGTCCCCAGGACACCGAGTTCCTCTTCGATGTCTTTCTCGATGCCATTCGCCAGACATCGTCGTCGTCGTCGTCGTCGTCGCCGTTGAGCGTTCCACAGTTGATCGAGCGTCGTTTGCGTGCCACACAGCCCGATCCGCAGCCAAGGCCACGCAAGGTGCTCATATTGGGATCCGGCGGCCTGTCCATTGGCCAGGCCGGTGAGTTTGACTATTCCGGCTCGCAGGCAATTAAAGCGATGCGTGAGTCCAAAATACAGACGGTGCTCATCAATCCCAACATTGCCACAGTGCAAACGTCCAAGGGTATGGCGGACAAGTGTTACTTCCTACCATTGACGCCCGAATACGTTGAACAGGTGATCATATCGGAGCGACCAAATGGCGTCCTACTCACCTTTGGTGGCCAGACCGCTCTCAATTGCGGCGTCGAACTGGAGCGCGCCGGCGTCTTTGCCAAGTACAATGTACGAATTCTGGGCACACCCATCGAATCGATTATTGCGACCGAGGATCGCAAACTGTTTACCGATCGTGTGAATGAGATCGGTGAACAGGTGGCACCATCGGAGGCCGTCTATACGGTTGCCGAGGCACTCGAGGCAGCCAATCGCCTTGGTTATCCGGTAATGGCACGCGCCGCTTTCTCGCTGGGTGGCCTGGGCTCCGGGTTTGCCAACAATGAACAGGAGTTGGAGGCATTGGCACAGCAGGCGCTGGCCCATTCGCGTCAGCTGATTGTGGACAAGTCGCTCAAGGGCTGGAAAGAGGTCGAATACGAAGTGGTGCGCGATGCCTACGACAATTGCATAACGGTCTGCAACATGGAGAACTTTGATCCGCTGGGCATCCACACCGGCGAGAGCATTGTGGTGGCGCCATCGCAAACCCTATCGGATCGCGAATACCAAATGCTCCGCAGCACCGCCCTAAAGGTGATCCGTCATTTTGGCGTTGTCGGCGAGTGCAATATCCAGTATGCTCTGTGCCCCCACTCGGAGCAGTACTACATCATTGAGGTGAACGCTCGGCTGTCGCGCAGCTCGGCGCTCGCCAGCAAGGCGACTGGTTATCCGCTGGCCTATGTTGCCGCCAAGCTGGCGTTGGGTGAACCATTGCCGGAGATCCGCAACTCGGTGACGGGCAATACGACGGCCTGTTTTGAGCCCAGTCTTGATTATTGTGTGGTAAAGATACCACGCTGGGATCTGGCCAAATTTGTGCGCGTCAGCAAGCACATTGGCAGCTCCATGAAGAGCGTCGGTGAGGTGATGGCCATCGGTCGCAGCTTCGAGGAGGCATTCCAGAAGGCGTTACGCATGGTCGACGGCGATGTCCATGGCTTTGATCCGTATCGTGCGACCGTGGACAAGGAGCAGCTATCGGAGCCAACCGATCGACGACCATTTGTATTGGCCGCTGCCCTCAAGGCCGGCATGTCCATTGAGGAGCTGCATGAGTTGACGAAAATCGATTGCTGGTTCCTCCACAAGCTGCAGCACATCATTGACTTCTATGGCGAACTGGAATCGGCTGGCAATCCATTAACGTCCGTCCTTCTGCTACGTGCCAAGCGTATGGGATTCGCTGACAAACAGATCGCCAGTGCCATTAAGAGCACGGAGCTGGCCGTGCGACAGCAGCGATTGGAGCAAAATATTCGACCATTTGTCAAGCAGATCGATACCGTTGCTGGCGAGTGGCCAGCGAGCACCAATTATCTGTATAACACATACAATGCATCGGAGCATGATGTCCTTTTCCCGGGTGGCCACACAATTGTCGTCGGCTCCGGCGTCTATCGCATTGGCTCGTCGGTGGAGTTCGATTGGTGCGCCGTCGGCTGTTTGCGGGAGTTGCGCAATCTCAAGAAGTCGACCATCATGATTAACTATAACCCGGAAACGGTGTCCACCGACTATGATATGTGCGATCGTTTGTACTTTGAGGAGATCAGCTTTGAGGTCGTCATGGATATCTATGAGATGGAGCGATCCGATGGCATTATACTCTCAATGGGTGGCCAGCTGCCAAATAATATTGCCATGGATCTGCATCGCCAGCAGGCCAAGGTGCTGGGCACTTCACCCGAATCGATTGATTGTGCCGAGAATCGTTTCAAGTTCTCGCGCATGCTGGACAGGCGAGGCATACTGCAGCCGCTGTGGAAGGAGCTGACCAATCTTCAGTCGGCGATTGAATTTTGCCAGGAGGTGGGCTATCCGTGTCTGGTGCGACCCTCCTATGTGCTATCCGGTGCGGCAATGAATGTGGCATATTCGGATCAAGATCTGGAAACATATCTAAATGCCGCCTCTGAGGTGAGTCGCGAGCATCCGGTGGTCATATCAAAGTTCCTCACCGAAGCCAAGGAGATCGATGTGGATGCCGTTGCGGCCGATGGCCAAATCCTGTGCATGGCCGTCTCCGAGCATGTGGAGAATGCTGGCGTTCATTCTGGTGATGCAACACTGGTCACACCGCCGCAGGACCTAAATCCCGAAACACTCGAATCCATCAAGCGTATCACACGCGATCTGGCCAGCGTCCTGGATGTGACGGGACCCTTCAACATGCAGCTCATTGCCAAGAACAACGAACTGAAGGTCATCGAGTGCAATGTGCGCGTCTCGCGTTCCTTCCCCTTCGTGTCGAAGACCCTGGATCATGACTTTGTGGCCACGGCGACACGTGCAATTGTTGGCAAGACCGTGGAGCCCATCGATGTGCTGCACGGCGTCGGCAAGGTGGGCGTCAAAGTGGCACAGTTCAGTTTCTCCCGGTTGGCCGGCGCCGATGTGCAGTTGGGCGTGGAGATGGCGTCCACCGGTGAGGTTGCCTGCTTTGGTGACAACCACTACGAGGCCTACCTCAAGGCCATGTTATCTACCGGTTTCCAGATACCCAAAAATGCCATCCTCCTCTCAATTGGCAGCTTCAAGGTGCGTGCATCTGCCATTTCTGTTCGCATCCAGCTTTTTTCATAATTGAAATTTATCATTTTTTTAATTTAGCACAAAATGGAGCTGCTGCCCTCCATACGAGATCTGGCCAAGATGGGCTACAAGCTGTACGCATCCATGGGTACCGGTGACTTCTATGCGGAGCACGGCGTTGATGTGAGTACTGAACAAATATTATTGTATTGAATCCGGCTGAACTAGGCTAAGGATTACTTTAGAAAACCACTCGAATAACTATATATATATATATATATATATATATATAAATTCTTCAGATTGCGAAAGTCTGTTGCTTTCCGCGTAGGACAGGTTAAAGTTTTGTTTGAATAGAGTTTTCTGATTTCATTTTTTATTCGATTTTTAGAAAAAAAGCACATTAAAAATGTGAGAGAAAAATATAATTTTGATAGTTTTTTTTTTTTACCAAAACTGTCAATTTTTATTTGTCTTTAGTTCTCAATCAGAAACTTTGTTTTTTTCACATTCACATAATGTGAGTAAGTTTAAGATTTTGGATTATCGCGAAATGTGAATAAAAATAGAACTAGAAACAGAAATAGTTAAAGGGTTTTTTTTTTAGAATTTAATAGAAATGAGGATTATTTATTTGCATTGTTTGTTGTTTTAAGAAAAATAATATAAAGACGTTTGATCAAGTGTTTTTCTTATTTGTATATATATTCGGTTATATTTCGAACTCCTTAGGGATACGTCTTCACATTCACATCGGATTCGAAATATATCCAAGTAAATAAAAACAAAAAAAAAAACATTTGCGAACAAATATTTGAAAATAATAATTTTTACTGTAACGGGAGATCCATAAATAAACAATGATCAAATTGGTCTTGTGAACAGGAATATATAATATAATATATATATATATATATGGACAGCTGGAGTGCAACGAGGGGCGTGGCAAGGGGTACACTCAGAAAAAAAAGGAGAGTGCTTTAATTGAAGGCACTTTTCAGCTTTTGCGTATTCCGCTGGAGCATGTTGCGCAGATCGTTGCGTCGTGATTCCGGCGCCAGTGTTTGCATCAGTTGCTCCGTCTTGGAGCTAATCGTTTGCAGTGCAGCCGGATCGATTTGCAGACGCTGCATTAGCGTGCCCAGCAATTGGCTGACTTCCTTTGTGGGAGTGTCTGGCACTGGTTCTGGCACCGGCACCGACGGTTCCACTTGTGCATCGACCATGCCAATGTCATCAATCTCATTGGATGTCCTCCGGCTTGTGCTGGGCGATGCAGTGCTTCTGCTCGGCAATGGCATTATTTCCGCCGTGTGCATCTGCACCACGTGCTCCATGAAACTGCCGCTGACTCTGAGACTAGCACTCGAACTGGGACTGGGATTGGGATTGGAATTGGTACTACTTCCCGTGTGTGTTGTGGCCCGTTCGAAGCCACTGGCTGCTTGGCAGAGGGCCTCCGCATAGTGCTGGGCATACTGGGTGCAGCCCAGTTGTTGATAGAGCCGGCAGAGACGCTGCGACTGGTCCAAATAGAGCTGCACATGCTGGGCATTGCGGAACTCCGTTGCCTTGGCCAACATGGCCAGCATGTGATCCAGCAGCAGCTCGAGCAGATTGGTGCGTCGCAGTATCTCAATGCCGTCGTTCAGTTGTGGTCTGTCATCCGATTCAACCGATGACCGATGACTGGACGATTGCGATGTCTGCGATGCTCGTGGCAGCAACAGCAGCGGCATTTCCCGGCATGGACTCGACGAGTCAACGGAGACGCGTCGCTGCTCGGCGAGCTGCTCCAGTTGCTGGGCACGCAGCATGTGCGTCTTACGGCGCAGCTTGCCTCGCGTCCGCTCCTGATGCATACGCATGCCCAGCAGACCCTCTGCATCTGGTGCACGGCGCTCCACTTGATCCGCCAACTGGTCCATCTCCTGCTGGACGGCAGGCAACTGGCTGCGTGCAAACTTTGCCCAGCTGCGCAACTGCAGATAGTCCATGGTGACCAGGTTGTCGAGCAGCCGTCCATAATTGAGCTTGGGATAGAAGTCGTCGGCATGCTGCAGATTGCCCAATGCCTGCAGCAGATGCATCAGCGGCTGTTCCCCAATGCCCGCCATTATCGAGCGCAGCTCCATCAGTGCATCCTCCGGCACATGCTCGAAAAGATTGCGTCGCTCAATGAAAAAGTCGCTCAGCTGCTTCTTGGCCAAACAGTCGGCGAAGGTGCGCACAAAGCGTATCAGCATCTCGCCCAGAAACTCATCCGGGCAATCGTTGCTCTGCCGCTCGCACTGCCAAAAGAGATGGGTGCGCACCTGCTCCATGATCTGACCCATTGCCTGGCACTTGTCGTTGATGAAGGTGCGCACCAGCGCCTTCATCAGCAGCAGCACCTTCAGCTGGGTGCGATGCAACTGTCGCTCCAGAAACTGTTCCGCCTGGGGAAACACAATGCGCCACTCCAGCTGGCGGAAGGGATTGCGCGAACGCTTGGGCGCATAACCCGCCGGCACCACATGGTAGCCAAAGGCTTGGATCCGCTTCCGCATCGGCATCGTTGGCCATTCGTATTTGTCGCCCGTCTGCGGATTGGTCAGCTGTGGGCGGGCGCGCAAATTGAACTCAAAGGCGCAATCCGGCCAGCTGTGCGGCACATGAATGGCGGGCACCAGCTCCTCCATTGCCGTATAAACGGTGCAGCCCCGATAGCTGCCAGCCGACAGCTGCTCCTGGCTAATGCCCAGCTCCGTTGCCAACTGCTGGCGCAGCAGCTCACCAAAATAGTTCATGAACTGCTCCGAGCTGAGGTAGCATTGCTGGAGCAGAGCACGACGGCGATGCTGTTCCACGCGACACTGTCGCAAGATCTGCACAGTTTCGTATCCGCTCCGATTGCTCTCTGTTTGCTGCTGCTGTTGATCCTGGTCCTTCGTTGTCTCTTCCTCACTCCCACTGACTACGTCATCATTGTAGTCGTCGTCGTCGTCTTCGTCTTCGTCGTCTTCGTCGTCGTCGTCGTCGTCGTCGCTCTGCTCCAGCCAGGCGGGCAGGCAGCTGGCCAAACGGCAGACGCATGCTTCGGGCAGCAAATTGCGATGCAGTGCATCCGGCACAAGCTTAAGCGTTAGCTCATCCATTGGCCGCTGTGTATTCAAGCGAGCTATATACACATGATCATAGTCACCCTCACGCCAGCTACCAGTTCCCGACCCCGATCCCGATCCCGATCCCGAACTGGCGATAGTTCCATAACCAGAGCTAACATCTGTGTAGACACCAGTGTCAATGTCACCTCCCTCGTCACTGCTGGGACTGCTTGGACTGCTTGGATTGCTTGGACTGCCCGAGATGCGCTGCTGGGTTGGCGCCGGTTCACGCAACTTTAGACGCACATAGCCCATCCAGCGACTCTGCTCCAGCTGACGGACATACTGCCGTCGACAGGGCGTCGTATTGTAATAGTCCGTCTCCAGCAGCACCTTGCACAAAGCGGCTATCGAATCATAGTTGGCATCGTTTGCCCGCGCCACATCCACGTTATCGAACACCACATAGGTGAGCATCCTCTGCAGCGGCTGTGCTGGCAACGTGGAGCCCAACTGTCGCTGTGGCCCATCTCTGTGGACGGACGGATGTGTTTGTTTATATATCATTAAAAAAAATAAGCAAAAAATAGCAATTTCCCAGCGTAATCCAACCCGGAGATGCCCCATTTTTTAATTGATCAGAATTTGGATCAGTTAAGATTGCAAAAGATTCATTAGAGCAATTGCTGGACTCGTCACATGGTAGGAAAGTGGAGCTTACGTGGGTTTGAAGAGGAGCCGCTTGGCCACTGCCGCATCGATGGCGCTGGCCTGGAGGAGACTGTGCTCGGTTAGTGTCTGGGCGGTGGTGCGCTGCGTGGCCAGCAGCTGCTCATCGATGGCAGCCATCTCGTGCTCAAAGTGGCCAAAGAACTGCATGCCCAGCAGCAGATGATTCAGTAGAAACGTGTGCAGTTGCCGTTCCAGCTGATGCCGTGTCTTCTGCTCGATGCTGCGCTGATGCACCTCCCGCTGCTGTTCCAGGGTGCGGGCATATAACGCACTGGCACATTCGGTGGCGCTGCTGCCATTGCTGCCACCACGCAATCGTAGCTGCGGCGCCACATTGTGGCCACTGCCACGTGGCAATCGTTGGACACCATGGTGGCCACTGCGTGAGTCACCAACGGCGCCCTTTCGCTGCTGTCGACGCTTTCGCGCGTTCCGCTTTTGCAGCTTGGCCAATTGCCGTTGACGCTTCTCCTCTTGGCGGCGACGCAGCTGGACACGCGACGTCGCCTCCGCTGCCTGCAGCTGCTGCAACGTATTGGGTTGCGCCTCGCTGTCCAGCGCCTTGGACCAGTTACAGCCCATAAATAGTTGCTATTGTCTCGAAGGTTTCACTTGTCCAGGAGCGCAACTGCTGCAATTGTTCGACTGATGCCAATCGAACTGATCGAATTCTATTTCCAAGACAAGGTTAATGTTGTTGTCGTAGCGACAACTGTTGCTGTTGTTGTTGCTGTTGCTCTCGTTGTGATTGTCGTTGTCGTTTTGGTATTGATAACAACATCTTCCAACGCTTCCGGCTGGCCAACAAGTGGAGGAGAGCGGAGGCGCCGTTATCAGCACTCTCGGCCTGGTAAACACGGCAATGCACTGCAACCACAAGGGAAGGGCAAAACGACTGCGTCTTGCACAGTGGAGCAAGTTTGTTGTAAAAAAAAATATTTTCCCTTTTTTTTATTTTCAAATTCATTTATCAAAACACTATTTGCAATTGTAGAAAAATATATTTGTAAAAAGTTGTTTAATTTCCAATGTTAAATGAATTAAAGTGGTTTTTATTTATTTTTTTTTTTTTTTTTTTGTTGTTAATCTGTATTTTATTGTTCAATATAAATGGACTATATTAAAATGTTTATTCTATATCGAATTGATTATAATAAATTAAGAAATATATATTTATAAAAACGGCACGTTCGTTGAGGCCTTCAACTCAAATTAACAATCTGGTTTTATGATGAAACTAAAACAGAAACAATTTTAAAATTTCTTACCCAGTTCCAAAAGTATTCCATGTGAAAAATTGAAACAGTTTTGCAACTTTTTTCACTGTGCAATTGTTGTTTGTTTGTAAATTTTTATTGGCATTGATGTTAATTGGAATTCGAATTGGAATTGATATTATTTTTCAAATAGTAAGAGTGAATTTTAATGTAGCTTCATCAAGTGCGATATCTTTATTTGGCCCAGGCAAACAGAGACAAGTCGATGGGTCGATGGGGCGATGGGTCGATGGGGCGATGAGTGGATGTGGCGATGAGTGGATGATTGGATGAGGTGTGGTCACACAATGTGTAAACCTTTTTATCTTATTCGGTTTGCAGGTGGAGTCCGTACAGTGGACATTCGATAAGACGACACCCGACGACATCAATGGTGAACTGCGTCATTTGGCTGAGTTCTTGGCCAACAAACAGTTCGATCTGGTCATTAATCTGCCCATGCGCGGCGGCGGAGTCCGCAGGTATGCAATTCGTATTCTTTTTGTAGATTGTAACTGTAATAATTGTTGTTGTTTTTCATTTCCAATTAGGGTGTCCTCATTTATGACACATGGCTATCGGACACGTCGCCTGGCTGTCGACTATTCCATACCGCTGGTGACCGATGTGAAGTGCACAAAACTGTTGGTGGAATCGATGCGGATCACTGGCTGCAGGCCGGGCATGAAGACGCATACGGATTGCATGACATCCCGTCGGATTGTGAGGCTGCCCGGCTTCATCGATGTCCATGTGCATCTGCGGGAACCGGGTGCCACCCATAAAGAGGACTTTGCCAGCGGCACAGCAGCGGCGCTCGCCGGTGGCATCACAATGGTTTGTGCGATGCCAAACACAAATCCGGCAATTGTCGATCGCGAGACGTTCCAACAGTTCCGGGAGCTGGCCAGTCTCGGTGCCCGGTGCGATTATGCGCTCTATTTGGGCGCATCCGATACCAATTGGGATCATGCCCACGAGCTGGCGACGCAGGTGTGCGGCTTGAAGATGTACCTCAACGATACATTTGGCACACTGAGGCTGAGCGACATGGCCGCCTGGCAGCGTCACCTGTCCCGCTGGCCCAAGCGGATGCCAATCGTTTGCCATGCCGAACGCCAGAGCATGGCAGCCGTCATAATGATGGCCCATGTGCTGGATCAATCGGTGCACATCTGTCATGTGGCGCGCAAGGAGGAGATTCAGCTGATACGTGCCGCCAAGGAGAAGGGGATTCGTGTCACCTGCGAGGTGTGTCCACACCATTTGTTCCTCAGCACCGGAGACTTGGAGCGCTTGGGCGCTGGCATGGCGGAGGTGCGGCCGCTGCTCTGCTCGCCGGAGGATCAGGAGGCGCTCTGGGAGCACATGGCGTACATTGATGTGTTTGCCACAGATCATGCGCCGCATACGCTCGCCGAGAAGCAATCGGCAAAGCCGCCACCCGGTTTCCCCGGCCTGGAGACGATCTTGCCGCTGCTGTTAAACGCTGTCCACGAGGGTCGACTGACTCTGGACGATATCAAGCGAAAGTTTTATCGCAATCCTCGCACAATCTTCAATCTGCCCGACCAGCCGCAGACCTATGTGGAGATCGATTTCGACGAGGAGTGGACAATTAGCAATAGTGAACTGAAAACACGGGCAGCCTGGTCACCCTTCAATGGCACCAAGGTCAAAGGACGCGTCCATCGTGTCGTCCTGCGCGGCGAAGTCGCCTACATTGATGGCCAGGTGCTCGTCCAGCCCGGCTACGGTCAGAATGTGCGGGTCAAGGTGCCGTTCCCTCAGAAGTCCGAACTGGAGGGCACTGATCTGCCCAGCGACATGGATGCCAACGATACATTCTCACGTCTCCTCACCGATGGTGGAGCGGCTCGTTCCACAACCGTTCACTTTGTGGATGATGCCAACACCAGCACATCCTCAGGGACTGGTGGTTTTCTGCGTCCGGTGTCGCCATCGCCACGACTGCGTTTCGACTCCACGAGCAATACGACTCTGAAGGAATATCTGCAGAAGAACTCTCTGCTGTCCACACCCAATCCCGTGGCAGACTGTCTGGTCGGCAAGCATGTGCTGTCCGTGGACACCTTCAACAAGGAGCGACTAAATGACCTGTTCAATTTGGCCCAGTTGCTCAAGTCGCGCGTGGCGAAGGATCGCCCCGTCGACGATCTGTTGCGCGGCAAGATTATGGCCACCATCTTCTATGAGGTGAGCACGCGCACCCAGTGCAGCTTCAGTGCGGCGATGCAGCGTCTGGGCGGACATGTCATCAACATGGATCAGGTCACCTCATCGGTGAAGAAGGGCGAAACGCTCGAGGACAGCATCAAGGTGATGGCCAGCTATGCGGATGTCGTTGTACTGCGTCATCCCGAACCCGGAGCCGTTGCGGTAAACACACTTAACACTTAACTCATCGACTGCCATTGATCTTCTAATCCAATCCCAATTTATATTTAGCGCGCTGCTCAATTTTCGCGCAAGCCTTTGATCAATGCCGGCGACGGCGTCGGTGAGCATCCGACACAGGCGCTCCTTGACGTCTTCACCATACGTGAGGAAATCGGCACTGTCAACGGCCTGACGATCACCATGGTGGGTGACCTTAAGAATGGACGCACCGTACACTCGCTGGCCCGCCTCCTTACCCTCTACAATATCACGCTGCAGTATGTGGCACCAACTGGACTGGGCATGCCCGAGGCCATAATGCGCTATCTGGAGGAGCGAGGCGTGACCCAGCGCACCTTCAATAGCATCGAGGAGGCACTGCCCACCACCGATGTCCTCTACATGACACGCATCCAGCGCGAACGCTTCCAGACCGAGGAAGACTACAAACACGTAAGTCAAATTTCTAGTGCAAATGCGACATGCAGTTTATATATATATATATATATATATCTATATATATATATATACCAATATGCGATAGAGGAATCAAGATGTTGGCTTGCCAGCATTATTATGCCTGGTAACTCTAAATTGGTATTTGATTGCGATCAATTACCAACGCATTCCTTCCCAGAGAGGGGTATCTGCTAGTTGGGCAAACTTAAAATGACTTGCTCCGGAATTGTCATCATATCGTGCCGTATTCTGTGGCTACACACGCCATGCATCTGCCAGTTGGTTCATCATATTTTTTTTTGCTAATTTGTGGTTTCTTTCGTTTTGTGCTTGCAGTGCTGTGGCCAGTTTATTGTGACGCCCAAAATGATGACATATGCCAGCAAGCGGACCATTGTGCTGCATCCATTGCCGCGCGTTGAGGAGATCAGTCGGGACTTTGACTCGGATCCGCGGGCAGCCTATTTCCGGCAGGCCGAATACGGCATGTACATTCGCATGGCGCTCCTGGCCATGGTGGTTAAGTGTCGCAGCGGAACGCTCTGAATGCATTGCAATGGCAATAACAAACATTTTTATACTTTTCTATATATATTTTTTTTTAAGCATGTGAAAAGTATAAATACAAAATCGGCCAAATCGAATTATTTGTCGACTTGCCACAAAAATTAATGTGTTGCATTTTCCTTTGCTGCAAGTCAGCGCTTCGAAATGAAAATAAAAGTCAAAAGATTGAACAATAACAAAATAATGGATTCTATTATATAAAAAAAAACCATATAGATATATATATATATATATATAGATATAAAATAAAACTTTCTCGCTTAAAATTTCTAATATCAGTCTTATGTGTTGCCAAATCATCACTTGCAGCACTCCAGCAGCGTCACTTTCTCTTCCTAAAAGCGCTCAACGACAATCGCTGTGGGCCACTGATTGAGCTCATTCTTAGCCATGTCAATGTCCATGCTCTTGGCCTTGTCAACGACACTCAGGCTTAGAGTGCTCTCCGCAAAGGCAGCATTCAGATTGCCCGCAAGTTGCGGCTGTTGTGTCTCCTCAAAAACGCTTGTCATTGCCACAGCCGCTGCCATTGCATTGGTGTTGTTCTCCTTGTTGTTGTTGTTGTTGTTGTTGTTGTTCTTTTTGTTGTTGTTGCTTTTGTGGCAAACATATAGTTAATTATCCATTTGGTTGAGAGCAATTCTAAACACTTACGTTTTACGCTTGCGACATGCCACCATCGAAACGAGCACAGCCAGTATAATAATTGCAGCCAATAGGCCCGATAAACCTGCCACCATGGTCATCATGCCGTGTGGTTCCCCATCTGAGGTCACTTTGGTAACTTTGTGAAGCAGAGAAATAGAGAGAGAGAGAGAGAGAGAGAGAGAAACGTTAGTGTTCCAGTTTTATGATTACGCCTTGCTGTCTGCCTGCTCCCCCGTCTCCAAGCTGACTCACGAGACGCGCGTCGACTCTGAGTCTGAATCTCAATCTGAATTTGAGTCGGAGTCGCAGTCGCAGTCTGTGACTATGTCTCATGGACAAATGTTTAATGTTTACTTCAAGGTGTTTGTTCCTAATCGATGATTGGGTGAATGCCAATTCTCATTTCGCTTAATTGTTGATTTGGTTTACCCTGAGGGAGGCAGGCAGGCAGGCAGGCAGGCAGGCATCGCCTACATCAACGCACTTGCACACACTTCCGGCCAGAGACCGGATCGGATCACTTTCTATGCCGGAAGCGAGTGAAACACTTACTTGAATCTTCGACGACAAAGCGTTTGCTGTTGGGCAACGCCGATGCCGGCATATAAGTATCCGATTCCATTACAAATTTCCGTTTCTGCTCCGGATTCTGTGGCACAGCAAAAACCAAAAAAAAAAAAAAAGAAAAACAAAAAAAAAATCAAATCAAAAAATAATATAAATAAACAAAAAGACCGTGAAAACACCTGTCTAAATATTGTTTGGCTGCAACAGCAATGGCAATTGCATGGCGCAGCCACAAACTATAACTAAACGATAACAACAACAACAGCAACAACAACAACAACAACAATAATGACCATAATAATAATAACAGTTTTTTTGTTTTACCAGTAAGCCATCTCTCTAGTTCATTGATTATTAACCCAGTTGTAGCAACACACGCCTGCAACAGCCACGCTCGACTTCACCCAACTCTTGGCCAATCTCTTCAAGTTTATCTCTCTCTCTCTCTCTCTCTCGCTGTTTCTATATATATATATATATATATACATATCTAATACTTGAGACGGCTGCGAAGTATGTTAATTAATTGATTTGCTCACCGTTTCAATCTGGTCTTATAACCAAACCGACAACAACAATTTCATTGATTTGTTTATCATTAATTTATATAATTTAATTGTTAAATGTTTGCTCTTCATCAATCTGGGAATATGAATGATATTAAATTCTCAAAACAACTTTAAACTACTTGTGAATTGAGTACATATATAACAATTGTCTTTTATAGAATTTTATATATTTATTTAAATGTCTTTCAATGCAACTAATTTATAATCGAAGTAAACATCATTTTATTTACTTTTTTTTTTGGCAGATTTGTTGAGAATATTTATAATTTGTGAAACTAAATCAAAAACAATGATTTGATTGACAATTGTTTATGGAGCACAAACAACAAAAAGAAGTTTATGCTCCTTATCCTTATCGAATGTATTTTACACTTTGTTTTTGTATTATGAAATCTATAATTAACATTTGCACAATGTCAATCGATTTTGGCAACAAATTGGCTAACCTGTTGGCTATCATTGCCTATTGGCAACCAAACCCCACGTGCAAAGACTTCAACACTTCAACTGGATGAAAAGCGAAATTCTATTTAAAATAGACATGAAAAGTTAATTGATAGTTTGCCCAAAAGTCAATGGACTATTTCGAGAGCTATTTATACATATATATATATATGCAGATAATCGTAGAATGGGGGAAAATGTACAAAAGCCGATACGGAACCCAAAGAGATACTTTACCAACAGTAAATCATGAGCTGAATAATGTTAGCAACTTTACTGATCTGTGTTGAGTTTGTGTGTTGTTGTTGTTGTTGTTTTTAATGCTATTTGCATGATTTGCATTTAAATAAATAAACTATCGAAATACGTTTGATATATACACATATATATATATATATACTATACATGTAACTCAATTTATTATGCGATATCATCTTCCTAACGGCTAATCACAGATCAGAGAACGGGAATGGGGAGTGGAGAATTTAAATGGGTTGCGCTTCGTTTCTCTGGACTTCCTATTATTATTACTTCCACTGTTGAGGAGGTGGAGGAGGAGTGGTGTGGTGGGAGGGTGTGTGGCGAAATTGTTAACAAAAAAATGCGGGCACGAACTTTACAGCTAGAATAACGATTGCGATTATAATAATAATTTTAATTTATTTAATCAGTTGCGTTTGTAGTGATTTGCAATTTAATTGCATAAATTATTATTTATGAATAACAACTGAACGTGATAAAACGGTAATATAGTATAGATATCACATGTGCGATATACATATATACAAAAATATATATATAAATATAAATATTTTGAATCGTACCTGGAACAAATGCAATAAATGTGCTTAAATAACTTAATTGCTGAATAACGATAAAGATTACATATTAAAGATAATTCCATTAACCGATTTGCAATGGAAATTAAAATATTTACTAGAAATGCTAACCATAAAATATGCCAATTTGCTAAGAAAAAGGCATACAAAATTACAAAAAAATAAAAAGAAACACAACTTTGTTTTGAAATCTACTTTTATTTTGCACACACGATAATCGAAATTCGCTGCTCAATTTTTGAATTTGAATTGCAGGAATATTGAATTCTAGCTTTAAAAAAAAAAGTTTTTCGATTTCTTGTTTTATTTTTGAATTGAATTACTTAAACAGAAATTGTCGCCAGTTTATTTAAATTTGAGAGCGACAACAAAAAAAAACAACCGCAAAATAACAGAATTAGTAGGAAAAAAAAAAGAAACGAAAACCCACTCGAGTCGTTTTGGGAAGTACCGTTACTCACACACAAAAGCACACAAAAAAAAACAGGATACTTTAACTGTTTAAGTCGATTGATTGCTAGCGAAACTGTTCACTGGTCTTCCCTTCTCGAGATCTTGGGATATTTTCAGAAAGCTGTTTGAAAACTGTGAACTGACGTCGACGACACTCGGCGTGCGACTAATGCTGTCTACGTAAGCCGAAACGTATCTTTCGATTGCGCCAAAACCGACGCAACGCGACGCGACTCGACGCGACTGGACGGCGCAACGCAGACGCAGACGTAGACGCAGACGTCGACGTTGCAATCCACAGCGACTGTGGCTTTTACTCGACCGCACCAAAATCGAAATTGGAATTGCGACTGGAATTCGAATTTGAATTTAAATTTGAATTGCAGGCATTCGATTCGAACTCGAATCAAACGCATTTTTTTTAATGATCTTGCATCGAATTGAAGTGTAACAAAAACCCATTGGAATTAGAGATTGTGTTCAAACATGGAACTGATGCGAAAATTCAATGTCAAGCAGCAAGCAAACATACATACATACATACACACATATATACATACATAAATATATACATACATGTCTACATACATCCACATTAATCATCGATGCGCTGTGCTCGATGACGCTCTGTGTGAATAACAAGAGTTTCCAATTTCGATTTCCAGTCAAATGATAAGCTGTACATAGACACAAATAACACAAATAGCATAAGAATAGACATTGTTTCTGAAATTCCACAATTTCTCAATTGCCCATCTCCGCTTCCGTCGTGTCGCAATCACAACAAATGTTTTCCTGATGTTTTCCTGATTTCACTAATTGACATTCCGGTGAGTTTCAGCTGAAAGTGTCTAATCTTTAGAACCAACACTCTTTATCTCTACTTTGTGGTTGATTATTTGGCTCTCTGCTGTGAGGCAGACCAATTTAAAAAATTTTAATAGAGGACACACCTATATTTTTGGCAATTTGCGACCTAAAATTACCAAACATCGAAAGTAGATTATGACTAGGAAACTCATCTTTAGATTGTTAATCTCAAAAACTGCAATAGACCATAACTAGAAGTAGAAAAGTAATTTTGATAGACACATTGATGAGTATTCAATTGGCGAGTGCCGCCCCATCCCCATACCGACAAGAAGTTTGTTTGTTGTGCCTGTAAAAATTGCCATTTACAGATAAACAATAAATGTTTGCAATTTCATTCGACTATTAATTGTCTAAACAATGGAAGTGCCACATGAGTTTTGTTTACGGGGCATCGGGCTGGCATTCTAAAGTCGCACTTAGTGCAAGCCAATGTCAATTGAAATTCGTGTATAACAGCTGATTCCCAACTATATTGTATAACCAGCACATTGTGCAATTTCACAATTGAAAGTGAATCTGGGAGTAGAACACGTTACATAAGCAACGTCTATTCTATCCCTTTGTCATCTATGACAATATTATTAGCTACTGCTCACTTTGACGTGGGTATAATTAAGTGAGATATAAAAATAAATTCTTTATGTATATTTTGAATTGCTTACTTTTTAGTTTGAGCTTAAAGTTCATCTAAATCAATTATGGATTATGTATTTGAGGTACATATGCATGTAATTCTGTATATATTTTATTGTATCTATATATCAAAACCTATAATTCACAACATAGTCTAATTTGTTCGTTTTTGGAAGATCTTAGAAATGTTTTTTTTGTGTTCCTCTTTGAAGGGCATCTAATCTATTTCTTGCCAAAGACGACCTTTATTATTATTTTTATTTTTACATAGAATACACATATTAAAATAAAAATAAACTCTATTACTTTATGTTCAATACAAGTAGTATGCTAAAATATTGTTAAGATTATAGATATACAGTAGTTGCTCCTTCATATCTATATCTGTGCTTTTTACAATATATATATATGTATTTATATTTGTATATATATTTATTTATGTATGTAGTCAAATTGAAAGTCGCATCCACATTTTAAGTTAATGCGTAATACGCGTCGCAGGCAGGCATCTGTTTTGGCCAATTGTATATATATTGGCTCAGCCAAATAGCAAAATTTATACTTATATTATACATTACAATACATAGTCCCCATAATATATATATATATATATATATGTATACTCAGTGCAAACCTTTTTGTTTTGCGATAACGATTTAAAAAATATTTCGCATCTGTTTTCAGAAAATTTAGATGCAAACTGCATTTGTTCGTGCTGTTTATTATTGCAATTGGTTTTAATGTAGAATTTTGGTACTGCTGACACTTGTTTGTGATTGTTGGCTTTAAATAGCACACAACAAATTTCACACACACTTTAAACGTGTAACACTTGTAATATTAATTAAAATTTCTACAGATAAACACGGCGCACAGCTGTTTCTCTCGATGTGTGTAGGATATGTTATGATTTTTAATATAATGACACGGCAATTTACAAAATATGTTCAGTACATTTTTACAACAGTATTTAAGACATATGCGTTCTTCGAAATGATTCGTATCGGTAAACTGAAAACCAAAAACTGCCTATTTTCCCTCTCGAAATCATCGGCACCAATGAACAGGCCGAAAAAAATATAAAAACACAAAAATTTCGTACAAACGTTTTTCGTATTTGTTTGTTATTTTTATATTGCTTTTCTTTGTTCTTCTTTATAAATAACTAGAAGAAACGTACAGTATATACAAGTATATATATTTATTTATGTATATATATATATAAAGCGTCTCTTGTGGCGACAGTAGAAGAGAAAATAATTACAAAAATAAATGTTCTTTGGCATTCATTGAGAAACATAGTTTTCTCTTAATAAACAATATTTGTTTACTGTATAATACATTATATCTAATATGCTGCAAGAGATTTAAATAAAAAAAAAATTACAATTGTTTAAATTTGTTGAACTTTTTTTATGGTGGCTGCTGTACACAAATGTTTCTCTAACTGTATCTTGAGATTCTTTTTGTTAGTAATAATTTGCATATTTATTATTTCTCAATTAATGAATTCTATTTAAAGTAAATATGAGGTTTTGTAATATCAATCACATAATGGGTTATATGTAATGGTTTGTGTCGTAATTGATATATGTGCAATTCAACTTCCGCATAGCAGCCACCAACTCAACTGTTGACTGTTGACTGTTAACTGTTGCGCATGCGTCTCAGGTGCACGTGCAAAATCGTGACAAAATTGGCAAATTGCCAATTGCCGATAACTGTGGGTGTCAACAGAATGTTATATGTGTATTTGCATGCTTGAATATATATATATATATATGTGCAACACACACACACACACACACCGATGAATTGCAATGGTTTCAATTGTTACAGCAATCGGAAGCGCTTCGAGCTACACATTGTGGGGCCAGCGTAATAGCCACACCAACAGAACCAGCACACTTAACATCCACAGCCAAAGCCACAGCAGCAGCAGCAGCATCTGCGAAAACACACAATAATTGATTTGATAACAGCCATGTTAATTTCATTGTCAAATCGCTTACCTCCCCCACTCCCACTAAATTTCAATTGACGTTGCGCCTGATAAATTACACTAATCGCTGAGATGCCGCCGGCGGCGACTTCAATGTTTTTTTTTTGTTTGCCTTGCTCAGTCCTCGTTTTCGACTCGGCACGTTTTGAAAGCTCAATAGACATGAAAGTAAAATGAAACAAAAATACATACATACGTGTTTCTATACTCGAGACGACTCTAAGTGATCCAACATTTATAATGCCCATAGATATCACTAATATGATCTTCTGGTTACTAAATTTCAGCAGCGGAACCAAATTAATGTTTTGGCAAAACGAAAACCGGACATTACCGACTGCAAAATACTCTAATATCGATCAGTAATACCATCCAAGATATGAGTTGTTATAGCCAAGAAATATCGATCCCTTATGGAGTCTCTTAATAAATTACCCAACAAGTTTGGCTCTGAAATTGCAATAGAAATACAATTTTCAGAATTTTAATGAAGGAAATGGGCGCGGCGGAAAAAAAATATAGGGCAGGTTCCAAATAATCTACCTTCCAAGTTTGGTAGTTATAACTCGGCAGATATAGGCTATTATTTTCGGAGTTTTTACAGACTTTTTCAGTAGACCTATAATTGGGTGACTCTAACTTTAAAACTACGCGAAATAAATGGTTTTATCTAGAACGATATCGGCTATATCAGTTTTAGGTGGCGGAGGGGGTTTGGCCATTCAGTTTTGTATATTTGGTATACAAGTATAACAACCCCTTGTTACACTTTCCTAAAAAGTAGAAAACGATACATTGCAATTTATTTTGAGGGCTTTGCACTTAATGTTTGTAATTTCAAGTTGTATTGTTTTTTTTGCCTAATTATTTATCATTATCAATCATTGTCAGTACTGAATATCGATAAATGTATGCATTATCGAAAACCGAGCCTAAAGCGATTTGGCGCTGCCCTTCTTTCCGCTGTTTATTCCAAGGTACATCAACCAGGAAGTTGGCTTCGAGCAGGATGCTTGACTGCTGGCTGCCTGGTCAACAGTTGAGCTGGCGGCAACCTCCACACATGCAGCATTTTCAGGCACCACTGAAATATGGCTGACATTGACCATCATTACGGAGTCCTTCTTAATAACGTCAATTATGGTGTCGGTGTTGGGGTTTTTTGTTGTCTGAATGGTCACATTCGATTGATGCAGTGTCGGCGCCAGACTGGAGCGTGGCGACTCAACTGCACTATTCCGCCGGCGACGTCCGTCTCCAAACAGTTTACCCACGTACGGCAAGCACATTTTTCAAGATATTTTTTAAGTTTTTCTAACCGAAATTTTGATATTTGTGGGTCTTTCGAAATAAAAATGTATTTTTAACTAAAGTGTGAGTTGAATTGACAACTGACTGGCAAGCCAAGCGCCAATACGATGAAGCAGAGGCTGCTGCGATTGGCATAAAAAACTAAATTAGCTGAACTGTATATAAAATTTGTCCCATAGATAGAGTTAATCTTTGAGATTCTAACCCGCAATTTCCGTTGAACATCTTTAAAGATTATTCAAACCTGGAGATATTTTGTGAAACCAAAATGGATTCCTAGCCGAAAATTGTGCATATTCAAGCGTATCTCGAATAGACAACTGTTTAAAAGCTTATTGCAAAAAAAAAAAAAAATAAATCGATTCCGTTTTAAATTTTCCAAGATTCGAGCAAAACAATAAGGTATGCCAATGGCTGCATTTTAATTGAATGTAAATTAATTTTGAGAAATCTCCTCCTGTTTTTTTACAAAGTACATTGAAAAGTTGGAAGAGGACAACCAAATTATATTTCTGTTACCATCAGCCAAAAAGAGCAAAATACTTTTAAAAGGCGACCAAAAGCCTCGGCCATAAAATTTCCTATTTTTTAATGAATATGAAAAGTGCTAATCGCTAGAACAAACTCTAAGAATGTGGATTACGGCATCCTGATCGAGATTGTAGACGTTGTTGAAATAATTGGAATCCTAAAACTTTGCAGTACTTTGAAACACTTTAAATTTGATTACTTATTTAATAGATTATATATTTTATAGTTGCCATTGATAACAATTTAAAACTTGGATAACTTAAGTAGTCTTAATTAAAAGATCGCTTAGTGCTTATACCTAAACTTAAATAGTCTTAATTCAATATATTTGAATACAACTGTAATTAAATACTAAAGACTGCCATAGAAAGTTAACAAAGAATCCACAAATTTAGCCTGAACAGCTAAGCCAAATTTTAACTAGATTAAACTTTAGTCAAAAAAATAGTATTCTGATTTAATAATCAGAAAAGTATATTGTAATCAGCACAAAGAACTCGAAAAGGATAACCCAATGAACGGTTAGGGATAAGTAGCTCAGTTTATGGTAAGTGGCTAGATAAGTTGGTAAGTAAAAAAAACCGATTTGGCCATTCGCTGTTAAAGATAAAGAGAGAAAGTTCTGATTAAAACTGGCTAAGTGGCACTTAAGTGTAAAATGCAGTTATCTTTTATTTGTTTGCCACTTGTCGAACGAATTTAAGTGGATTCTAGTAATCAATCAAAGTTTAGTAGCTGTTTTGTGGAGCAATCACCTAAAATTTATCCAGTCGCATTTAAAATGTCCTTAGGAAAGCACTTTGTCAACGCTTGCCTATCGTATATGATGGCAATATGTGGGGTCGGAGGATTTTACATTGACTATCGCTCGGGAAAATTGAAAACGTCGCGTTTTTTGTGCTATTATTGGCGAATTTATAGCCTGCTTCTTTTATTTGCTGCTCTATGGCATTTCACAACGTTTATCAAGCGACGCCCTATTTTTGAAACTCAATATAAATTGATGATTTTGTGCATTATCACATTACCAGCGCCCATGACGCTTTCGATCTACAGTTATATATTCGCTGCACATCGCTGGCAGCCGAGGATATTCCGTTTGATTGAAAGTCTCCTGAAAATGGACAAACTGGAAATCGTGTCTAGTAATGACGAAACAGCAGCAGAACTTCAAATTGTACGAATGATTTTTTCGATACGAGCATTTTTATTGCTGCCAACGGCTGTAATTTGTGTAATCGAATTGTCCCGTAGTAGAAATACATTTCTGTTTTGTATCAGTTATTTACTTGCAAATATTATGATGGGTGCCATGAATTTCCTAATATTTTGTCTGATCTTGAAGATATGCTATACCATTTTGAAATTGCAAATTGCCTTGAAGCATTTATTTGGTAATCCGATAACAAGATCAAAGCCTGGCCGGAAATTGCAGCATTTGTATCGGATGTACTACCAACTCGTACGTATGGTTAATGAAATAAACATTATTTTCAAGTATCCAATGGCTTTTCAAATGCTCAATCGAATTTACATATTTTGCCTCTGCGGATTTCTATTAGTCCAAGTGCTAATTGGAAAAACGTTGACAATTTTTCGTCAATCTCCTAATTGGTTAATAGTACTTTGCGGTTTTATAGAAGTCTTTGACTTTTATATCTTTGCCAATATCTCCCAAATGACAAGTGGACTTTATGAGAGTACATTGAACATCTTGCGCTATCCTTACCACAACAAGCATCAACTGGATCAAAGAGTGAGTTCGAAAACAAAAATATCTAAAACATATTCTCATAATAAATTTCGTTTTCAGAATGAATGGTTTGCTTTGCAGCTAAAATGCCAAAATAAGAATGTGCGCATCTTGAACACATTTAATTTGAATCTTCAGTTGTTCTTATTAGTTATAACTAATATCGCACTTCAAATCATATATATCGTCCAGAGCGATTACAGAAACTTGCAGATTTGAGTACAAATCGTTTTACATAAAAATATATATATTCATATATACTGAATAAAAATATAACTGAATTAAATATTTACTCTCTTATCAATCTATTTATTTTATGCAGTAAATGCAACAACAGCTCAAATTTCTCTTTGGCACTTGACAAGCTTTTATCGCAAATATTTTAAATGGATTTAAGTAATCAATCAGTTAAAAAATTATTAATTTCAATGTATTTACTTTAAGAACGATAAGTCAATCTTAAAATGTATTTTGAAAACCTATTTGCTTATGATCAAATAACATATGTATCTGATCGCATTGTACGCTCTGAAAAATTATTAAAATCGATTTTCTCGTGCTATTTTTGTTAATTTTATAAATTTGTTTATTTGGCTGCTATTTCTATTTATTGACTCTCTGTTAATAATAAGACTAATAATTATTTCTAGCTTAATTATCAGCAGAATATGTCTGGTCTAATTGCTTTCTTGTTTTAATTTATTTACTTTAAATTTGTTTCATTATTTATAAATATAGTACTGTGAAAATGTTTGTTCCAAATTTAAATAAAATTAAGTATAATTTGTTTTGTTTAATTTGCATAGAAACCGACAGCCTATTCAAGAATACTCGTATATATATATATTGTATGGTGTCCTCATTTTTCCTATTTTAAGTAACATTTTATTTAGTTTTAAAAGAGAATTTTCAAGAACCACGGTACGCAGGCGCATGTGGCACTGCTGGGGTCAGCTCTATTTATAGACGCGCAGCATCATCTCTTTGTGTCTTGCGCAGCTGAATGCAATCGCGGACCGAATGTGATCCTCAGTACATCCCCGACCATTGTGTAGCAACGATGGCTTCCTTTGGTGTGCGCGGCATGAGCCAGCCGCTTGGCATTAAGATCTGCTGCTGTCGCGTTTTTACCTGTGTAAATTTTGGCTTTGTGCTGTCCCGATCGGGACTGGTAAAACTGATGCAGCTGGGTCTGGCCATGTTGTGCGAGGGCCTGCTGATTAAATATGGTGTACCATACGCTGAATCTATTGGCCAGGCGCTGAACAGTTTCTTGACCACAACTGGACATTGCTTAACAACAACAACCATTCTGCTTTTATGCTACTGCTTCTCGGATAAGACTTATGGCCTCATTCGCCAGTCGCTATTTGTATGTATACATAATACATGCATGTACATATATATGTACATTTCTCATGGAGCTAAAAATAATCTGTGGAATTTACAGGAAACGCTGTTCAATGCGATGGCAAGTTGCATGTACTTCAGTTCGGCCAGCTATATGGGATTTGCCTGCGTCGTTTGGTTGCATCCCCAGTTTTTGGTTCGTCCCGGTTTCTGGGCATATCCAGCCATGACTGCCACTTACGTAAGCCTCTAATCCTCTAGTGGTATAAAGAAATATTTGAATAATCTTTTTTTTTCTAAATTCTCTGCAGTACATGGGCTATGCGGCAGGTTTTCTACATGCCATCGACGCCTTTCTCGCCTTCAAGCATTTTCGTGGCTCTCGCTAGAAATGGTTATGAAGCACAGCCATGGTACTTTTCAGCACAATATAAACTATATTTTTTAATTGTAGTAAAAAACTGCTCTATTGGATTTTGCCTATTTTACTGGCCGTACTCAAAGCAAACAATCTACATAATAAATATATATATATGTATATACATATATATATAAATAAATGTATACTAAAAACATTCTGAAAAGCTTTGCAAATATGTTTAAGTTACAAATTTAAGATAATTTGATATATGCCAATGACAAAAGCAGAACTTATTTCTTATATAGATAAGAACCAGATAAATTTAATCAAAAACCTAAGGAATTGACATAATTTTTACTATCTTTGAATTGCTTAACTTAGCTTTTCGCATTTTTTTTTTTTAATAATATATAAGCATAACAGAAATATAAGCTCAATTAAAATGATCATATAGTTTTTGTATAATATAAATAAATAGATATATGGTTTTATTATGTATAGTTTTTGGATGCATTTATGCAATTAGGTACGATAAATAAAATGTGTGTAATAAAAATAAGTACAGAAAGCATTGAAAGCTTGTGCGATTTAATTGATTTTATTGTTTTTATTGGGTTTGACTTGCAGTCGATAAGACACCATGGTTGAGTGAGTCCAATCATCATTAAGACATTTTGTTGGCTGCTTTGAATTTTCTATAAAATTGAAAATGTAAAAACAAATTGAATAACTGATATAGGAAGAATCGAGCAGATTGTGATTTACTTGAGCGCCTGGCTAGTCTCGTAGTCGGCCTTGAGTAGGCCAATGCGCACCCAGCGGGGACGCTCGTGAATCGCCTTGTGTATTAGAAACTTGAGGCCCAACAATAAATGCTCAAAGACCACAAACGATAGATCTGGCATAGAAGGCACCCAGTGCGAAAAGAATTGTCTAAAGTAAAGTTTAGTATGTGTTAGAAAAAACTGAAGTAAAACCAATGATTTCAAACACGACGGATACTCACTTGACATTCGGCTGGAGAAAGAGGAGGCCACAATTGCTCATCAGCGACATGACAGAGAGCAGCTCGAAAGCCAACTGCCAGGCGCCAATATTTTTAGCGCGACGACCAAAGGGGCGCTTGAAGATGTTGCACAGCTTAAATATGTCGATGTGTACGGCAAACACATTGTTGACCAGAGCACCGATGGCGGCGAATGGCGCAACGGCAGCAAAGAGCACCACGTAGCCAAACTGAATGCACACCTGCAGATAATCCTCGTAGGTGGAATGATAGGAATCCAATCCAGACTCGTAGAATGACTGCTCATACCGTGATTTATTGCCAACCGCGCTTAATTTGTCTGGGTCCACTTCCGTGTGGCGATATTTGGCATACATTTGGCGCAGCACGGCCATCAGGGGAATGCCAATTTCCTGAGCTATACAAACCAGCTGAAAGATGAGCAGCTGCATCATCAGCTGATATTTGAGTTGCTTGAGATCCTGCAGCACAAACGCAATATAAAACTGTGAAAAGAAATTGTTAACTATCTCGAAAATCATCAGCTTATTGACCCGATGGCGATCGAATTGCGAACGTGTTCGATGATTCTCCAGATTGGTAAGGAATGTGGCGAGCTTTTCGTATGCCCATGAAAAGATTGCAATAAGCATGGACTGCACGATGACGGGGATGTAAAGCAGCCAAGAGTCTGCACCGAAATCCGCCAGCACTTCGGCCTCGATTTGGAACTGATATAGTGCGAACCAGGCGGCGGCCACCACACAGCCTAGCACCACCGGATACGAAATGCAATACATTTGCAGGTATGTGTAGCGCATCGGATAATGCAGTGACATTTGGCCAGTTATAGGATCCGGCTTCAGTTGACCTTTGTAGGCGGCACGCGGTTTATCCAAGCTGCTCATCTCAATGGTGCCCCAACGATACGAATAGCCAGCGCACTTACGCTTCCACAGCTCCAGAAAGATCTTAAACAACAAAAACGTAGCCACTAAGCAAATAACCTTCAACTTTATGTCCCAGCTCGATCACACTTACTGTAGTCCAGATCACATAGAAGCTGCATACAAATGACAGATTGAGATTCATTAGACATTGCAGCACCCCAAAGATCGCTGGAAACACAAGCGCCTTCGTGTAGAACTCAATAAAGCCAAAGTAAAGGCCAATGCTGGAGCCAAAGTAGCTGCGTATGTCTTCAATGGGCAACGTGGTGCGTTTGAGATTCAGATTAAATCGATCCAGATAGAGCTGTAATATACATAATAAAATTTAATTAAAATGAATGAATGCATTTTAATAAATAATTGAACATCGATACTCCTTTAAAGTGTAATGCAAAATCAAATCAGCTTCAAAATGACTTCCATTTAAAGATGTGTGAAAGACTCACAGCAATTGCATTGGTAACAAATTAACGGAATTCGAATGGAAGTTGAAAACATCATCTTGGGTACAATTACATACAATATTATGCAATGGGAACATGTCCTCGATGTAACCTTTCTGTATGTAGGATCTTATTTGCGGCTCAATAACATCTTTGATCAGAACGGGCGTCTCACAAAAATGGAGTATCTGCTCTTTGCTCATGCCCGGCAGCAAGAAGTCAGAGACACAGCCATGATTGAATTTTTGCATACTGCCCGTTGTGGTCCTTTTCTCCAATTCTGCCGCATCGGCCAGACGCAACAGTGTATCCAGGTTGGCCGTCAGATATAAATACTTTTCGGTTTTGCTACAACACAATTGATGAATAATACAATAATGAGAAAGACCGAGAGGTAGAAAGAGAGAGAGAGGGAGATAAAGAGAAAGTCTACTTACTTAACAATTTCCAGTGTCGTTTGTATGCCAAACTCCTGAATGATCTTGACCACATCCTGGCAGTGTCTTAGCTTGGCCTTCTCCGTGAATCTGATGACAATATACGTCTGCAAGAATTGTGCAATGCATTTAAATATGAATATTATTTTTTTCGTTTTTATTGCACGCGCAGCTAACTCAAACCTTGTCCAGCGTCTCCGCTTCATCGTCGCCGCTGTCATCGATGCTGCCAAATTGTGAACGCTGCCTTTGAAGGGCCTCAAGCTTAAGACTGCGCTGACGGCGAAACAATTGATTTTCTATGATGTTTCGGGTGCGAGGACCTGCATCATATTTTGATATAAATATATCCATCAAAGTAAACATGTATATATAATTATATATGGACATATTACTCACTCTTGGCGTCGTCAGACATTATTTATTTGGTTTGAGTTGAGTCGTCGTCGCTGAATGCTGCCGCAGATGCGAATAACTTTTGCCAAAGCGGCAAGTATGAGTCTCTCAATATAGAATCATATACGCACACATGCATAGAGATATACAATATAAGTATATATGCTCTATATTAACGTGGCAGCAAGAATGATGCTTTAATAACGCCAAAAGATTCAAAACATGGCCAGCGAAAGTGCCACAGATTGTGGCTATTTTAATATTACTCTGGTTTTTGCCGGTTTATCTCGTTGTTGTTGTGATTTCGCATTTACAAAAACATTGTGTATATATTTATATACATTTTTGCTTGTGCTGTTGGCTTGTTGTCCCCCTCACTCATGCTGACGTCACAAAGTCAAACAAAACAGCTGATCAACGGACTTTATCTCGAGGTTAAGGGACAGTATGGTGATCTACATTAAATGCAAATAGTTCAGCATAATAATGCATTGGTTTTTGGTTAAATATTGGATCAAAACTCGTGCAACTATTCTCAGCAGAAAACTATGCTAAAACTTTATGAACAGCTGTTCCATTCTTGTATGTCCGTGTCAATAAAATAGTGGCATATCATTTAACAAACCATTGGAGTACAAACGCAAGAGAATTATGATAGGGAAATCAATAGGTTGAAGCTCTTTACATAAGATAATCAATTTCCGGGTCATATCTAACGCTATTTGATACTGTTCTGCATACTGGTCCTATGACAAACGATTAATCGATTATTATTTATTTTTTTAATATTCAATAGGCACTTTTTGTGCAACAAGTTTAGCCATTTCTTAACTTTTCCGAGGTTTTGCCAATTTTTTTAACAAAGATAACGTTTATACACACAGACATATATAAATTTGTTAGATAGAAAGAAGACGACTTATTGAACTACTACTTCCAAATCACAGTAACATTAGTATCCTTCTCAATGTCCTTTTCGATGGTGTACGGCGAAAGTCCGGTCTTGCAGCAGATCTCATCGAAACTGATGAGACCAGTGTACATCTTTTGCCTGGCCGATGGAACCGAGCCGGTGAATACCGGATATTTGTGTATGCAGCGAATGAACTTGTGCTGCAGCCCAAAAATTACCATTTTACGCTCATCGATATTGTGATGTTGGGGGCACAGACGCTGGCAGATGGCTCGCAAAGTAACGCCGTGCGTCATCGATGCATAGAACTGAAAGATTCTCTGTACACTGGGAAACATTTTGTCCGGTTGTAGTGCGACATATTTGCGACAGGCATTGCTCAGCTCCGCACTCTGGATAAGATGCTTGAGGTTCTGTGTCATGTACACATTGCTATACTTCAGTATGGGCAGCAACTGCACGACGCCATAGTAGACCAGATTCTGTATGCAAGACTTAACCAGATCGGTCTCCACATCCGCTTCGGCGGCTATTCGTGCCACATGATTGATCCCATTGATGTAGGGCAAGATCTACATCGAAATAGGAAATGGACAAACTTATAAATCTAATATTCAAGTTAAATAGTTAGAATCATGGATTTACCTGCTGTGTGGTCAGGTCCCAATTCTCTAGCGGCGTATCACGCAGATTGGCCAGCAATAGGGGCACCATATGATCCTTGACTTGTGGCGGATCCGGCTTATGCATGACAATCTTCAGATATATAGTGTTGTCGCCCTCGACAATGGTGGCCATTTTGCGATCGTTTAGATCCCGTAGCACAGTTTCAAAGATGTGTTGCAGTCGCAGTTTGTCGTCTTCGCGCGACAAGAAGCATGACTCCTCTTCCATCATGATGAGATACTCGGAAAGCTTCTTCACCACGGGCTCATATTGCACGGATCGGGAACGCGAATCGCAGACGAAGCACAAATTAAAGATGAACTCATTGCGAGTATACTTCTGTTGATCCTGTATGCCAACGGGGTAACCAACGATTTTCACATCCATCACATTTACCGTCAGATTGCAGCGTTGCAGCGGCGGCTTTGGTATAATATAAACGTTGATCGCATCAAACACTTCCTTCGAGATGTAGTTTTCCGGTACCTGTGAAATGAAAATCGCTTTACTGTTTATTCTCTACAGCTTACTGCGCTTACCTGACAGCTGATTTTGAAGCCTGCCGTGGTATCAAATTCACCCAAAAAAATGCAGCGGATTTTACCTTCAGTGCTGCCGCTGCCACTGCCACTGCCGCCGACGCTGTTACTGCTGACAACGGGCCCGACCTCATTTGTGTGAGCGTGCATAATTTTGATGTGCACCCGTCTCCACAATCACAGCATTTTACAAATCTGAACTACGTTTGTAAACCTTTGTTTAAATCAAAATATCTTCCATATGCGATTGAGTAAAGGCTAAGGTTATACGCAGTTTTACGCTCTCTATCTCTCGCTGCGCAATACGTCACAGCCTCAGACATATTATTTATACACAATGTTTATATACAATTCCTTTTAAAACTGGAAACAAAGATCATATCATACTTATGTCCTAATGGATGTTAGCGTCAATGGGTTCAAATAATTACAGAACACAATTTGAGACCAGCTTGAAGTTGTGACGAAATCGCGTGTGCTTCTAAGCTCATTTCACTGGTCATTCGTCTTTAAATTTTGAACTAGATCGATCGGTATTATCTTTGGATTTAGAACTCTTGGAAGATATATTTGTATCCGCGTTGAATGAACGATAAAGAGTTTTTGTCAAATTCAAATTTTAAACGGAAAATTTAAACAGGCGAATATTAAATGGAATTAGCCGAATCTTTTGTACAAAATAAGCACTGAACATAATGTATATCTAGTTATTCCTCTACAACATTCTTCTCATATTTAGTGATTGGAATCATATATAAACAATACGGCAACGCGTGAATCCAGTCAGTGTTGTAAAATGCTAAGGCCTATTGCCGGTAGGCACATCGATTACTACGATGTACGATAATTCTATACATGCTGAATTCGTACCACAGTCTAATTAACATAGTTGGAATAAATAAGAAATTTAATAAATGACGAACGAAACTACAAACGTAGCTGAGCGACTCAAAATGGGTCCGCGCGACAATGTCACGTACCCCTTAGTTATGAAGTATTGCGGTCACTGCACAATGCCAATAGAGGTAAGACGTCCGAAAATTTATTTTCGACTCCAATACAATTGGATGATTGTTCAATTTTTTTAATTTATTTATTCATTTGTAGTACTGTGAATACTATCCTGAGTACGAGAAGTGCAAGGAGTGGCTGGAGCGCAATCTACCCGATGATTTCGAGCGACTAAAAATCGAGGAGGAGCAGGCAGCCGCCGATGGCACAGACGACGACAAGAAGCGTCAGAAGCGTGGCGGCAAAGGATTGCTCCGTGTCAAAAAGAAGGAGGATGTCCCAAAGCGTATCTGTGTCTCACGTGCTGCCCGCGGCAAAAAGAAGTCTGTTACGGTCGTCACCGGACTGAGTACCTTTGGTGGGTGTTCTATACATCCGCATGCAGCAACCCAACTTATAACTGTATTTTTTTTTGCTCACAGATATTGATCTCAAAGTTGCTGCCAAATTTTTTGGCACAAAGTTCGCTTGCGGCTCCTCCGTCACTGGCGACGATGAGATTGTTATTCAGGGCGACGTTAAGGATGACCTCTTTGATGTCATTCCCGAAAAGTGGGCTGAAATCGACGAGGATGTCATTGAGGATCTGGGCGATCAGAAGCGATAATTAAAGAAGTCCAAACTTTCACTGCTTACTTACTGAAATTCTGCTTATTTTGTACGAAAATCACATGCAGTAATTTAAAATAATATAATAAAATCAAAAAAAAATCATTGTTGCTGCTCGTGTTGCTGCTGCTCCTGTTGCAATCCATTCTGATCGCCACCAATGAAATGGAAATGCTTGCGCGTCAGCGCAATAATGGTTTCGTTCTCCGCATCGGTCAGCGGCACATTGTTGTCATCGATTAGCTAAACAAAACACGCACATACGGTAAAAACTTATGATGGAGAGGAGTTGGACTAAGGCTTACCAGCTGTGTGTGCAGCGCATTTGTTGGCGGATCATTAACCATTTGGAGCATTTCGTTTGGCTTCAATCTATAGATGCTTAGATCAAGCAGATAACTCTTGATGGAGTCGACTGTCTGCGTCTTGCACGGCGACTCCTCCAGATACTGCAGGGCCTGAAATAAACACATACACATTTAGCTTTATGATTATAACGTTTATTTTTATTATTATTACTTCGTATGTAACCGTGGCCAAGTTTCGCATGCCAAACTTCTTTTTGGTGCTTTTGATCGTTTGCAGAATGTTCATCACCTCCAGATTTGTGATGTACGCGTATGTGGCATTGATGCTATAAAAAATAGTGATAATATCACGTTAAGTTAAGAATTATCCTCAATATTTACTACATTACTCACGTTTCCATTTTATTGTTTAGCTCTTAGTGATTTTTATACAAGCCGATTGTATACAAAACAATTAGCATCGAGTAGAAATTGCGGTATCGATATGTACCGAGTACAATTAATTTGGCGCCAAAAAGCGCAATTTAGAATTTTATTATTAATATTTAAAATTAACTACTCTCGCATTTAAAACAACAAAGCAGTTATTATCATTTGTCACGTGGCATTCCGTATTCGATGTATGCGCTCACCTTAGCAATTATCGATATATCGAGTAATTTTGCTGTATTCCTTTAAATTAAAATTCTCGGCGCTGCCTCAACTTTTCCCACCAAAATTTAAGTTAAAAACTATTCGGAAAAATGGGCATTGCAGAGACAGAGAAAAGCTCACCAGGCGGCGCATTCGACATTAAAGCCCAAAAGGCAAGAAAGCGCGCCTTCTTAAATCGCCGGCGATTGCGTCGCCTATCCGTGGCGGACAAGCCGAAGCTCGTAAGGGGTGTCCCATATATCCATGTCCAACGATCCGATCTGAAGCAGAGAACCTGGTCTATTCTTCGATTATATCTACTGCCCATATTTCTGGTCTTGGTCATCAGCTGCTGCATCACAGTTTACCAAAACGAGGAGACCGTCTCGAATTTCGTGCAGCGCTACTCCAGTCAGTATCAGGCCATTATCCACAACAAGCTTAACTACTGCGATCGCAGTCGATCGATACGCCACATGTTTGACAATATTCAACGCGATGTAATCAATCAGGAAGCGGCGCTCAAACAACTGGAACAGGCTCTGGCCAATCACACAGCATTTCAGTCCATTGCTCTGGTGGGCACGTCCGGTGTAGGCAAAAGCTTGACAATGCTACTGCTGCACGAACAATTTCCATGGAAGGAGAACGTGCAGAGCATTGCGTGGAACGACTTCGATATGATGGGGGACGCGGAACGTTATCGGAGAGTGCAGCACTTACTACGCAACTTGGCGCACTGCGGTCGCAATCTAATAATTATTGACAACATGTTCGTCTCCGAATACAAATATGTGGCAACAATAAACGATTTGGTGCGTAACAAAGCTGACGTGGTCAAAGTGGGAAGCAACGATCTGGATCTAAAGCAGCTGACAATTATCTATGTGTTTAATCTAAACGCTGAAAAGCTGCCAAATGCACAGCAGTTGGAAATGATACAGCAGCTGCCGCAGACGTCGGTGATAACCTATCGTTCATTTAACAGCAGCGATCTGGAGAGATGTGTGCGACACGAGGCACATTCACACGACCTACGCTTGGAGGAGCGATATGTTAACGAAATGGTCCGCACGTGCAATTTTCCCATCTCCGGATGCAAAACGGTGCTTTCCAAGGTTTTACTCTACGGGAAACCGCAGTGACGAGAAGATTATTGACACAAAAACAAACAAATAAGCTGAATCTATTGCCAAAGATTGATGGGATCTTTCAATTTTTATCAACCTTTTTTAATTATGCAATTCTAAATTTATTCTGGTTTACAAATTTTTTTTTTTTTTTTTGCGTGTTGGTGATATGAGAAGCAAGACTGTAAAAATGTAATTTATAAGCAAAATGACCACCTGCATAATATTAAGTTAGTTGGACTAAAAATACTATATTTAATGCTTACACAAGTAAACAAACAAAATGTAGCTTATAAGTTTTTTTTTTTAAATTATGTTGATTGACAAAAAGACCTTTTGTTTTGTTCATAAATGCCTCAACATAAGTATATATCTGTATCCATCTGTTGGCCTGAATAAAAGGCGGTCATATAAAGTTGGCCAAATATATGTAATAAACAGAAATATATTATACTTTATACATTATATATTCTTGATCAGTGGTACAAATTTCATGAAGACAAAACAAAAAATAAGAAAAACTAACAAATATTTGATTTTTAAGTTTCAAAGGAACTTATGAAACCATCTTTAAAAGTGGAAGAATACTCTTTAAAATCAGTGGCGGCGGAAAAAAACCAAAATTGTTCACAATTTTAATGCTACTTTCTCTAAATTTATTTCTTAATAATATCATATAATTTTATATTCTTTAAGATTATATGTAAAAGCTAGAAAAATGTTTAGTTATAAGGCGATATTCAACAGTAAAGAAAAAGAGGGAAAGTATTGAAAAAAAGTTTGTGTTTTTATTGTATAAGGTAGTAGTAGGTAGCATATAAATTTATATAACATACGATATACATACATATATGTAAAAAAAGAGATTGCTGGCTTAAATACTTTTACTTCCACATACGCTTCCGCTTCCGCTTTCACTTCCGCATTCGCCTTCATTTATCCTCGCTTTCACTTTGACTGTCCGCTTCAACAGATTTTTTTTATGCGTTGTCTCACTAATCTCACTTGACGATACGCTGGTATCTCTCTCTGTGTGTGCGTGTGTGTGTGTGTGTGTGAGTGTGTGTGGAGGAGAAGGCACCTACTAGAATCCAGCAACGCCGCCACGCTTGCGATAATCGGCATTTGCATAGATGGCCGTTGCATTCCGTGCAAGCGCACAGACAACGGAGCTTGGGGCGCCATTTAAGGGCTGCAGAATGTGTCCTCGCTTTTTAAGCAGCTGCAGCAGCGACTCTGAATACTTTCCATCCTCATACTCGATGGAATTGGGGAACAGCTGGCTGTAGAAGCGCGGCGCATCGACAGCCGCCTTCAGATCATCGCCAAGCCACAAATATCGAGCAGCCACCTCAACGATACCGGCCAGTATTTTACTGCCACCAGCCGCACCAATTGCCAGTCGTATGTTGCCCTCATCATCCGTCAATAGCATCGGCGACTGGGAGGACATGGGACGCTTTTGCGGTTCAATTTGGTTTGCCAGTGACCGTGGCAGTTTAAATTGATTAGCGCCCTTCAAGGAAAAGTCACACATGCAATCGTTCAATATAATGCCAGTGCGAGGTCCTATCAAACCGGAGCCAAAACTGAAAAAGATTTTTCAAATGAAATTTAGAGAAACTAATTTAAAATGCTGGCTAACATCTCATCTTTTCATAAGTATGTCTCTTATTTAAAAAAAAAAAAAATGAAATGATAACTCATGTGTAATTTTTTTAAATAATATTTTTCAAAAATATTGAATTTTGTTCTTAAATATATATATTTTTTTGTAAGTCGCATCTTTAGTGTTGAGTATATAAAATGATAAAGAATTGGCATTTACCATCAGTACTTACTAGTAATTGATGGAGCTGGTGACGGATACGGCATCGCCATTTGGTGCTATCACTGAGAGGGCTGAAGTGCCATATGGGTAATCTTCGTAACTGGACTGTGCACCGTAATCTTCAGGCCTACTACTGAGGACATAACTGTCATTGATCTTGGCCCGATGCCGGGCAGCAAAATCGGGACCGTTTAGCTGGCTGACCAGTTCGCGGCTATCCACAAATCGGGGATCGCCAAGTTCGGGGCGTCTGGCGAATCCGAATTTGAGTGCCTCGGTAATGCGATGTATGGTGCGGGCATAGGATTCATCATCGGCTATATCGGCACGAGTCCAGTTGTACCCATTCAGAATGCCAAGAATGTGGGCGACAACAGATCCACTGCTCACAGGCGGCACAGCATGGAGGGTGTCAGTTCGCAATTCCGATGTTATGGACCTACGCATTTCGGCTGTGTACACTAGAAAATCGTCTTCAATTATAATGCTGCCCAACTCGCGCAGATCCTCAATTAGCAATTTGGACACAGTGCCATTGTAGAAGTCCAGCGGTCCATTGTCGGACAGTAGTTGATATGTGTTGCACAGCTTCGCCGGCGGCTTCAGTAAGGCACCCTCCACGTGCTGTTCATTGGTTTCAGCATTCAGGAAAATTGCCCTACGAAAATCAATTTAAATTGTTTAAATCATTGAAATGCAATGTGTGACAATGTTCTAAAATTAAAGTTGAAGTTACATAAAAAAAAAAACAGATAACAATTTGCTCTTGATTTAAGTACAACGATGATAAATTGAAGTTAATAATTAGATCTGATTGTACTCACTGATAATGGGGATTGTCTTTGAGATGGGACCACGTTCTACGCACAGAGTCCTCTTGATGCTTGGACATGTGGTAGCCGTGCTCGCAGATCTTTAGAGATGGTGCCACTAGGTCCTTCCAGGGCAGCTTGCCAAATTTCTGATGCGCCACATGATATCCCATCACCTCGCCGGGCACCGCAATGCTCAGTGGTCCATGGATGGAAGCATTATAATTATTATCAAACATGTCCGGTTCGGCATTATAGGGCGCTGCAGTGTGTGCATCTATGTAATAGCTTTCTCCAGTTTCACGCACATAGATATTCATCAGGAGGCCGCCGCCAATTCCCATGCTCTGTGAGGTGAGCAGGCCGTTGCACAGCATTGTGGCAATTGTTGCATCCACAGCGCTGCCATTGCGTGCCAATATATCGCTGCGAAATAAATGAAATAAATACAATAAATAATTCAGAATTTCGAATAATTGTGATTTGCTCTTATTTAATTAATTTTATATTTAATTTTTACTCAATACTCTTTCCCAAGTTACCTGCCAATCTGACTGCATGGCTGCATATCCGAGCAGACGGCTGCATGTTCAAAGACGCCCAGTTTGGAACTGAATTCCTTGCTGTTGTCCACTTTATCTGCTGGCGTCGATGCTGGCGTCGATGGTGGCATTGTTGGGGATGTGGATGCGGCGATGGCGGGACTACCAATCGAAATCCCGGCAATTGCTTTGGCCGTTGTTTGGTCATTTTGATCCAGTTGCTCATCTGTTGAATTAAATGTTATAAATGTGTGGCTTGTGCTTGGATTGCTTGATGGTGTTGTTGTTGTTGTAGTAGTTGTTGTGCTTTCGTTTATTCTTATTGTTGTTGTTGTTGTTGTTGTTGGTGCTATAGTTGTGCTAGTTGTTCTTATTGTTGTTGCTGTTGTTGTTGTTGCTGTTGGTGCTGTTGCTTGTGATGGGAACTCTGACGATGACTCTGATGCATCTGCAGCAGCATCTATTGCTGCAGTACTGCTGCCAATAATTGCTACTGTTGCTGTTGCTGTTGTTGCTGCTGTTGCGGCTGTTGCTGCTGTTGCGGATGTTGCTGCTGTTGCGGCTGTTGCAACTGTGCTGTTGTTGGCTCGCAGGGGCGTTGACTTAGGCCAGTCTTTTGTTGTTGTTGTTGTTGTTGTTGTGGTTGTGGTTGTTGTCGGTGCATTTTATTGTTGTTGTTATTTAGTAAGTTAAGGTGTAAGAGGTGTTTTTTTTTTTGGTCAATACATTTTTGGTGCCACAATAGAAGAAATTTAACAGAACGTGTACTGGGTACCAGAGGTGCAGGATTGTTGTGTATCGGGTGACTGAAGAGGCATGCAAAAGCTCTTGTGCAACATTTGTTCATCGTGTTTTCGATATGAATGCTGTATATTGACGCATTTCAATGTGTGTTCGTGTGTGTGTATGTGTGTGTGTGTACGTGTACGTGTACGTGTGTATGTATGGTGATATTAGTTGCCATTTTGCAAGTGAGTGGTTAGAGATGTAGATGCTCTTTGGCCGCTTTGACAATGGTTACCATTTATCACTTACCGCTGAAACAGAGGCTGATGATCACATAGCTAATCAGGGCGATGCCAATGAAACAGATTAACACAATTGTCAGCTTCTTCATCCAGGCCAACACATTCGCTCGCCTGCAATACACAATTATAAATTGGCTATTTTTTTTTTAAATATTCAAAACATTTCAAATGTCTAGCAAATATTTTTAAAATTTATAATTTTTTTTTTTTTTTTTTTGTACTAATTAGTAGCATTAGCCAATGTTTTATTGTCCCAAAAAAGTATGCATCATTTAATTGGTTGTCGTCAGCAATAATTTCGAAAACTTTTGATATTTTCGCAGGCGAATTCCTATTACAAATTATTATTTATCATAAAAAAAAGAAGGTATTAATATGTATAATGAATTTAGGATAATTTCTTTAAAAGAAGAAAACTGAGTTTCAATTATCTATCAAAAGTTCTTAGGGAAGATTACAAAAAAAAGTTTCAGGCTTGAATGTTACTTTTTGGGAGTAATTTTGAGAAGGCCAATTTGCTGCTTTTTTGGCATTTTTGCATATGTTATTAATTTGTCAGATTTGTAAAAAAACAATATTTTCGAGTGAGTTTCATTATTTTTGATTTTACATACATCTGTTCGCGACGCGCCTCCTCGGCAGCGGCGGTGTCCTGTATCAGTTCGCCGCCATTCTTCTCATCGTCATCCAGTCCACTGGGCGATTTGAGTGGAATTTTATTCATGGCATCATCGTTGCTGTGGTGCACCATCTTATGTACATCCGCTGTAGGTGCGCTGCAAAATGGGACAATTTAATAGCAATTTGTTGAATAATATTTGGTTTATGCAACTGTTGCTCTTCCGCACAGCTCGCAAATATGCAACAGATTTTCCACGCGTCCCAAAGCCAACTGAACAGCCGAGCCACAATGACGACAATCGACGCGCCATCAATAACGGCATATCCCACTCCACACTCCCATTGCCACGCTAGTCCCCGCTAGTCCCGCGTCAACAGCTTTGATGCCCGACTTTGATGGCAGGATATGGCAGACGTTGTTGTCGTTGCGGTTGCATGTCTGTTGGCGTGTCGACCCCTTTCCTACACTCAGATCAAAGAACGCCCCAAAATTATGGCTTTAGTTTTTTTTGTTCTAATTTCGAAATAGTAAAAATGTTTGCCTTTCATCAACAATCCCAACAAAATGATTCATTAGATATACAATGTGTTAATATTTTTCCATAATTGACTTCAAATACATATTTCTGAATTGTATAATATCAGAATAGATCAAGTTTATAGTTTCGAAATCACAACTCTTGTTTTATGTTTGGCATAAATAAGACAATCTGTGATTTTGAATTTCTCTGAGTGCATTTTCATGGCGGTGCTCTCTGTTGCTGTGTGCGTGTGCAGAATATGGGTCACAGACGGCCAATTGGAAACGTTGCTGACGTCGACACAGGACACAGGACACAGGACGCAGGAGGAGTCAGGATACAGGAGGATGGGAAAGCGTTGCATTGTAACTAACTGGGATGTAAGGCATTTTCTTGTGGTTAGCTGTGATTGGAAAGAAGGACGAAGGTGCAGTTGGTGCCTAGGTTATTGACTGTAAATTGGGTTAACTGCATTTGCGTTTGTGGTAAAAACATGGCCAGCAAATCATAGGTACAACATCAAACAGCATATTTCCCCTCCTCTGACCCGCGCAACATTGTTATTATTGGTAATAAAAAAAATGTAAAAAGACCACTCACAATTTGTAAAAGGTTTCACGAAAAGTGAACAATTACTTAAGAAATATGTTTTCCAGTACGATTCTAATTTCAATCATGTATAACATTAAATGTATTAAAGATGAAAAGATGATATTATGAAATACGTTGAAAATTATGATTTAAAATAATAGAACGATTTTAATGAAATTGTTCTGATTCGAATATAGAGATATAAGTTAATTTGCCAATGAACAACAAGTGCAACAATTGTTGCTCAACATTCTGTTTGCTGTTTGTCAGTTGACTGGATCTAGATGCTAGTTGAATAACGGTAAGTTAATTGCTTTAACGCGATCGAATAGATTATGCGATTATACTCCATTCACATGCATATTTATACCCAGCATATTCATATTTATTCACATATTGCATGTTGGTAATTTTTTTTGGTGGTCCGCTCGAGAATTCTGCGGTTTGCCTGGCCAGGCTGGCTATTTGCGCTATTTTTAGGTCAACTGCATTTAATTTCATTTCATTTTCGTTAAATGGCTGCCTGGGCAACAACAACAACAACAGCAACAATAAAGAAAGGCAGCAGGCGGCAACACCAAAAAAAAAAAAAAAAAATAGAAGAAGAAGAAGAAGAAGAAAAGCGAAGCAACCGCTACAATTACTGTGTGGCATATGGATTGCAATTTGGGTTTACGACCCGCGTTGTGCTATTAAAATATGAAGGAAAAGGAGAGGGGCGGGCTTTTGGTAGTGGTGCCAGTGGGTCTAAAGGGAAATTGCATAGCTCCGGGTACGATCAATCTATTTCGGGTTGTGTCGACAATGGTCAACGTTGTTGGCAACTTCGATTGGAATTTGTTGGCTTCCAATGCCGCATTTGCATGCAGCTCACCGTTGTCAGTTTATCAAACACTAATTACTCCATCAATCTCCACCTGCATATCTCTCTCTCACTCTCTCACATACTCTATATATATATATATATATATCTGTCTCTATCTGCGTATGGCTCGTGCCCAGCGCCCCAAACCAAATTCGGCAAACCGATTCCGATATTTGAATTTAAATATGCACTCTGTATACCATGTCCATGGCCAGCGGAATTACTATCATAATAATGTTGAAGTGATGCGCTTGGTGATTCGAGTATTGTACATGTGTGTATGTGTACGTGAGTAGTGTTATCAATGGGGCAATGATAGCTGTGCCCAGCAGTGGTTCCCGCTTCCATTTGCAGGCAAATACTCCACATGGCATATTTTTTATAATAATTTGATTTATTGCGGACGCATTCATCTAAGCCGCTTTCATCATAGCCGATGCACAGCTTGTTAAATTGGATAACTATCATTTATAGACTGGATTTTTTACTGAATCGATTCAAGCTATTGTTCAAAAATAGAATATGCAAATAAAATGATATTAGGGAAAACCTTTTATTCATTTCTATTAGATATTATTATTTAATTTATTTTATTTCATTATATGCTTATTGAACCGACTAAAGGGAATACGCGCTTCGAATATAATATTTGTTAATGGCCAACTCTTCATAATTGTTTCACTGCTCCTCTCTGGCAGGGGGCTTAGGCTGGCAGGGAAGGGGTGATTATATGCCCCATTGGGGTCAGCTACGCATCGACACAGTTGAGAATATCGCACAAATAGACAACTTTTTTTTTTTGTGCACAGAGACAAAAACACAGAAATTTAGTAACAGCAACAAGAATAACAAATGCAAATTACAATTGTTCGTTTGTTGGATTTTTTTGTTTTTTTTTTTTTTTTGTATTCATATTTTCACACTTGTTGCACATAAATAAAATGGATGGCATTGCAGTTCCATATAAGTAAGTATGTCATACTAGAGAGTGGGTCGGGTCATCCATCGTCTGGGAGGCCTGCATTGTCTAAGGTCGTAGCTCAATTGAGTATTTTTTGATAATATTTTTTTTTTTTTTTTGGGAAATGTTGTGCGTTGGTCAACGCCACTTGACTTGCCCACACATATCCGTTCCTCCTCCTCCTCCCCCTGTCCACACAATCACCGCCCTTTGTTTTATTTGATTTATTTGCTCGTTTATTTGTTTTCATGCATTTTAATGTATTTCTGTCAAATTGTTTATTTAATTGCCACCAAACGTTTTGATAGAAAACTGGAATAGATTTGGGTATCCACTCAAGGCTAGATGATCTATGGCCAATGTACATGCCGTGCATGCTTATAGCGTACTTCGATTCCTATACCAATACTATGCCCGATCGAAACTTGAATATTTTTTGAATATAATTAGTTTTACTATGAATGACAATCAACAAGTGGCAGTGGAAAGATATTGGGATATATACGTACATGCCTGGATATCGGGTCAAGTTTATCTGTTCAACGATGAACGGTTTAGTTGTGTATTAATATATTAAAAATACTATATGCGAACAATCTATTCAATCAACTTATTAGATGTAATCAAAAACTTGACATAGTAAGTACAAATAAAGATTTACAAAGCAATTGAATAATCAGGCAGTGGAAACCCCCTTAAAATGCACACACAAAATATATACACTGACAGAAAATTAATGATATTAAACCAAATTTGAATGCAATTTAAATATGATAATTTTCGAAAATCTAACATTTCCGAACTGAATAAAAATGTTAAATGATATTTGTAGAACGCAGTGAAGATAATCAGAGCGAGTTCAACTCGAGATCAATGTTTTTCCATGCATCCTTAAGCACACACATACACACACAGATAGAGACTAGACAAGTGAGGGAGACAGGCAGAGATAGAGTGAGACAAAGAACTGGCATTGATCTGAGAGATTTGCGTGCCAGAAGTGTATATTCGAATTTTGACACATTCGCAATTTGTGACAGTGCAAATTGAGTGAGCCCAAAGTTCAGGGCCGTTTGACAAATTCTCATTCATATTGTGTCGTCCACATATATAGAAATGTGTGTTGTGTATGTTGTGTGTGTGTGTGTGTGTGTGTGTTGTGTGTGTGTGTTGTGTGTGTGTGTGTGTGTGGGATAGATGGATGGGGGCAGACAGATGCATAGACAGCAGCTTATTAGCTGTCGGCGCAGAGAATCTGTGTGTTATATATATATATATATATATATATATATATATATATATATATATATATATATATATATATATATATATATATATCTGTATAGAGAATGCCTTAGATTGTTGTACTACTCAAACGTTGATTAAGTTGTCAGCAATCAACGCCGCTGGCTGGCCAATGCCGATATCATATATGATTCCCGAATGATTCCACCGGAGATGCCGTTTAGCTGTAACTACTGTTGATTTAACTGTGTTTTTTGCTATTGTCGTTTGCTGTCCGACTAGTTTCAAGTTCTTCAAGTTTGCTCCGATGCAGCTGGCGCGACAGTCTATGGCTGCCATCCAAAATTGTATTCGAGATTTTAGCTAACAATTGACACTAAAAGTTGCTGTCAGTTGTTTGCTATTGCTATTGCTGCTGCTGTTGTTGTTGTTGCTGTTGCTGTGGCTGTTGCTGTTGCTGTTGCTACTGTGTATCATGACTTCAAAAACACACACAGACAGCTTGATAAGAGCAGCTTGGATTCTCGAAACTAATAAGCTGCCGCCAGCTAGCATAGTGATAGCAAATAGTTGTCCCTCAGTTTGAGGATCGTACATGTTGCTGTCGTGACACCAGCAGCAGCAGTATCAGCTTCAGCACCAGCACCAGCACCATCACCAGCACCAGCAACATTTGCATTTCCGTGACAATGAGGAAGTCACTGCAGGGCCTTATCACTTGGACATTGCCGGCCATACTTAGACCAAGCGGCGGCCGCGGCTCGTTAAGATAGCAACACAGACAGACAACAACAGCAGCAATAGCAACAACAGCAACAACAGCAGCAACAGCAACAACAGCAACAACAGCAGCAACAGCAACAACAGCAGCAACAGATAAACCGAATAAATTTATGCTGTGTCAAATTAGCAATAGAAAGATCATGTCAACTGCTTGTCACATATATGTATTTATGATTTATGTATGTATTTAAATACAAATATAATCATGCATTGACTTATCATTTTTCCTGTTTAACTGAATGAAATGCTTCTTGGAACAGAACTTCTTTGGAATAGTATGAAATGGTATCTGCCATATGTATATTTGTCTAAAAGTAAAACTGATTAACTGCGATTACTCATATCGAGTTGCAAAGCTGATCTTAAATCATGTTTTGAATTACTAAACTCTAAGTTTGTTGTATGAAAGTATTACATATCTTGTTGAAGGTTAAATTTCAAAATATGTTTTGAATTTCATTTGACATTAATTTACGTAGTTTTGAAGTTGACCCGTTTGCTGCACAATTATGTTGGTCCGTTAATTGTAGCTAAATATTATTAACCAAATAAAGTCGATTAAATAATAAAGAAATATGCATAATAAATAATAAAATTAACAAATTGAAGCTGAACAATTTTCAAAAAATATGATTTCATAATTTAACAAGGTGTTTTCAACTGATGAATTTATGTTGATGTATTTTTTTGTTGAAAGCATAAGTTAAATAATCGAATTTTTAATAATTAGCAAATTTTTAAGTACCTATTGTAATATTTAGGAAATATATATTTCGAGCAAAACAAAATCACAATAATTGTATAAATCGATGCTTTTTACAAAGTTTTCGTAGAACACAAAAGACTTCTACTCTCTTTCTGCCGACTCTTTCAAAGATTCTGTTTTTATTTTTTGACATTTGAATGCTTCAGAAATTGCTCAATGCATCTCAGCAAGAATCTCAACAAGTGTTCTTCTGTCATCTGCCGTTTGCCGGTTTAGCGTCATTCTTCTTTCCTTTGGCGTCTAGCAATTTATAAATACATATCTATGTATATATATATATATGTATACAGTGTTTTTTTTTTTTTTTTGTTCATATTCGTTTGTATTTTGAATTGGATTTTATTCTGGCCATTTATTTATTGGCAGCAACAGGCGAAAGACAACAACAACAGTGGCAGTACAAAAAAGTGTTGGGCCAAATGAAACAGAAAAAAATGTTTGTTGCCTGTTGCTTCACGCTCAGTGGGCAAAAGTGGGAACAAGGGGATTGCCCAGCACACCAGATGGACTACCCTCATGGGCAATGCGTATTTCTTAATATTTTACTTGGACTTGGACTTGTTGTCATTTGTTGCTGCTGTTGCTGTTGCTGTTGCTGGTGCGGCTGCAGATGTTGTTGTTTTTGTTGCTGTTGCTGTTTGCCCGCCAACGTTTGTCGCTATTTCTGTTGGACGTGCGTTTTAGGTGGGCGAACCTGGCGTCTAGTTGTATGCCGATGCCGAATCTGATGCCGATGCTAATGTTGATGTTGATGTTGATATTAATGCCAGCGTCGATCTGAACGCAATGCTGTGCCCAGCATTAAGCCAGCGAGAACCTACCAACATAATCGCAATGCACGCAACAGCAACAGCAACCAGCATTTGCATTCGCTTTTTCAAAACGCACACGCACAAAAATACAACAACAAAATTTCGAAAAACCAAAAAAAAAAAAAATCACAGACAAAAAATAAATAATTTAAAACATATAAGTATATACACTAATATATATAGAAATACATATACCTATAGCAAGAAATTACTTTTTGTTGTCACCTCTTTGAAATAATTCAATCTTTTGCGATGGAAAAACAACAACAACAAAAAAAAAAACACGCGCGCGTTTTACCAAACGCACAAGAAATTTGAAAAGTTTGCCGTATTTCGAATATTTCTTTTTGATTATTTATTTATTATTTGTAATTGTTTTTAATGTGTACTCGATACGCGTGACTAGCGGCGGTTTAATTTTTTTTTTTTTTTTGTATATATAGTTAGCAGTTATGATCAGATAATTCTCGATAATTTGTTTCTGTTTTAATATTTTATTTTTATTTGTTAGTCGCGTGTCTCGTCGCAGCGCCAGCTGCTGGTCAACTGAATTAAGAACGGGACGCGTTGTGGCCGCGACTGCGGCGAAGGCAGCGACGACGCCGACAGAGACGGCGACGGCGACGGCGACGGCGGCTGCGGCGGCGGCGGCTGCGATTGCGGCTCGTCTGGCCGAGGCACTTCGCCAGCCACTGCTGCTGCTGTGTTATTCATTTTGTTGTTGTTGCAGTGCAAATTGCTGGATGGCATTGTTGTTGCTGTCGTGCGGAAATCACAAAATTTAGTCGGTCTCAATGGACATAGGACGTGATTCTGACACGGAGCCAAGCTGAACACCGAACTACACTCAAAGAAATATGTGAAAATGAATTTCTAAGCTGACAAAGTAAACATCCTAAAACTAGAAAAGCTTGTGAAAAATTTCACAACTAGTTTCTGACTTTTAAAGGCTGCTAATTTTTCCATAATTCACAAAAGTTCAATTAGCCTGATAAATTATTTAATTATAAGTTTTTAGATTGCAAAATTAGCGAATTTCGATTTTTTTTTTTTTTTGGAGTTTCCACAATCTTTTTTTGCATGTTAGACAATAGCGAGCCTGTTGGGGGCGTGTGTGTGCGGCAGCCATGGGGCGTCTAAACTGAGTTGCGCCACCGACCCGGCCATTAAAAGCAATTTGTTGACAGTGACACACTAAAAATGGATACATAAAGTGAAGCGACAAGTTGATAAACTGATGACAAAAACCAGGCCCATTTACAGTCCCTGCCCCTGTCCCTGTCCCACGCCCTTTGCCAAGCCCCTGCCCAGATGCTCGACATTTCCATTACATCATCATATTGATTCGCATGTTTTGAAATGGGAACTTCGAGATTTTGAATTGAGCTTTGTGCTGATCCAATTGCAACCAATTATAAATAGATTCTATTTAGCGTAAATCTCATTTATTATTCATTTTTAATTGCAGCTTATTAAAATTTCAACAAATTACCTAAACCCAGTTGAGTACTCTTTATAACCTGAGTCGGTTTGACACTTTTAGTTCTAAACATCATTTCCTCAAAAAGACCTAAACATACATATAATATTTGAAGATATATCTTTGTCATATCCCAAGCTTTTGTAATTAATTATTATATTTTGTTTTATTGTTAGGAGTTTGCTGAATCACACTTCTGGTGCCAATTTTGTTTATATAGCTATATAAAATGTAAAATTAGCTACAAGATCAGATCAAAGCTTCATTGCTGAGTTATGTCGTTTGTGTTCCAATCGCATCCGGCAGAGAGGGTTAACCATTGGTGGTGTTGCTGGTGGGCATCCTGAATTTTTACTATTTTGATAAGCCTAAAACGAGTGCCGGAAACTAAGCTGTATACGGCGCCGGAGCAGAAGCGGTGTGTATATCATGACGATGACGTTAGAGCATCATAAAACATTGAAATGTGTGTCAACAAATTGCTCAAAAACAGCAACAGCAACAGCAGCAGCAGCAACAACAGCAGCAACAACAGCAGCAGCAACAACAGCAGCAGCAACAATTGCTGCCGTTGGAGATGCGAGAAGCTCTACTCAAAAACAACGTGGCGGAATTAACTGCGTGGGTGTTTCGGTGTCACACACATCTCTACTGTCTGTTGTATGCTAATAACTGTAATTTTACACTCATTAAAATAAGAAGCATGTGTGTGCGTGTCAATAAATCAATGAAGATGCAGCCAGCATCTGACCCAAAAAGACAAGCTACCGAATAACTACCATTCAAGGCTACCAATTGAAGCATATTTGAATACTGGCTCATCCCTTGTGGGTTGCTGCCATATGCCATATGCTAGTGGGTAGCGGTTGCCATGATGACAACTGGTCTCAGTCTCAGTCTCAGTCTCGGTCTCAGTCTCGTCCTCAGTCTCAGTCTCATTCAACACTCGGAAGAGAATTAACGCAACAAAATTAGCATTTTTAATTTATAATATTGAAAAGAAGTCAGCTGAGATTCGTCAAATTAATTTGTCAACAAGTAAACAAATCGAAATGAATTGAGAGACAGAACAGTTTGTTGGCTCAAATCTTTTGTCTATATATATATACATATATATATGTATATATATATATGTCATATGGTACAATTTCATTTTTTGTTTATTGTAGGTGTTAACGATAAACTTGCTCTTTGGCTGCAAATATTGCAACAACAACGCGTTGGTGGCAGCTGGCTTTTGGCTGTTGCTGTTGACGGTGGAGCAATGACGTCACCAACAAACAACTGCAACAAACCCGTGTGTGTGTGTGTGGGTGCTGCCCTTGGCCGCACAAGCATGGATTAACGCTTAAAGATTTGTCACTCAGTTGTTGGTGGGATGGGGAGGGGGGTTACGCAATTGAACTTGTCAATGAGCTAATTGAGCAACTGCAATGAGCAACAACTTCATTAAAAAAATTCAACAGCTTTCCGGCGACTTGATACTTTGTGTGACACCATAAACATAAATTAAGGCTTATAAATCGGCTGCGCCCCCTTTTCACCCCTAGAACAATCCAAGAGGCATCTGTCAGTCAGTGTTCCAAAAATGTCAGTGTGTGTGTGTGTGTGTGTGTGCCGCACTTAGAATTCACATTAATTAGTTGAAGAAACATTTTTAAAGTGCTCCACTTATGCTGTCTGTTGTTGTTGTTGTTGTTGTTGCTTCTGTTGCGCTTTCATGTGGCTCGTTTGCCACGTTTCCCATTTCCCGTTGCCCGTTGCCCGCCGCTCACTCATGCCCCATGTTTATCATCCTGCAACTATTTTCAGTTGTATCTGACACACATTGGCGGCAAAAGGCATTCAAGCATTTGTTTACAAAAAAAAAAAAACCGAAAAACCGCGCATCTTTTACAGTGTGTGAGCCAACGTTCCCACATCACCCTCGATACACTTAGAGAAAATAATATAATACATTTATCTTATTCCACAGTTTACCTATTTTGTATTTTACTCTTTTAGTCATACATATTTAGTAAATAGCTTATTTCATTTTTTCCGCTTTCAATTTTGGTTAAACTCTTCTTTTAATTTTAATTGTGAAATTTGTGACTTTAAATTTCAATATTTAATTTTATAGACATTTCTTAAGATTTGTGAACCTTTTTTAGGTCAAAAGAATAAATAGCTATACACAAGCCCTAAAATGTTAAAAAATAATAATGTATAAAATAATTGGAAAACTATGATCCTGGAATATTTCAAAATTATTTAGATTATTTATTTTTATATTTTAAGCACCTTTTTGAATATTTAAGGCACATATATATGTTTAATTAAAATTTCTTAGAGATAGATGAACTGAACAAACTGTTTTTAACGCCGAAGAATATACTTTTTCCAGATTCTACGTAAATAAATATAGTTGTTATTTTTTTTTTTTAAGTGTACGTTTTCCTATTCCCAGTCTTTTTGGAATTTACATTTGTTTGTCTTTGTGCACTTTGATGGATTATCTGTGGTTTATTGAATGGCACTGTTGGCCACAAGTGGATGCTTTATGGCCTGACAGCAAGAGCCAAACAAGTGAGAAGCAAGCCAAAGCAACAAGGCAACAACAACATACCAAAACAGTTATTTTATATCTTGTATATAAAGTTATTAAATAATATTTATGAATCAACTTATTTGTTTGTTTTCGAAGAACATATCTTTAATGATCGCACTCAATAAACTTGACGTAATCTGCTATCTAAAAGCTTGTGCGAAACCATATTATTTATTGACTTGCACTATTTGGCAACAGCAAAATATTTAAAGGTCTGTAAATAATATTAGAAGCACTATCTGCAAATAATAAGCGAAACTCCGATTCTAGCAGAAGAACACACAATTAATGTGTATAATATGTATTATCATAAAAGGGCATTTTTCGAGCGAAAAACTAAATTTGTTTATGTATATTTCGATGAGAAGAAGAAATATACAATATTAATTAATACTAATAATCAAATTTGCAGTCATTTTTTATGCATGTTTTATTCCTAGCAATGCATTTTTTATTATCAATTTGCATTTCATTAAGTCAAATTTCATGTTGTGTTGATTTCTTATAAATTGCCTGATTGTTTTGCAGGAACTGATAATACAAGAAGTGCAGAATACTCATATATATATATATGCATAAATAAGTGGTAAGTAAGTAGTTCCGCTGTAAGTACTTACGATTGCAGCGATGCAAGATTTGTGGCAGAGGCGCCAACGCCGCATGTCGTGGAATGCATTTGCCAACTTTTGTTGTTGTTAACGTTCCAGCCAGCGATTTGTTGTTGCGGCCGTTGTTGCAACAGCTGCACACACTTTTCGCGCGAAATGTTGCAAATGCTTATGCGAATGCACGCAACAAGAACAACAACAAAAACAAAAATAACACTCGCACACACAATAAAACAGTTCCACAGATGAATAACTCAACGCGCAGCCACAAAAGAATAATAGACAAAAAAAAATCCAAATTTTGATGAATGAGTCTGCGATATGATGGGATATGTAATGGCTTGGCTTGGGTACGTCGAAGAAGGGATGCCAGGTGAGATGGCCAAATATTAGTTACGGTGTTCAAGTTGCGGATTAAGCGAATTTACAGCTCGACGCACGACGTTCAATGTCTGACTGAATTTCCATTTCCGTTGAGGATGCTCGGAGACCACCAAACCGGCAGCGACGCAGCGTCGCTGCTGCTTAAGCAGCGGCTACTAGCGTCAGCAACTCCCATCGACATCCACATCCACCTCCACCCACGTGGCTGACCGTCATTGTTGTTGTTGTTGTTGTTGTTCTGCTTCTTATTGCTTAGCATAAACAAACAAAAAGATACAAAAAAAGTAGGAAATTAAATGCCGCTGCGCTCTGCTCATGTGCTGGCGATGTCTATGTGTGTGTCTATGTCTGTGTGTGTGTGTGTGTGTGTGTGTGTGTGTGTGTGTGTGTGTGTATGTGTGTGTGTGTAATTTACCCCTACACACACACACACACACGCTCAGTTGGCATTGCATGTAATTGTGTTCAATTTCAAATTATTTGAAACATTATCAAAGAGAATTCGACTGAAATCAGTCGCGTTCCAGGAATGCAATGTGAAATGTGACAAACACACACAACCAATTTTTTTTAGTTGATGGTAATGTTGATGATTTATTTCTCAAAACTTACTGTGGTTGTAACTATTTTGTCACATCGAAATATTATTCATATTCCAATAATTTCAAATTCAGTGAAAAATGTGCAAAAAATACACACACAGGAAATATGTTAATAATAATAAATATTAAAAAGTAGCACATACAAATAGAGTATATATGGTATATATATATATATATAGTATGTACAGTAAGATTTTAAGTCAAATAAAATAATTTATATTCAAATTGAGATCATATTTCTGGTATAACAGGTAATAACTGAATTTTTCATAGAGTAATATAAAATAAATATAAAATTTCATTACTTAAGTGGAATTTCGATTTTCCAAATGAATAATGACACAAAAGTGAGTCTCAATATTCGGGCGAATGATTGAATTATCTATCATAATTTTTGGGTGCTAACCTTTTTATGTGGTAGAGCATCTGGCAAGCGTTGACGGATGTCTCTCATGAATTGTCGGGCACGTCAAAAGCCCATTCCAGAGTTTCTCCACCACATGTCGTTGTTGTAGTTGTTTTTTTTTTTTTTAACGGCTGCTGCTGCTGCTGGATGCTGCTGTGATGTAAATGAATCACAGCCAACAAAAATATAAAATAGGGGGGGGGGAACTACATAAAACGAATGTTTAAAAGGCCAGCGCACAATCGAAATCACATACACAGACACACACACACACATATACACACACATAGTTACACACACCTAGAGAATGATTTGGACCTGATTGTTGCCACGCCACTTGTTTGTTTACATACGCAGCAACGTTGCTGTTGCTGTTGCTGTTGCTGATATTGCCGATGCCACAACCTGGCTGCTCTGAGATCGCGTATACGCCGCGTATGATGACGACGCACTGGGCCCGTCCCACTAAACTGGGTGCGAATTGATATTTTCCAGCTGGCAATTAATGAAATCAAGCGGAATAGCCCACAAAAACTATGCCTAGTTTCATGCCACATATATATTGCCACTGATTCTAGTTGTCTGTGCATATATATATGTGTGTGTGTGTGTGTGTGTGTGACGTGTGTACACTAGAAAAAAATCTATTTTATGCACAACACATGAACATAATTCCGACCGACCACATCATTTGTTCTTAAACATTCCACATAAACATGAACAAAAACATTAAAAAAAAAAATGGAGACACAAATTCTTAAAAATCGATTTTGTGCTTAAAATATGCGATTTAAGTTTATAATTTAATTTCGAACTGATTTTATTTGATTAAGATTCGGTTAAAAACTTGAGCATTACTGAGTTATTATTATATATATAATAACTAAATATGTTATTCGATGTAATCAATATCTTTATTCAAGAATTAATATTATCTAAACGTTTTTTAAGATCCGAACAGAGTTTGATTTATTCTACGATTGTATTTTCTATAACTTCACAACTTTAAATAATTAAGTAACTAATTTATCTAGATAAATTACAATAACAATTACAATTAGCCTCTTAGACTTTTTTTTTAAATATTAAAGATTAAATAGAAAAATCATGTTCTATTTAAAGATTATGGAAAGCATTTGCACTTGATATGGGTATAAAATTATGGATTTTCTTGGCGAGTGTACGATTAGAGCAAAGAAAACTGCGTGGAGGCAAAAGGTAGTGGCTGCCATTTGGCCACTTCTCCACTTGGCTACTTGGCCATTTGGCCACTTGACATTGACGGGTCGACAGCGACTTGTGACACTTGCTCAATTAACGCGCTTGGATCATAAATGTTTATGTTGCTCATGTTGCTTACATTGCGTGCGAATGTATCTTATACAAAGTTGCCCAAAGATTGGGAAAGCAAAGCACTTTGCTTCCACGTAGCCAAGTAGCGGTGACATCAGTGCGACGTATTTAGCCAACAGTTAGCCAGTTGCCATTTTCGGCTCCGGCCAAAATACAATTTCATTTCTTTTCATTCATTTTCAGTTGACACACATATCCAAAAAATCTGAAAACCAGCAATCAATGCGAAACTAATGCAATTACTCTGCCAACGATTTTCGAATACGCTTGCAAAAATCTTAACCAACCACAATAAAAATAATGCAAATTTGTTGTTGTTTTTTGCTTCTGATTTTACATAGAAATTATATTTATATTTTTATATATATTTTGAAAAAAAAATACACAAACTACTAAGATGCCAACCTGATTGAAGAGTTTTTGAATGATCCTTGCTCAATAAATATTAATTTAAATAATAATTAATAATTAAAATTATTTGTGATACAGTTAATATCATATTATATTAATTAAAAGCTGGAAACTAGTTGTTTGACTTTCAAAGGATGTTTTGCGTTTTTCGAATATGTTTTCAATACTGAACAAAATTGAATTTCAAACTTAATTACAAAGTAAGCAGGCAGAGAGGAAATTTTGTGATTTTTATTTTGTTTTTTTTTTTTTACAGAATTAACCAATTGAAATTGAAGTCGCGTGTCGATTGGTGATTAGTGATTAGCACCATTTGATACCTGACTTCAAAATTGTTTTTGGGTGGGTGGGGCGCAGCGCTTCCGGTGGCAATCGCACACCCCCCCCCCCCCCCCCACTCGCTTGCATTCTTTCCATGGCCACTTGGGCAACTTCATTTAATGACCGCGTTCATTGGCCTCTCAGTGTGAGTTGGTTTATTTATTCAGCTTGCGGCCACGTCCGTTGCACTTGTAGGGTCATAAAATGTGTATTCACAATAACAAAAAGGGCAATAACAACAACAAAACATTCTAGTCCAGATAGGGATAGACAAGAGGATCGGGAATGCCGCGCAACACTTGCCACAGATTTTTCTTGTTTCGCTCCCCGATGCCAGCGATGTTTTTTTTAGGCTGTTGTACGGAATACGGAGGCGGACGAGGATGCTGCCGGACGAAACGGCGTCGTCGTTGCCGATGTACCGGAGTTAACCAAAGAAGCTTTGCCTCCCTGCGCTTGCGGCGCTGCCGCAGCGTGCGGGAGGTGCAATAAGGCCGGATTGTCACATAGTAGACGATCTCAATCACCGAGAAGATGCTGAACCCCATAAAGAGACCCAAAATACCGCCAGTATTCGCTACAAGCAGAATGTAATGAGAAACATGACTAGGAAGAGACAAACGGATTCCCAGAAAATCTGGATCTTTTCACTTACAGAGAAACTCGGTGAAGCCAAACATTTCGGACTTGGTGGTGCTCCGAAAGTTGTTGTGGAGATAGTAAAAGTGGAATATGGATAGATCACTCTCATCGCCGCTATGACTCACATTGAATAGATGCTCGGGCAGATCCTCTCCACTCTTATAGCTCGTGTTACCCCTAATTGGTGAGCTGGACATGGCATACTTGTAGGTGAGCTCAAAGCAGCCCGGCCAACAGTTCTCACAGGATAGCTCGCCTTTCGATGACTCAATGTCGGTCTGGACGCGATTTGTGCAATTGTTGTCATTGGGTCCGCAAATGCGAGCCATTGGATCGATCCGAGGCAGATAGTAGAGGACACATCTGCAATCGCGGAGCAGCAGCTTCGCCTCGCACTCCAGCTCACAGTTCTTGCGGGAATAGGTGCGATAGAAGGTCAAATCATTCTCATCTGAGAACAGGCAGCGACGCACCGATTTCTTAACCGATCGAATGCTTGGAGTTGCATCCTCGTATATGGGCTCAACGGATATTCTAGCCTCACGGCCAGAACCGACCACAAAACCGTAGTTGCTCACCTTCGGCAGTTCGGCAGGATTGTGCACCAGCACCTAGATTTAAAGCATTATTTATTCTTTTACACTCTTTTTAAAAAATTATTAAAATTTTCAATTATATTGAATTTAAAAAATTAAAAATCTTAAACTTATATTAATTCCAATGTGTATTTTGTAATATTGTAGAAATTCCTTAAGAAACAACAAGATCAGAAGCAGATTTCTTAAAATTTTTCTTTTCAACATCTTAAAATTTAGAAAAATCTAAGATATTTTTTAATCATCGATTTGGAATGAAGAATGCCAAACGTAGAAAATTTAAAAAAAAAAAAAAAAAAACGTTTGTTCCTGATATTATTTACCTTGAAGCCATTACCCATGGACTTGGTGCAGTAATATTCCGCCGTTGAGGTATTCAACACGACAGTCAACCCCATGCGACTGCCTGTGCCACCCGACATTCTGGGATAAAATAAAGGTGGCAGTATTTTTTCATATCCACGTTCCGGGGTCCAATCAATGGGTTCGTATGGTGAAAACTCCGTTGCCGGCTGTATGCGCACATCGTCCGAATAGTTGCGAAACAGATAGATGGGGTCCAGTGCATTAAAGGTGCAGCACAATCCATCGTCGGTCAATATCGAATTAAATATCATCGAACAGGTCTCCCTGTGTGACCCAAAACTGCAGTACAGCAGCATCTCATCGCAGGGCTGCGCCACCTCCACCAGCAGGGCCTTGAAGTACTTCCAGGTGCCAACATATGTTATGGTTTGGTCATCTCCCTTATTGCACAAGCTCATCAGCAGTGTGTAATTATTGCTGAATCTTCTCATCATAGAAATTGAAAAAAATATACTAAACCATCAATGAATTAATATATTCGATATTTTAGATTTATTTTAATATTGCCGATTAACCATTCTTTATTAAAAAAAAATAGTGTTTACTTTGGAACTTGGAAATTTTAGAGCTAAGAATATAATATAATTATTTCTATGATTTAAATATTAAATAAACTATTTCAAATATTCCAGAGAGGAATCAGTACTTATTTGCAGTTGCTGTATTTGTGGACAAAGTCCACTTTGTGTACTCACCTTGAAATGCGCTCGACGCGACTGCGCAACGCCTGGTTGAGATTGCAAATGGTGATGGCCGGAAAGGGCATGTTGCTGGTCAGTAGCTGTTTGGCGCTCGTCGAGATGATGATCGGCGAGGCGCTCCACTTGATGTAGATGTTTGAAATGAAGAAGCCCGATAGGATAACGACCAGCACAAACGATATGCCAAAGAAGATGCTGCACAAGCATCAATAATACAGATATATTTAATTCTTTTTTCAACACACTTTCTAAAATTTCATTTCCTACTCGAATCAAGTACGAATATTATCGAAAAGCCATAATAAAACTTTATTTCAGTAAGTCTTGCTCAATTCAACGATGGATTTTCAATCCTCAAAAATGGTGTTTCTCTCAGTCATTCACTATTTTTTTTTTTTACAAATCTTGCAATATTTTGGTTTTACGAATAGGATATATATAATATTTAATATATTGAGAATACAGTAAGATGTGTAAACTTCCAATAAAGTTCACAAAAAAAAAGAATATTTATAGTATTATTATCTTTAACTGAAATTGCATCTATAGAATATTTGTTTATTGTGCTATTTTAATACTTAGAGCGGATCTTGTTTTTTAAGTTATTTATATTTATATTTCGTTATTTTTCGATTAACACTCTTAATTGTTTTAAAACTTTGTTTTCAATTGTTCTAATAACTTTTTCTTACATGCACTAAGCTCATTTCAGATTCTGAATACATAATTGAAAAATTTCACGCTTTTAGATAAATCAAATTTAAATAAAATATTTATATTTTAATGGCAGAGTATTTTTCTGACTATTCTCACACATACCGTTCCGATATTGTAATCCGCTCATCGGCCAAATACTTGAGGCCATGCAGCGAGCTACTCCTTAGATAATACTTAACACTTTTCTTGCACGACCCAGGACTGCACGTCGTCTGCTCCTCATCAATGGAGTCATCACTGTGACTTTGACTGTGACTTTGACTGTGACTGTGACTGTGATGCTCCTTACTGGACACCAGGTGGCTGGCTTTTATTTTGCTATCCCCTTGAATTGTCATGATTGAACTAACAGAAAAGCATGTCACGCAAATGGCATTTATACGAGTTAGTCGAGCACACTTCGATCCAAATCGCAGACCATCAGTTTAAGCATATTGACCTTAGGCAAATATGACAGCAAATACCAAATTGAATTGACCGAATGCAGTGGCAAATGACGCTTAATGCGCTTTACCGAACTGTGCGTGGGCGTGGCAGGGGCAATGTTTGCCAACAGCGAACAAGGATTCGCATGCACGTCGAACTACGCAAATCCATCAGGTTTACCATGTTTTGGCCATGTTCAATGGCAAGCTGGTGTTTCATTTCCATCCACTTGTAACAGCAGCCAGAACCATTTATCAGTTTTCGGTGCCTGGCCAAGTGGTGCCAGCAACTCTATAAAAATAGCTGACGGCATAAAATACGAGTAAATTATGGTCTAAACAAAGGCCAGCCAAGCAACAACAACAAGAAATCAAGAACCTCTAAACAAAAACAAATCCAAATTCAAAAGGCAAACAAATGAATAAATTCTATACTTAAAAGGAAGGACACACGTTGTCAATATCCATATAAATTGTAGTACGATTAATGTTATTTTAATAAAGTTGCTTACATAACACATTTCCAGATCAATCAATAACTGAATTAATTTGCATAAAATATTTCGTAAGTTTAAACAGAATCCAATTTGTTAAATCTAATTGAAACTGATTAAGTGTGTATCAAGAATTTACGTTATTGCTAGAAAAAATAGAGCTTTTTTTGTATTTATTTTAAGTAAAAAAATATTTTAATGTTATTTAATAAATGTTGTTATAAATTATGTGGAAACATCGGCTCTATTTAAGAGAGTTTGATTTTGAGACAAAATAAAAAAAATTGTATATTGCTTTGGTAATAAAATCAATTTTTTGAATTATCCGCATTGAATAATTGTATTATCCAATGTGTGTATGTTTCTAGATTTATATATATATATATATATATTAAGATATATATGTGTATTTAGATATATACTTCAAATCTTTGTGCCAGTTTATGTTTTTCCTAAGCGATCTGATTAAAATGTAAAGAATGAAATTTTATGCCACAGTAAAGTTATATGTGTATTTGCTGGGGAATAACCGATACAAAGTTTTATAGTCTCTCTAGGGTAGATAATCTCTACTGTTGGTTCTAATTAAGAATATAAATACATAATGCGGAAAGAGATGCACCATGATTGCTTAAATATTTCTTAACCCATTGCAAAATTTGTACTTTAATTTGAAATTACTTCTAATATTCTGAATCGGACTAAAGTGTTCTATAGCAATAATCTTGTGCTGAAACTGTGCTGGCAATCGAATAAATTTAATATCTCTTAATATTTGTATATTTTTTTATATATGTACAATAGAACTTGTAACTGATTCATTTGGGATAATCTATTCAATGTTACATAAAAACACTTTTACTAAACACAAATAATTTTAAGCACATAAATACAATTTTTTTTATTTTTCGTTTTGTTCTTTAACTTTAACATTTTTTCATTAAATTATATTTTTTTTTTATGTATATACACTCAGGCTTTGAAACAGTTCTTCTTTCTTCATTTCATGATAATATTTTCTTCATTTTTTATCCCACAATCGCTTTGCACATTCATTTAAAATTCGTAAACAATTAGAAAAAATATGCTAATAAATAAAATGTGTAAAAACCAGCATGGAAAAATAATTGCTGGAAAATTTGTGTTTGTATAAAATTAACTAGTTGTTGAACTTGAAGTAATCAACATTGAGATCCAGAATAGCCGCATTGGGAGTCTCCTTCATGCTGAGCGCCTCGACGGCATTATCGCTAACATGGTCATAATGCGGCAACATTGCGCCCGCCCCATGGTCAACAACTGTGGGCTGGGCCACAGCCACCGGTGGCTGCATGAGATCGCTAACATTGCGCAATAGACTTTCTTCGGATGGTGGCAGCAATTTGCCACCGGCAGACAAATTTAGTCGCTGAGCAGCCTCATCCGTGAGCGTGTCATCCAGCGACATGCTGAGGCCCGGATAATCGACCATATTGCGTGCACAGTTGGACGCAGCGCTGCTGTGCAACGACTGCTGCACCTCCGGCTCCGGTGTCGGCGCCTGCGCCGATTCCATAGCCGACATGTCCAGCGCATACTGACCCTCGGGGATGCCCAGAACACGTGCGATTCGTGCATTGACAAAGTGCACACCGGATGTGTTGCGAATGAGGCGCGTGCTACGCAGCTGCAGCTGCTCCACAAAGTCAGTTAGCTCGTGCAAAAAGAGATCGGCACGCTGCTCCTCGCTGAGATGACTATGCCGCTGCAGTTGCGCAGTGAGAAGTCCAAACAATGTCGGTACATTTATCTGCTGTTGCTGTTGCAGCTGATGTTGCTGTTGATGCTGTTGCAGCTGCTGTTGCTGTTGCAGCTGCTGTTGCTGCTGCTGTTGTTGTTGTTGTTGCTGCTGTTGCAGCTGCTGTTGCTGTTGCAGCTGCTGTTGCTGTTGTTGCTGCTGTTGTTGTTGTTGTTGTTGTTGTTGTTGCTTTTGTTGCTGTTGAACGGCAATGGCGCTGGGCATATGCTCAGGATACTTGACGTAGTGGCGCTGCATTCGACGACCCAGAAAGATCTTGTTGCAGCCCGGACAAATGGCATTCGGCGGCACGGCGCGCTCCTTTTGTGCTTTACCTTCTAACGACTCTGGAATGTCCGCATTACCTGCTGGCAACTGTGGGGCTGACGGCGCACGATAGTCCTTGTCCCTCAGCTCCGCTACAAGCATCTCCAGCATTTGCGATGAATTCGGTGTTGCTGCTTCAGTTGCAACGGGCGCTGTTGCCAGCTGCGGCAATGCAGAGCGTATAATGCGTCCGGAGCGTGTGCGTGCCATTGAATCCGCATTTAAAACGGACACTGGTTTACCCGTTGTATGCCTACTAACAACTGTGGGCGCTATACCCGCTATGTCTCCTGTTGCCGTACGTTTTCGTGCGCGGCTCACTTTACAGGAAGACGTTGAGCGACTGAAATTACCCGGATACATGCCCATGCCAATGGGATCCATGCAGCGATAGATGGTCTTCTGATTGGTCAATGCATCGGTGCGAATAACCTCATTCCGTTTGCTTTAAGACAAAAGGTATACTCATTTTGGATAAAGTTGCTCATATGTGCGATAAGTGGCACTCACCGATCAATGACGATGTGGTCCTCCTTGGCAAGGCGATACAGATTGTAGGCCAGCCTGGCCAATGAATCGCAATCCTTGTTTGCCACATTAACCAGCTCGGTGGCAGCGGCCTCGGCATCAAAAGTATAACATTCCGACAGATCGGTCGATGGCACTGCGGGCGGCAACAGATCAACGCAATTCAGCAGTGATGGATGAAAGTCGCCGCTATTGCAGATATTGTTGCTATTATTGTTGCTGCTATTGTTGTTATTAATGTTATTTTGCTGCTGCTGCTCGGCTGCGGCCGCTTGTAACTGGATCACAGCGCTGTCCAGTTGCTCATCGGGCAGGTCGAAGGCGAAACCAAGCAGAGCATCTTTGTGAAAGTTGCAGCTAGTGGTGCTTGGCTCGCCACTGGCGCCGTTAAGCGGCATCAGTAGATTTTTCATTGCCGGCCGCCAGTATTCGATGTTTTATGCAATTGCAATGTCACGTTATCTGCTTAGGTGGAGAGTTGTAAACAACAACAAGATATTGCAATTCGTATTTGTTATGTGCATCCATCGATAAGCAATAAAAAGTATCGAATTAGGTACTCATCGTATCAAAATTTTAATATCGATTGCTGTTTGCAATATTTTGGTCAGCAATCGATTTTGTTATTACATCGCTATTATTAATATTTGCTTAATTTGCGGCGAAATTTGCAATTTTAATTTATTTAAACAAACACCAAACACTTATTTGCATCTGGAAATACAATTGTAAACGGCTTTTATTTTATTGCTGTCAAAACGACAATCCCCTGCCCTCCCCATCCTTTTAACCGTTGGCGACGCACGACCGCTTGCGAACTATTTCTTTTTTTTTTACCCCGTGTCAAGATGTCGAAAAATAAACTAAACTTAGTACTGCCGCCGGTAAATGTGGATGCAGCTGTTGCCACCACACAGGTGGCACCAACGCCGCCATTCAAAACGCCATCGGGAACAGAGTAAATATGACTTATATATTTAAAATATGTGTACACATATGTGCGCATATATGTGTTACATTTAAAGATCCCTCCAAGTAAAAAAGTTTTATTGAAAAACCTGAAAAAACAAACAAAAAATAAATGTTCATATTGTTCTTGTTGTTATTATTAATGGCCAAGTGACGCACACATAAATATAAACAAACACACACAATAACACACACACACGCACACTTGCAGACATATGTGTACGTAGATATACGCAATAGTCGCCCGTAAATTAAAATCTAAATTCCTCGGTGTTTCCAATATGCAAATAATTTCAATTTCTGTTCCCCAAATAGAATTTTTAATCTATGCGTTATAAAACTTTTTAAATATGATGTTTTCTGTTGCTCAATGTTATATGGCTTTCGCAAATGGATTCTACAAAAGTTTAAGTAATGAGTGCCAAAAGCCACATCCCTATTCCTTTTTTAAATAAAAATGTCTAAATTCAAAGCGACGACTATACTATTCTGTAAGTGTATGTGTATGCCGTTGTGTGTGTGTGTGTATGTGGGTGTGTGTATGTGTGTGTGGCATATCCACAAACATTGCAACCAGAGCAATCGAAATGTCCACAAAATTGTTGTTGCTACTTTTCGTTTTGTACTGCAAAAATTCATTAAAAAGTTAAATTAAAGAACACACAGCTTGCTGGGAAAGCCAAAAGCATCGAGCATTGATGCATTGACCGAAACGCTGGAGGGCCTGGACATGGACGACACCGAGCGAAAACGAATCAAAGTCTTTCTCAGTCAGAAGGAGAAGATCGGCGAACTGTCTGAAGAGGATCTAGAAAAGTTGGGTGAGCTCGGCTCCGGAAATGGCGGCGTTGTCATGAAAGTGCGGCATACCCTTACAAATCTGATAATGGCGCGAAAGCTCATCCATCTGGAGGTGAAACCAGCTATCAAGAAGCAAATCCTGCGAGAGCTAAAAGTCCTTCACGAATGCAATTTTGCGCACATTGTTGGCTTCTATGGTGCCTTCTACAGCGATGGCGAGATAAGCATTTGCATGGAATACATGGACGGTGGCTCCCTCGATCTCATTCTAAAGCGAGCCGGCCGCATACCCGAATCAATACTCGGACGCATCACGCTGGCGGTGCTGAAGGGACTCAGCTATCTGCGCGACAAGCATGCAATCATCCATCGAGATGTTAAGCCAAGCAATATACTCGTCAACAGCAGCGGCGAGATCAAAATCTGTGATTTTGGCGTTTCGGGTCAGCTTATTGACTCGATGGCCAACTCATTTGTCGGCACGCGCAGCTACATGTCGGTCAGTTATCTTATCCCAATTCTAATTGTGGCCAAAATTACTTCAACAGTGGTCGCACCAAATAACATAACTAAATTTATATAAATGTTCATACAAATCATTGATTCTGAAACACAACTCCACAACAAAAGTTTTAATTTTTGATTCACAATCGACTAAGCTGTTTCAATTTAATTTAAAAGAAAAAAAGCTTTTTTATTTCGAAATACTTAATATAATCAGTGTCTTTCACTATCTCCTGGCTTATGGCATCTCTCTTAAATATTTTCAATCTCTTCAAAATAACATCGATATTCTCCTATATCTGAGTGAAACTTATAGTTGTTAAATGTGGACACAAAATAACAGATCGCATCCCATGATTTCGCTTTATTATTGTTTACTTAACTCATTATGGTTCCACTTATTAACAAGTTCAAGGAACTCGCGATACTACAGCTGCTAAATGATGAAATGTTTTAATTATGAATATTTTATACAAATATTATTGCAGCCGGAACGATTGCAGGGCACACACTATTCGGTACAGTCAGATATTTGGTCTCTGGGCCTTTCACTAGTTGAGATGGCAATCGGAATGTATCCAATCCCCCCGCCGGAAGCCTCTGCGCTGGAGACCATATTTGCTGAGAATGCCAATGAAGATGGCAGCCAAGCGACGCTGGAGCCCAAAGTAATGGCAATATTCGAGCTGCTCGACTATATTGTTAACGAGCCGCCCCCTAAGTTGGAACACAAGATATTCTCCAACGAGTTCAAGGACTTTGTCGACATATGCCTCAAAAAGCAGCCGGACGAGCGTGCCGATCTCAAAACGTTGTTGGTTCGTAAAGATTGTGCTTCTTTTTTTTTGTTACTCGCTCGCTATTTAAATATATATTTTCCGTTGGCAGAGCCATGTATGGATACGCAAGGCGGAGGTGGAAGATGTCGACATATCGGGATGGGTTTGCAAGACAATGGATTTACCGCCATCGACGCCAAAACGCAATACCTCGCCCAACTAATTGGAATTCCTTTATTTCACGGGCACGCACTCAATACCAATGCATAATGAGTACTCACGTTCATTATTTATATGTTGTTGAATATGTGCGTGTCATATTATACTTGTTGTAACAACTTGCTCCTTCCCGTCCTCCTCCCCGTACTCTTCCCCAGCCTGCTTACCATGCTCTTTGTTATTCTTCTTACTTGTTATTCTATATCTATATCAGGCTTTTAAACTCAATCAATCAAGCAACAAACGCACAAAGAGAACAAATTAAATACAACTAATATTTAAAAGAGTCGAAATCAAGTTGACAATTAACAAATCGAAGTTTTTCGAAGTGTTTTGGATTGTAATATTATTAGCAGGCCTGGAGATTTGAGTATTTTATGGTAGTATCTGGGGAAAACTTGAGCCTATCAAATCATTCGTTGTCTGACTATAGAACTGAACCAACCAAATTATCTAGCTTTTGTCCGAGAAAAGTATTATTTTTTTTAAAAATGTCGAACATCCTGAAGATATTTCGATTGGGTCATAGCGTGTTGGCCAATAGCCGTTTAGCCCAGACGCAACGCTCAATCTCGATTGCTTCGCATCTAATGCAAAAGATAAAAGGTGAAGCTCTGCAGAAGAATCTACCACAAGAAGAGGAGCTAACTCAGATTGAATTAACACCATCACAACGCAATTTGTTCGAGTTTCTTACAGGCGAAATCGTAGAAGAGCGTCGCGTTCAATTGTACCTGAGTTCACCATGCATGATCGACGATTTTATCGGAAATTTCTCTGGTTCCAAGGTGGAGTTTATGAAGCATTCACCCGGCGAATGCATTAAAATATTTTTCAATGTCAGCAAGAGTGTGCCACGCCGCAATGATGAGACTAGCGAGCAGGCTCCAGTGCGCAGCCTTCCCAATTTTGAGGTGCTAATGAAAAGAAATGATTGGCTACTTTCCATATATTGTGCATTTAAGCCATCCGCTTTTAATAATTTGGATGTGGATTTGGAACTGGATGCATTGGATGAGCAACCACAAGAGAATTGTGTATATGATATAAAGGACCTATCAGTGTATAATAATGTCTGGAACGATGGATGCTTTACCATTGACTCATCACTTATCGATGACAATCTGAAAATTTTATTACTTGAGATGCTTGAAGAGAAGGGCATCACCCATGAGTTTGCCAGAAAGCTATCCGATATAGCAACTGCACGCGAACATGACTTATACGTTGAGTTCTTGGAAAATCTGTCCAAGTTCACTGTGGGCATACCCAAGCCAATAAAGAAGGAAGAAAACAAAGCACAATAAGAAATACACTAAATACATGATTATATGCGTTTTAAATAAATGTAAATTTAATTCGAGCAAATGTAATTTCAAAGGTTTCTTAACTGCGCGCCTTGGTAAACGCTTTCGACTATATGGCAACGCCGCGTGCAAAACCCTCACTTAAATGCAACTGTTGAGCTCTGGTTGGCAACGCCGTAACCTGTGACGACAGCAAGCAAAATGAAAACATCAACACTGTTATTGTTGGTATTTGTAGGGTTTTGGTTAGTATACTGCTGAGTGCCAAAAAAGAAAACAAATTGTATCCGTAAATAGGCAGTAGTTATTTTTATGCAAGTGTGTGTGTATCTCTGCGTTGATTATTATGCATAGTCATGGATACAGTTTCCGTACGCAATTGACAGTGATTATGAACGTATTTCCTGTGTAATTGCAATTGTAGTGAATGCAAAAACAAAGCAGCCGATGCAGTAAAAGTTCTTTGTCTACGCAACGTCAACGCCAGCGACAAGCTGCCGTGTCGTGTGTGTGCTTTGTATGGTATGGCAATGTGCGTTGCTGTAAAATTTGCAGTTGTTTGTGAACAGCGAGCGGGCGACGAAACACGACGTTAACAACGACGTCGACATTGCACTGTTTTAGTTAGAGTTGCTATTTTTCCATGTGTGTATGAGAAAGAATGTGCAAGAGTGTGAGCTCGTGCGTGTGTTTCTGTGTGTGTGTGCAAGTATAACTAAACAAAGCAACAGCTTACCACGCGTAACAACAAAAAGCCAACAGTCAGTCAAACTACGCGCTGCAACGCAGACGTATGCGTCGTCGCCAGTAAGCAAGAAAGTTGCTAATGCTGCATGCGCTCTGCTGCACACTGCTGTAAGGTGCAACAACAAGAATGAGATGCACTAAGAACAAAAAGCAGACAGATAACAAACGAAGAAATAAAGGAAGCTATTTAATAACTATCATAAACGTAACGTTTTAAATTTGGAAATACAAATACAACAACGAAAATAACTACAAAATGTCATCTGTGAATGTGAACCAAAAAGAGAGTCCCAGTCGAGACTCGACAGCGTCCACATCGGGTCACATATCGATGCTGGCGGAGAATACGTTAGAGTCTCTGTCGAGGGATTACAGTCTGGGCAGCCTCAATTCCGCTGGCAGTCAGGATGAGTTTTTTCGTTGTCGTGATCATGCGGACAGCGTATTGAAGCGAATGCAACTTTATGTGGACAGTCAGCAACTGTGTGATGTGGTTCTTATCGCTGGCATTGATGGCAAACGGTAAGTGGACAACAGAACACAGTGGACAGCAGAATATATACATACACAACTCACGTGTTAATGGATACACAGAAATTAAAGTAGTTGCAATGCGCAAAAGCAATTTTCTTCACACAACCCACCACACACTCGGCTCCCATTTGCCCCCCTAGCCGCTGACAACGTATTTGGCTCATTAGCAAAGCATCATCCGGCATATAAGCACCGCCTTCTCCGTCTGACCTTCACTTTAGCGCACTTCAGTCGGTTCTTTGTCTCTGTGTCGCATTCGTACAGCAGTTCTGCAATAACAGCAGCACCCGCAGCTACTGCGGTCGAAGCAGCAACGCAATTCGAACAGTAAACAGAAAAATTGCGTTTGCTGCATGTTCTCTCTCTCTCTCTCTCTCTCCATTTGCTCGGCTGCGAGACAGACAGCGAATTGGAGCGAAGAGCGAGAAAATAATTTGTGCTTTGCACAGTGGTTCATAGTTAAACGAAGCGGGTTTTATAAAATGTTTATCCCACCTATTCATTTTTTAATATATTTTGTTTTACATATTATAACATAAATTTATGTGGCAGAAGAAACCAATAAATTCACAACAGACACGTAGATACTCTGATCATACTGATCAGATAATCAAGAGAGTTGATTTAAGAGAAGTCGCTCCTGTTTTCATAATCTGCCACCCATTTTTTGAGTTCCGCTTAATGCATTTCTGCAACATTTCGCGAGCTAAGCATTTTTCAACCCATGCAAAATGGAAAATTATAGAATCTAATAAATATTATATTTTTATTTGCATAAAATTGAGTTTAACAAGTAGAAAATTATATGCATATAGTATTTAGTAACTATTTCATGAGTCTCAAGAAACGAAAGCAAATGTATTTCGTTTCCAAAATATACAACAACATAAGGGCTATAACACGTCCCTTCCCGCCCCACATTTTTAAGCTAAAAGAAGACAAATAAAATCTGAATAAACATATCCTTTCCATTTGCTACAGGGTGCCTGCTCATCGTTTGGTGCTATCAGCTTCGAGTGCATATTTTTCGGCAATGTTTACCGGATCGCTGCGCGAGACCAGAGAAAATGACGTGACCCTTGGAGAGGTGAATGGCGATGCCCTGCAGCTGCTTGTTCAGTACTGTTACACCGGATTCATTGAGCTGCGTGAGGACACTGTCGAAACACTGTTGGCCACCGCCTGCCTGCTGCAGCTGACCTCTGTGGTGACGGCATGCTGCAATTTTCTCGCCCGCCAACTGCACCCATCCAATTGTTTGGGATTCGCTTTCTTTGCGGAGCAGCAGAGCTGCACAACACTGCTGCGACTGGCGCAGGCGTACACCTACCAGTACTTTATGCTGGTGTGCCAACATCAGGAGTTTTTTCAACTAAACGCCGATCAGCTGGGCAAGCTACTGTGCAGCGATGATCTCAATGTGCCATCCGAGCAGGATGTCTTTGAGAGCCTGATGTCGTGGGTGCGCCACGATGCATCCACCCGTGAGCAGCACATTGCCGAGCTTCTCGCCCTGGTGCGCCTGCCCCTCTTGCAGCCATCATTTATTATAGACCACGTGGAGAACGTGTGCAGCGCCAACGAGTGTCAGCAACTGGTAATGGAAGCCTTCAAATGGCATTTAATGCCAGAGCGCCGTTCGCGCATTGCCACCGAACGAACCACGCCGCGCAAATCCACCGTTGGCCGATTGCTAGCTGTGGGTGGCATGGATGCCCACAAGGGCGCCATCAGCATTGAGAGTTACTGTCCGCGGCTAGACAAGTGGACACCTTGGAAACATATGACTGGCCGCCGTTTGCAGTTTGGCGCTGCTGTCATGGAGGACAAACTGATTTTGGTAGGCGGACGCGATGGACTAAAAACGTTGCACACTGTGGAGAGCCTTGACCTAAACACAATGGCCTGGGTGCCACTCAATCCAATGGCAACGCCCCGGCATGGCCTGGGCGTTGCGGTGCTGGAGGGGCCCCTATATGCGGTTGGCGGACACGATGGCTGGAGCTACCTAAACTCGGTTGAACGGTAAATATAAAATGTCTATTACCAATCACTAGTCACCCAATAATCAAATTTGCAGTGTTGTCAGTCACTAGTCACGCATTAATCAAATTTGCATTGCTGAATTCCTTGCAGCTGGGATCCCGTTGCGCGCACCTGGGGCTATGTTGCGCCGATGTGCTCGGTGCGTTCGACCGCTGGTGTTGCGGTGCTTGGCGGTCGCCTCTATGCAGTTGGCGGGCGCGACGGTTCAGTCTGTCATCGGTCGATCGAATGCTACGATCCGCACACAAACAAATGGAGTCTTCTGGCCCCAATGAATAAACGTCGCGGCGGCGTTGGTGTAAGATCTGGCAAACAAAAAAAACCGATTTCAATCGAACTGGCAATCTAAAACACATTAAACACTGTTTGCTTGCAGGTGACTGTTGCAAATGGATTCCTCTATGCCTTGGGTGGCCACGACTGCCCGGCCAGCAATCCCATGGTGTGTCGCACCGAGACCGTGGAACGTTATGACCCAGCTTCCGATACCTGGACTATGGTAACCAGTCTATTCTCAAATTTTGCATATACCACAACTAGCATTCAATATTCGAGATTAACAATTTACTTTTGCATATTTGGCCGGAGTGTCGTCGAAAGAAATGCATTAACTAATATAATATAATTTTCACTAATATAAATTTCTACATTTACCATTTGTGACAGATTTGCGCGCTGGCCCTGGGACGCGATGCGATCGGTTGTGCTTTGCTTGGAGATCGTTTAATTGTCGTTGGCGGCTACGATGGCAATCATGCGCTTAAAACTGTCGAGGAATACGATCCGGTGCGCAATGTCTGGAATGAACTGATGCCAATGTCGTTTCCACGTGCAGGCGCCTGTGTCGTTGTCATACCAAACGTAATACCACCAGCAGCTCCACTGCCGTCTGCCAGTGCCACAGTTTAGTTAAACTTCAATTATTGTTGTTGTTGTTTTTGCTATTGTTGTTGTAGTTTTATGTGTATGAGATGTTGCCTACTGTTTAAATGTACAACGACAACCACTGCTGCTGCTGCTGCTGCTACTATTCCTATTACCTATTACCTTTTAATATTCTACTTGTACACCTACATTTACCAAATAAGAGCGCCATGCGCGTTTTGTGTTCTGGTGTGCGCTGCGCTGTTCGGGCTTGGCCCTGTTCAGTCCGTTATTTGTTGGTACTTGGTACACACACACACACCCACACACACACACACATGCACGCACAAACATACAGAATCGACTCATACTCTGTACATTTTAACCGCTGTTGCTCTGCTCTAAAATGTAATCTCATTCGATGTGAATCAAAAAAACAAACAAATAATCAATGTTTGAGCTACTGCCGAGTGTGCCCAATTGTAACTGATGTCAAATGCATGCCGCGAGTCTTCCGAATGCATTCCCAACTATATATATGAATATATATAGAATATTTTGATATTATAATGTATAATCTTATTTGTTGTATGTAGTAAGCGTGTCTTATTGGTGTCCCTCATCACATGTCGTTTACACATTTCATCTAATGTATGTCATCATCATTAACCATTCTCATGTCTCCCCGTCGTACGTTTCATATACATACATAAATGCATGTTCTGCCGGGTGACTCAAAAGTTCATTCATCCACCCACAATAATTCATAATTAAGTGATCCCTTTGTATAACAAATTCGAACTCAGTTAATTAAATTCTGCTCATATGCATGCGTGTGAAGTGTACGACAAATACTTTGGTTACTACATATAGACTACTACATATAGTTTAAAGATAGACAAAATTTACAACAAAAAATAGCACTCACCAATGAGCAATTTTGATAACGAGTATTAGTAATTAACGGCATTGGCTGTGTATTTTGCACGCTCATTTTGTGAACATTATTTTTATTATTATAACATAAGTTTATGTTTATTATTACACGCATTTATTTCTAATTGTTTATTATTATTTTCTTTTTTTCCCCTTTTCTCAACGTTTTTTTTCTTACTGCATTTACGCGAATTTTTTTTAGAAAAAGAAGAAGTGGAAGCCAGTAAGATTGGATCCAATCTGCTATAGGCGTCGTAGATCTGTCGAATTTGTCGACTACTATAATATGTAATTACAAAAACTATTATTCGTTAAGCAAAAAACTAAATACGAAATACTAACAAGCCGAAAGCCAACAAGAATGGTAACTTTTAAATATTACGTATTATTTTCTACAATCATATATATTTATATTTTTACACAACCAAAACAAAACATACTCATATATGTATACACTGAATATGTATTTTTTGTAATAAAATATATCCTTTATTTATACGTTGCTAGACGCAACGGAAAAATGTAAATGAAATTGTAAAGAAGGTTTTTGTATCAACCGCTATTATCGATAAATTATTGGTATTTTTCTTCTCGGTGTACTTTTGTCAAATATCAGCATGTATCACACAGTCAATGGTTTTTATTGTTTACCGACCCTTTAAATAACGGTGTGCGCCGAATTTTTATGTTTATTTAAGCTGTTGGTATATTAAGACTTCATCTACTCATTGGTATTTGCCGTCATACAGTTGTGCAGAGAAGTCTTTTGGTATTTTTGATATTTTGGTTTTTTTTCTAATGTTTTTTGGGATATTTTTGCGGTTTTACAATATTGACATTGCCTTGCAAATACAAATCAAATTAAATTCAAATCCAATTAGCAAACATTCGGACTGGTAAGATTCCCATATTTTGCATCATGGATGCGGAGCAGCTGAAACGACTTGAACGGAAGGACTCCGCTGACATTAATAGCATACTCGGCCAGTTTAATGTTAAGGTAATGACTGTGTACACAACAAACCACAGAACCCCCCATTCTCTTCTTCCACTAATATGTTGATGTTGATAATTTTTTGTTTGTCGACGCCCGCAGAATGCGGACCTTCTGGTATTTGACAGCTTTCACACGGAGAACCAATGGCATGAACTATGGCTGGCGACGTTCGGTATACTTGTTGATCCGGCACTGGCGCCGACGCACACGAAATGCTTAAACACAGTCCGCATTTTAACCCGCGATGAGTTCAGCCTGCAGACACATTACATCGAACACGAACTGGATACACTTTTATCGTTAGCACGCCTAAACACCAACACCGAGGATGAAACCGAACAACAACAACAACTAAGCGATGCCCAAGCTGAAATAATTGGCGAAGCGCTCAAATGCCTGTGCAATCTAATCTATCAGAGTGGCGACTGTCGGCGTTACTGTTTGCGCCAGAAATGCTGTCTGAATGCGATTGTGAAGCGTTTGTCCAGCGCCTCATCGACTCGTTATCCGTGCACCTTGGAGTACTATGATATGAAACTGCTATTTCTGCTCACCGCACTGGAGGCAACAGCGCGCACACGCCTCCAAATTGATCTCAATGGACTGACTTATATGACCAAATGGCTGGGAGATAAGTTGACCGAGTCTGCTGTTGGCCACAGTGACGAGCAGCTAAACATCATCTGTGAGTTGCTAAAGGTAATGTTCACGGTAACCAGTGCTCCGGACAAGAGTCCCAACGAGTACGAAATCCAAAGTCTTCATTTGACCGGTGTGCTGCGTGAGCTGCTGTTGCGTTTTGGCAGTCCCTCCACCGAACGGGAGCGCGCTGTTGTTACGCATGCAATTCACCTGCTCACAAACATATCGAGTAGCTGCCTCACCGAGCTCACGCTCAAGTGCAGCAATGCCGAGGCGGAGCTGGAAACGAAGTGTGACGCTGACGCCGGACAGACTCCGGGTAAGTGCTGTGGTCTGTGCTTCGAGAAGCGCAACGTGCGCTGCCTGACAGTCCTATTGGATTATCTGCGACGCGCACTCGAACAGCAGGAGAAGGAAGCCAGCTCCCATGAGCTAGTGTCGCCTGTGCTGACGGTGCTGGTGAAATGTGCACGCAGCGATCGCATTCAACGACATTATTTACGAATGGAGATACTGCCGCCACTGAAGGATGTCAGTCAGCGGCCGGAGATTGGAAACGAGCTACGCAACCACCTGTGCCGCTTCCTCACGCTGCCAGCGATGATCCTACGCGACCTGGCCGCCGAGCTGCTCTTTGTGCTATGCAAGGAGGATGTTGGACGAATGATCAAATATACAGGCTATGGCAATGCAGCTGGCTTGTTTGCCAAGCGTGGCGTCCTTGACTGTCGGCGTATTGAGGGCACCGACTATTCGTCGGACAGTGAGGATAGCGACACCGATGAGTACAAGCAGCAGCAGCAGTGCATCAATCCAGTGCTGGGCTGTGTTGAACAAGCCAAGCCCAATCCGCTCGATGGCATGTCCGAGGAGCAAAAAGAATACGAGGCGCTGCAGCTGGTCAATCTGCTCGAGAAGCTGCGCAAAGATGGCATCGTGCAGCCGGCACTAATTGACAAGGATGGCAAACCGCAGCCGCTGGAGCACATACTGCAACTGCAGGAGGAGCTGCCGCAACAGCAGCTTGAGCAGAAGCGCAAAACATAAATTCAGCAAAAGGCAAACCGCAAAAACGTTCAATATGCAACAAACAATCGAAAGGGTTCTTCCAAAGCTGTGGCTGCAGCAACAACACAAATGGATCATCAAACCTCTGTTCCACACACACAGACAAATGCATACATACATATTGCGGGTGCAACATTTATTAGCATCGCTTCCAATTAAATAGACAAAGTGTAATTCCAATATACAAATATTTACTCAAAATATAATATATACATACAAAAAGATTGTTAGAACAGGCGAAAATAGTTTGAAAAAGACAAGAAAACGAAAAAGTTGAACAACTAATATGCGTTGGCATTACTTGATTTAAATGTACTGTGTTGCATGCAACAAATTTAATCTGTATTACATAGATGTGTATTTATCGATAACCTTTAAGCTCAACAGCCAAGAAACTAAACAAAATAACCAACTTTAAGAAGAAAAAAAAAACGAATTGTAAACGAATTTCCAGCTATTATTATTGATGGTAAAAACGAAAAATTGCCTGATCTTCGGGATAAACTTCCATTCTGTGTGTGCATCATATAACAAAAATCGATTTATAGAGCTTAATTGTGTTCAATCTTTAATAGTCATCCGGCATAGTTGCCTACAAATTTGCGATTAAAGTTATATATTTACTAAATAATGCAATGTATTTATTACTAAATAATTGATGAATTTACCCAATAGCTCGATGTATTTACTAAATAGCTCGATGTATTTACTAAATAGCTCGATGTATTTACTAAATAGCTCGAAGTAGTTTCTTAATAATTGATGTATTTACAGTGTATACACACTTTATGTAACAATGTACTTGTTGTTGGTACTAACCATTGCTTAATAAAAATTATCCGTGAATTTCATGCTAGATAACCAAATAACTTGCATATTTTTGAATGATTTGTATTTTAATAATTTAGCACAGGTTGATATTTTTTTTCAATTTAAATTTAAGTTAAAAAGCTTAAAACTAGATTTATCACTATTGCGTACAATGAGTGATTATATTAATATATATCTATTTTTTCATTTTGCAATTGTTAAATTGTTTGGTTGACATTTCAGAAAGTATAGCAAAATCTTTATTATTTCAACATCAAACTTTTTTTTAAACAAAAGTGATTCCTTTAATTTAATCAACGTTTATAGTTAAAATTTCAATTCACATTTATTAAATTAAATTAATTAAAAAATTTAGAATTGTTTTGATTTAATTAAATATGATTTTACACACAAGATGAGTCTCTACATAGTTATAATTTTATTAATATATTCACATATTTATATATTTTAGATATGACACAAATTTAAATAGTTTCATGCTGTTCCCAGATGTGCTTTGGATCCAAGTGCCGCCTAAATGCGTAGAGTCTCGTAATAAGGATCTTATCGCCGCCAAAGCTTTGCGCCTTGCAATGTAGAACTAGTGGGATTCTCTCGCAGCCCCGCACGTGATTTCTTCTGAACGGGCACAGAGTTGCTACTTTTCTTGAGGACTGACGGCAATTGGCGTCGCAAAGATTCTGAGGGCACAGATTTTTTGGACAGATCGTTTTGGGTATGGGCATGACACTGGCAGAACTTGTAGACGTTGTCAAGATTGGGTAGCTCATTGGCGTTGGCGTTGGCGTTGCTTTCGTCGCGTGCGACAAATTCGGAAATTTGCAGCTGCTTCTGTTTGTCGTCCCTCAGCATTGAGTTGCTGCCAGTTGCACCAACTGGATTCTGGTGCGCATCACGACCGCCTTCCTCTGAATAAAAAAGTGGCGGTGTCGAAGTCGTTGACGATTTCGATGACGATTTCGATGTCAATGATGTTGATGACGGTGACTCAAGCATTTTGCCGATCTGCTCGCAGAGGGTCTCGTTAAGCACATGCTGATTGTCCTTTACATAAAGAAATATCTGTCGCTTGCACTCCTCCAACATATACTCCTGTTCGCTCAGAATCGATATCAGACATAAGTGTGATGTTGACTCAAGCAGTTTCTCATGCTGCTCCAGCTTGCGGGTCTGATCATGCCCGGCATCAGCCACATCGTTGCTGTGTTTATTCTGAGGCTGCCCCGGATGATGCAGCTTGAGGTGCTCCAATGTTGCATTTATTTGCAGAGCTGTCGACTGTATTCGCTGGAGTACTTGGTTGCGCGCCATCAACGGATTCAATGGAAACTCGGCCTGAGGTTTTTCGATGTTAACTGTGGCCACTGGCTGCTCCTTGCATTGCACCAGCTGCGTGTTTTTTTTGGCCTCATCGAGTGACACTTTAATTTTGTCCAGACGTCGCTGATTGGCGTCCTTATGCACGTTGCGGATACGCACCCGCTGCTCAACTGTCTGCAGAACCGTTGCTGTTGGTGCCTCCACTACGGATAGCTCCACCCGATGCGGCGCCACCTGTATGGGTTCTTTGACAGCAGTGCGACGCTCATTGGAATGGCGGTCAAAACAATTCAGGTGCCGCAGCTGCTTCTGCTGCTGCTGAACCTGCTGTCGGCGCTGCTGTTGCTCCTGCAGCTTCGGAATCTGCTGTTGGTGCAGTCGTACCTCATATTGCTGTTCAGGTTTCTGTTGCTTTTTAATTTGAAGCTCCTGCTGGTGTATACTTTGCTTTTGCTTATTCATCCTTAACATAGACATAGACTGCGTGACGAACTCTGTTTGTACAGCTACATGGCGAATGCTATGAAGTGAAGGAGGAGGAGGAGTTGGATGAGCATTTCACGTTTAAAAGCTGTGGCAATAAGGAAGTCATTGGCAAAGGCGAGGGCGAAGACGTTGGTGGATTGTTTAAACCGCCTCCAAGCCCACAACGGGCAGTCAAATCAAACTTTATAAACACTTTCTTGGTTGTGCGTACAAATAATGAGCTTCTCTTAAAAATAGATACATATTTTCAAATTGGTTTAGTTTGCCTAATAATTCAGGGAAAACAAATTTGTTTTTAATACATTTACAAATACACAATATAATCGGGGTTTTTCGTAAATCAAAGTCTTAATTATTCGAATTGGTTTTATGACTTTAACATTGCTGCTTATAAATATAGATAATATCTCTAACAAATCCCCACTATTTGTGCATTTATGCATTTGTGCATTAAAATCGATCTATTCTAAAGTGTACCTTATCTTGGATATGTTTCTACGAAACATTGTATTTATGTAATTATTTGGTTATTTCAAGTTTTTAAATTAACTAAGCTACATGAAAATAGGGTATTCCAATGAATACAGATATATATATATATATATATATATATATATATATATATATATATATATGTATATATATTTTCTTATTCTTAGCCCTGCAGATGAATTTATTGCAATTGTGGAATGCGAAGCGAAAACGTTTGGGAATATGTTAAACGACGTTGAATATCTTCAGAAATACGCTGCTGTTGTTTACCAATTCTGTTTAAGATTGGGATTGTAGATAAGTTTGATGTTGACGTCTCCCGGTCACTTTTGTTGAGTGCCCAGTTTGTGGTTGTTGTGGTTGATGCTGTTTTCGTCTTGACGTTTTAACCGCCAGCGTCGCTGAAGTTGTTGCTTTGGATGACGGTGAATGTCGATGCTAGGAGCGGCGACATCTGGAAAAGCGAGCGACTAGCTAGAAAAGCTCAGCTCAGCACTCACAATACACAATACAAAATACACTCAACTTTGGCCCTGACCCTACAAATGCTCCTTGCCAGACGTAAACAGTAATCATTGCCTTACTCACCTGGCACTGGAGCCGGATCGGTTGTCGTATGTCAAAGAGCCTAGTGACAGTGTATCGGAGGACCTCGATGTTACTGGAGTCTTTGGAGGGCTGCTGCTGTGGTAAGCACTGTGGTGCAACTCTAGCCCAACCATGTCATACAGCCGGTTACGATACTCATTCACACAGTAGCGAATATTATCATCGAGTGGCGGCTTGATGTCGTTGAGCAGCTTTAAATTCGTCGAGGCGCTGCGAAAGCGAATCACATACGGATGGACGAGGGCCTTATTGGCCGTTTGCCGGCCATCCGGATCGAGGACCAGCAGCGACTTGATCAGCGACATGGATTCGTCACAACAATACGGTATTAGCTCATCCAGGGAGCTACGAGAATCTTTCCCAATCTGCTTGCTTATCAGAGTTGAGGCGTAGGTGACACCAATCGATGTAATATCCCTTTCCGTTATTTCAGGCAGCACATTCATAATCTTTTCAATCTGCAAAAATATGGCTTATTTAAAAATCTGCCTTAAACTTTTATACTTAATTTTAATGCATCCAATAAAAAAAGTCTTGTATAATCTGCTGAGTAATTTAAATCCCAATAATCGTGTTGCCTAGTGTAACACTCGCACACAGTCACACTCCCCCCCCCCCCCCCCCCCCCCCCCCACACACACACACACACACACGTACCTGATTATTCGTACTGGTACCCGGGAAAAGCGGCTGTTGGAGTATCATCTCGCCCAGTATGCAGCCCAAACTCCACATATCCACGGCCTTGCTATATCTATATGCAGAATAGGAGAATTATAATTATAATTTATTTGCTTATCTGTTTGCTTATAGGCAACATTAACCTGCGACAGGACACCAAAATTTCGGGCGCACGATACCAACGTGTTGCCACATAATCGGTCAGCATTCCCCCCTTATCCAGGTCATCACTTTCTTCGATGTCAGTCGTGGAGCGTGGGCTTTCAGGCAATGTTCGTGCCAGTCCAAAGTCGGCTATTTTGAGTCTATATATATATATAAAAGAAAACAGCACATTAATGCGTGGTTAATATTACAATCGGTGTTATTATAAACAATTAATTATGGATACCATCAAGATCGAGAATCAAATAGGATTCTACTCGGATCGCTATTAAATTAAACTATAGCTGGGGATAGGTAATTTAATCCGTCGAATGATCGTTAATTTATATATATATAACTATCTAGAGATACTTCCTGATTTTAAGACTATTTTTAACTAATTTACATTAACATAAATAATTGAAGTTTTCGAGAAGTTTGCAATTTACCTGCACGTTTTGTCAACCAGAATGTTGCTTGGCTTCAGATCTCTGTGGATAACGTTGCCCGAGTGCATATATTTGATGGCATTGAACAGCTGATACATGACGAATCGCTTGTGTATGGCATTAAGAGCGTTCCCCTTTTGGATAACATTATGTAGGTCACTGTCCATGTGCTCAAACACCAAATAAAAGTCCAAATTGTTCGAAGACTTCTGTATATCCAGCATACGAATTATGTTGGGATGATGGCGAAAGACGCGTAGAAAGGCAACTTCGCGAAAGGTGCGTTGTGCATCGGTTTCATTGCGGAACGCATCGTAGATCTTCTTGAGCGCCACAGTTTTATTTCGCCTCTTGTCAGTGGCTTTCCACACAATGCCGTAGGCACCTTTGCCCAGGCGCTTCACAATAGAAATAAATGTGAAATCGATTCGAGCATTCGATAACCAATAATTTTAGCGATAACATTTGCGATAAGTATGCTTACCTTGCGTACTTCAAAAAAACGCTCAACATTCTGATCTATCTCATACAAGCGTTGCTCTTTGGCCTTTGATTCGACAGACGATTGCTTCTCTTTTCCTAGATCCTTGCTAGTTTCCTCGTGCTTATTCATGATCAACGACGTGGAAACTAAATTGCATTTGCGGCTCCGCATGTGGTAAGCCTCCTTAATGTCCTGCATCCTGCTGTTGCTGTTGCAGTTTCCGCTTTTTCACCTCCAAGTCTGAAACACCAGTGAGACTTTCAATACAATCAGTTGCTTGCTTTAGTTGGGGACGGGCGCCAGTTTGGGATGGTTGTGATTGGGTGGAGTAAGGGTTAGGATGAGATGTTCTTAGTGCTTAGTTGTTGGTGTGAATGCATTGAGTGTTAAGCTGTTGCTGTTGGAACTCTGTTATTTAGCATCGCGTGTCGCAGTCGGAGTCGGAGTCGGATTCGCATTCGCATTCCCAGAATCGTCTCGCATATGCAAACGGCGCACAAGTATTTACAAACATATATGTTTATTGTAAAGCAACAACAAATAAAATCATGAAGCAATTTGATTGAAACTGAATTATTGTTAGATCGATCGAAAAGCGAAAGTGGGCAACAACAGCAAACAAACAGCAAATAGCAACAACAAATGTGAGCAAAAACAAGAGCAGAAGCAGAAGCCGAAGCAGGAGAAGGAGCAGGGCAAACAGTTTTGGCCTAGCAATGCCTACAAATGGACAAATGGAACCAGGACCCTCAAGTGCCCCGGGCAATGTCACCTATTGTTGCTGTTGCTGTTTGCTATTTTTTTTTTTTTTTGTTATTGCAACAGTTGCAACCCCACAAAAAACAATCAAACAACGCCTCAAATGCCACCAGGCGGCTCGTGCATGCAATTGAGAATCGAGCAAAATGAATTTGTTTAACAATAAATATGCTCATAAATATATATATATATATATATATATATTTATGTGTGTGTGTGTTTACACTATCCAGGATAACAAAATAAGATTTTGTTCACGGTCTTTCAAATTAAAAGAAATTGAAAAAAATCAAACATGTGACAAATATCTTAGGAATGTTAGTTATAGATAAATTCGTTAAAACTCCAACTCGGTAATTATATGTATGTAAATAATGAAGTTGTAGCAGAGGGTAATTTGGCTGACAGAGCTACCCGAAAATCATGTGGCAAAATTCATTTCACTCACCTGTCGACTCTGAGAGATTGGGGCCAGCCTTAGCTGCAAACTTGTTGTTGATGGCGAAGGCACCGCGTTTCTGCGCCTGGACAAGCCAATGACAATTAAAATAAAAGCACAGTTCCTAGAAAGTTAAAGTCCCTTCACAATTTCCAACAAAAAATTTTAAAAAATAAACAGCTAAAAATAATAATTCAGATTACACACGAATGAATCCAATGGAAACTGCGGAAGATACTGATGAAATATGTATTAAAATTATGATGCTTATAAACATGCACTTACCTCTTAGAAGTCTACAATTTAGATCCGTATCAGTTTGAGTATTAGTGTTGAATTTCGTAAGTCGTTTGCCGCCATCAGCTATCAGTATAAAACTTAAAAATTTAAATTGTTTTATAGTTCAACAAAACTTTTGAATCGCGGTCTTCAATTTGAGAGTACAGCACTTAAAGACCTATATTCAACCGTATAATAGGCAACCATTTACCGCCACGGATGACTCCGGTTAAGCGATTTTAGAGCAAAGAAAATATAATAAAAAGTTTTGTGTAAAAAATTATGTCCGATTTTCGAGTTGTGTGAAATATAGATGAAAATGTCTACGACAGACCGAAACGTAAATACGACTAATACACGGCCTACTATGTTCTGACTGCTGATTTCAATCGGAAAGTGAATACAAATATTCTAAATTGCATACAGACCCTTATAAACATAAACACACACACACACACATACACACACACACAGACAAATTAATTGAGTTCAATCTTTAATAGTTATCCGGCATAGTTGCCTCCAAATTTGCGATTAAAGTTATATATTTACTAAATAATTCGATGTATTTACTAAATCATTAATGAATTTACCCAATAGCTCGATGTATTTACTAAATATCTCGAAGTAGTATCTTAATAATTGATGTATTTACAGTGTATACACACTTTATGTAACAATGTACTTGTTGTAACCATTGCTTAATAAAAATTATCCGTGAATTTCATGCTAGATAACCAAATAACTTGCATATTTTGAATGATTTGTATTTCAATAATTTAGCACAGGTTGATATTTTTTTTCAATTTAAATTTAAGTTAAAAAGATTAAAACTAGGTTTATCACTATTGCGTACAATGAGTGATTATATTAATATATATCTATTTTTTCATTTTGCAATTGTTAAATTGTTTGGTTGACATTTCAGAAAGTATAGCAAAATCTTTATTATTTCAACATCAAACTTTTTTTTAAACAAAAGTGATTCTTTTAATTTAATCAACGTTTATAGTTAAAATTTCAGTTCACATTTATTAAATTAAATTAATTAAAAGATTTAGAATTGTTTTGATTTAATTAAATATAATTTTACACACAAGATGAGTCTCTACATAGTTATAATTTAATTAATATATTCACATATTTATATATTTTAGATATGACACAAATTTAAATAGTTTCATGCTGTTCCCAGATGTCCTTTGGATCAAAGTGCCGCCTAAATGCGTAGAGTCTCGTAATAAGGATCTTATCGCCGCCAAAGCTTTGCGCCTTGCAATGTAGAACAAGTGGGATTCTCTCGCAGCCCCGCACGTGATTTCTTCTGAACGGGCACAGAGTTGCTACTTTTCTTGAGGACTGACGGCAATTGGCGTCGCAAAGATTCTGAGGGCACAGATTTTTTGGACAGATCGTTTTGGGTATGGGCATGACACTGGCAGAACTTGTAGACGTTGTCAAGATTGGGTAGCTCATTGGCGTTGGCGTTGGCGTTGCTTTCGTCGCGTGCGACAAATTGGGAAATTTGCAGCTGCTTCTGTTTGTCGTCCCTCAGCACTGAGTTGCTGCCAGTTGCACCAACTGGATTCTGGTGCGCATCACGACCGCCTTCCTCTGAATAAAAAAGTGGCGATGTCGAAGTCGTTGACGATTTCGATGCCAATGATGTTGATGACGGTGACTCAAGCATTTTGCCGATCTGCTCGCAGAGGGTCTCGTTAAGCACATGCTGATTGTCCTTTACATAAAGAAATATCTGTCGCTTGCACTCCTCCAACATATACTCCTGTTCGCTCAGAATCGACATCAGACATAAGTGTGATGTTGATTCAAGTAGTTTCTCATGCTGCTCCAGCTTGCGGGGCTGATCATGCCCGGCATCAGCCACATCGTTGCTGTGTTTATTCTGAGGCTGCCCCGGATGTTGCAGCTTGTGGTGCTCCAATGTTGCATTTATTTGCAAAACTGTCAATGGATTCAATGGAAACTCGGCCTGAGGTTTTTCGATGTTAACTGTGGCCACTGGCTGCTCCTTGCTTTGCACCAGCTGCGTGTTTTTTTTGGCCTCATCGAGTGACACTTTAATTTTGTCCAGACGTCGCTGATTGGCGTCCTTATGCACGTTGCGGGCACGCACCCGCTGCTCAACTGTCTGCAGAACCGTTGCTGTTGGTGCCTCCACTGCGGATAGCTCCACCCGATGCGGCGCCATCTGTATGGGTTCTTTGACAGCAGTGCGACGCTCATTGGAATGGCGGTCAAAACAATTCAGGTGCCGCAGCTGCTTCTGCTGCTGCTGAACCTGCTGTCGGCGCTGCTGTTGCTCCTGCAGCTTCGGAATCTGCTGTTGGTGCAGTCGTACCTCATATTGCTGTTCAGGTTTCTGTTGCTTTTTAATTTGAAGCTCCTGCTGGTGTATACTTTGCTTTTGCTTATTCATCCTTAACATAGACATAGACTGCGTGACGAACTCTGTTTGTACAGCTACATGGCGAATGCTATGAAGTGAAGGAGGAGGAGGAGTTGGATGAGCATTTCACGTTTAAAAGCTGTGGCAATAAGGAAGTCATTGGCAAAGGCGAGGGCGAAGACGTTGGTGGATTGTTTAAACCGCCTCCAAGCCCAGAACGGGCAGTCAAATCAAACTTTATAAACACTTTTTTGGTTGTGCGTACAAATAATGAGCTTCTCTTAAAAATAGATACATATTTTCAAATTGGTTTAGTTTGCCTAATAATTCAGGGAAAACAAATTTGTTTCTAATACATTTACAAAGTTCATGGCAAGTATTTATACACAATATAATCGGGGTTTTTTCTTTCGTAAATCAAAGTCTTAATTATTCGAATTTGTTTTATGACTTTAACATTGCTGCTTATGAATATATATAATAACTCTAACAAATCCCCACTATCTCGAATTTGTGCATTTATGCATTAAAATCGATCTATTCTAAAGTGTACCTTATCTTGGATATGTTTCTACGAAACATTGTATTTATGTAATTATTTGGTTATTTCAAGTTTTTAAATTAACTAAGCTACATGAAAATAGGGTATTCCAATGAATACAGATATATATATATATATATATATATATATATATATATATATATATATGTATATATATTTTCTTATTCTTAGCCCTGCAGATGAATTTATTGCAATTGTGGAATGCGACGCGAAAACGTTTGGGAATATGTTAAACGACGTTGAATATCTTCAGAAATACGCTGCTGTTGTTTACCAATTCTGTTTAAGATTGGGATTGTAGATAAGTTTGATGTTGACGTCTCCCGGTCACTTTTGTTGAGTGCCCAGTTTGTGGTTGTTGTGGTTGATGCTGTTTTCGTCTTGACGTTTTAACCGCCAGCGTCGCTGAAGTTGATGCTTTGGATGACGGTGAACGTCGATGCTAGGAGCGGCGACATCTGGAAAAGCGAGCGAGTAGCTAGAAAAGCTCAGCTCAGCACTCACAATACACAATACAAAATACACTCAACGTTGGCCCTGACCCTTCAAATGCTCCTTGCCAGACGTAAACAGTAATCATTGCCTTACTCACCTGGCACTGGAGCCGGATCGGTTGTCGTATGTCAAAGAGCCTAGTGACAGTGTATCGGAGGACCTCGATGTTACTGGAGTCTTTGGAGGGCTGCTGCTGTGGTAAGCACTGTGGTGCAACTCTAGCCCAACCATGTCATACAGCCGGTTACGATACTCATTCACACAGTAGCGAATATTATCATCGAGTGGCGGCTTGATGTCGTTGAGCAGCTTTAAATTCGTCGAGGCGCTGCGAAAGCGAATCACATACGGATGGACGAGGGCCTCATTGGCCGTTTGCCGGCCATCCGGATCGAGGACCAGCAGCGACTTGATCAGCGACATGGATTCGTCACAACAATACGGTATTAGCTCATCCAGGGAGCTACGAGAATCTTTCCCAATCTGCTTGCTTATCAGAGTTGAGGCGTAGGTGACACCAATCGATGTAATATCCCTTTCCGTTATTTCAGGCAGCACATTCATAATCTTTTCAATCTGCAAAAATATGGCTTATTTAAAAATCTGCCTTAAACTTTTATACTTAATTTTAATGCATCCAATAAAAAAAGTCTTGTATAATCTGCTGAGTAATTTAAATCCCAATAATCGTGTTGCCTAGTGTAACACTCGCACACAGTCACACTCACACACACACACACACACACGTACCTGATTATTCGTACTGGTACCCGGGAAAAGCGGCTGTTGGAGTATCATCTCGCCCAGTATGCAGCCCAAACTCCACATATCCACGGCCTTGCTATATCTATATGCAGAATAGGAGAATTATAATTATAATTTATTTGCTTATCTGTTTGCTTATAGGCAACATTAACCTGCGACAGGACACCAAAATTTCGGGCGCACGATACCAACGTGTTGCCACATAATCGGTCAGCATTCCCCCCTTATCCAGGTCATCACTTTCTTCGATGTCAGTCGTGGAGCGTGGGCTTTCAGGCAATGTTCGTGCCAGTCCAAAGTCGGCTATTTTGAGTCTATATATATATATAAAAGAAAACAGCACATTAATGCGTGGTTAATATTACAATCGGTGTTATTATAAACAATTAATTATGGATACCATCAAGATCGAGAATCAAAAAGGATTCTACTCGGAGCGCTATTAAATTAAACTATAGCTGGGGATAGGTAATTTAATCCGTCGAATGATCGTTAATTTATATATATATAACTATCTAGAGATACTTCCTGATTTTAAGACTATTTTTAACTAATTTACATTAACATAAATAATTGAAATTTTCGAGAAGTTTGCAATTTACCTGCACGTTTTGTCAACCAGAATGTTGCTTGGCTTCAGATCTCTGTGGATAACGTTGCCCGAGTGCATATATTTGATGGCATTGAACAGCTGATACATGACGAATCGCTTGTGTATGGCATTAAGAGCGTTCCCCTTTTGGATAACATTATGTAGGTCACTGTCCATGTGCTCAAACACCAAATAAAAGTCCAAATTGTTCGAAGACTTCTGTATATCCAGCATACGAATTATGTTGGGATGATGGCGAAAGACGCGTAGAAAGGCAACTTCGCGAAAGGTGCGTTGTGCATCGGTTTCATTGCGGAACGCATCGTAGATCTTCTTGAGCGCCACAGTTTTATTTCGCCTCTTGTCAGTGGCTTTCCACACAATGCCGTAGGCACCTTTGCCCAGGCGCTGTACAATAGAAATAAATGTGAAATCGATTCGAGCATTCGATAACCAATAATTTTAGCGATAACATTTGCGATAAGTATGCTTACCTTGCGTACTTCAAAAAAACGCTCAACATTCTGATCTATCTCATACAAGCGTTGCTCTTTGGCCTTTGATTCGACAGACGATTGCTTCTCTTTTCCTAGATCCTTGCTAGTTTCCTCGTGCTTATTCATGATCAACGACGTGGAAACTAAATTGCATTTGCGGCTCCGCATGTGGTAAGCCTCCTTAATGTCCTGCATCCTGCTGTTGCTGTTGCAGTTTCCGCTTTTTCACCTCCAAGTCTGAAACACCAGTGAGACTTTCAATACAATCAGTTGCTTGCTTTAGTTGGGGACGGGCGCCTGTTTGGGATGGTTGTGATTGGGTGGAGTAAGGGTTAGGATGAGATGTTCTTAGTGCTTAGTTGTTGGTGTGAATGCATTGAGTGTTAAGCTGTTGCTGTTGGAACTCTGTTATTTAGCATCGCGTGTCGCAGTCGGAGTCGGAGTCGGATTCGCATTCGCATTCCCAGAATCGTCTCGCATATGCAAACGGCGCACAAGTATTTACAAACATATATGTTTATTGTAAAGCAACAACAAATAAAATCATGAAGCAATTTGATTGAAACTGAATTATTGTTAGATCGATCGAAAAGCGAAAGTGGGCAACAACAGCAAACAAACAGCAAATAGCAACAACAAATGTGAGCAAAAACAAGAGCAGAAGCCGAAGCCGAAGCAGGAGAAGGAGCAGGGCAAACAGTTTTGGCCTAGCAATGCCTACAAATGGACAAATGGAACCAGGACCCTCAAGTGCCCCGGGCAATGTCACCTATTGTTGCTGTTGCTGTTTGCTATTTTTTTTTTTTTTGTTATTGCAACAGTTGCAACCCCACAAAAAACAATCAAACAACGCCTCAAATGCCACCAGGCGGCTCGTGCATGCAATTGAGAATCGAGCAAAATGAATTTGTTTAACAATAAATATGCTCATAAATATATATATATATATATTTATATATATATGTGTGTGTGTGTTTACACTATCCAGGATAACAAAATAAGATTTTGTTCACGGCTCTTTCAAATTAAAAGAAATTGAAAAAAATTAAACATGTGACAAATATCTTAGGAATGTTAGTTATAGATAAAATCGGTTAAAACTCCAACTCGGTAATTATATGTATGTAAATAATGAAGTTGTAGCAGAGGGTAATTTGGCTGACAGAGCTACCCGAAAATCATGTGGCAAAATTCATTTCACTCACCTGTCGACTCTGAGAGATTGGGGCCAGCCTTAGCTGCAAACTTGTTGTTGATGGCGAAGGCACCGCGTTTCTGCGCCTGGACAAGCCAATGACAATTAAAATAAAAGCACAGTTCCTAGAAAGTTAAAGTCCCTTCACAATTTCCAACAAAAAATTTTAAAAAATAAACAGCTAAAAATAATAATTCAGATTACACACGAATGAATCCAATGGAAACTGCGGAAGATACTGATGAAATATGTATTAAAATTATGATGCTTATAAACATGCACTTACCTCTTAGAAGTCTACAATTTAGATCCGTATCAGTTTGAGTATTAGTGTTGAATTTCGTAAGTCGTTTGCCGCCATCAGCTATCAGTATAAAACTTAAAAATTTAAATTGTTTTATAGTTCAACAAAACTTTTGAATCGCGGTCTTCAATTTGAGAGTACAGCACTTAAAGACCTATATTCAACCGTATAATAGGCAACCATTTACCGCCACGGATGACTCCGGTTAAGCGATTTTATAGCAAAGAAAATATAATAAAAAGTTTTGTGTAAAAAATTATGTCCGATTTTCGAGTTGTGTGAAATATAGATGAAAATGTCTACGACAGACCGAAACGTAAATACGACTAATACACGGCCTACTATGTTCTGACTGCTGATTTCAATCGGAAAGTGAATACAAATATTCTAAATTGCATACAGACCCTTATAAACATAAACACACACACACACACATACACACACACACAGACAAATTAATTGAGTTCAATCTTTAATAGTTATCCGGCATAGTTGCCTCCAAATTTGCGATTAAAGTTATATATTTACTAAATAATTCGATGTATTTACTAAATCATTAATGAATTTACCCAATAGCTCGATGTATTTACTAAATATCTCGAAGTAGTATCTTAATAATTGATGTATTTACAGTGTATACACACTTTATGTAACAATGTACTTGTTGTAACCATTGCTTAATAAAAATTATCCGTGAATTTCATGCTAGATAACCAAATAACTTGCATATTTTGAATGATTTGTATTTCAATAATTTAGCACAGGTTGATATTTTTTTTCAATTTAAATTTAAGTTAAAAAGATTAAAACTAGGTTTATCACTATTGCGTACAATGAGTGATTATATTAATATATATCTATTTTTTCATTTTGCAATTGTTAAATTGTTTGGTTGACATTTCAGAAAGTATAGCAAAATCTTTATTATTTCAACATCAAACTTTTTTTTAAACAAAAGTGATTCTTTTAATTTAATCAACGTTTATAGTTAAAATTTCAGTTCACATTTATTAAATTAAATTAATTAAAAGATTTAGAATTGTTTTGATTTAATTAAATATAATTTTACACACAAGATGAGTCTCTACATAGTTATAATTTAATTAATATATTCACATATTTATATATTTTAGATATGACACAAATTTAAATAGTTTCATGCTGTTCCCAGATGTCCTTTGGATCAAAGTGCCGCCTAAATGCGTAGAGTCTCGTAATAAGGATCTTATCGCCGCCAAAGCTTTGCGCCTTGCAATGTAGAACAAGTGGGATTCTCTCGCAGCCCCGCACGTGATTTCTTCTGAACGGGCACAGAGTTGCTACTTTTCTTGAGGACTGACGGCAATTGGCGTCGCAAAGATTCTGAGGGCACAGATTTTTTGGACAGATCGTTTTGGGTATGGGCATGACACTGGCAGAACTTGTAGACGTTGTCAAGATTGGGTAGCTCATTGGCGTTGGCGTTGGCGTTGCTTTCGTCGCGTGCGACAAATTGGGAAATTTGCAGCTGCTTCTGTTTGTCGTCCCTCAGCACTGAGTTGCTGCCAGTTGCACCAACTGGATTCTGGTGCGCATCACGACCGCCTTCCTCTGAATAAAAAAGTGGCGATGTCGAAGTCGTTGACGATTTCGATGCCAATGATGTTGATGACGGTGACTCAAGCATTTTGCCGATCTGCTCGCAGAGGGTCTCGTTAAGCACATGCTGATTGTCCTTTACATAAAGAAATATCTGTCGCTTGCACTCCTCCAACATATACTCCTGTTCGCTCAGAATCGACATCAGACATAAGTGTGATGTTGATTCAAGTAGTTTCTCATGCTGCTCCAGCTTGCGGGGCTGATCATGCCCGGCATCAGCCACATCGTTGCTGTGTTTATTCTGAGGCTGCCCCGGATGTTGCAGCTTGTGGTGCTCCAATGTTGCATTTATTTGCAAAACTGTCAATGGATTCAATGGAAACTCGGCCTGAGGTTTTTCGATGTTAACTGTGGCCACTGGCTGCTCCTTGCTTTGCACCAGCTGCGTGTTTTTTTTGGCCTCATCGAGTGACACTTTAATTTTGTCCAGACGTCGCTGATTGGCGTCCTTATGCACGTTGCGGGCACGCACCCGCTGCTCAACTGTCTGCAGAACCGTTGCTGTTGGTGCCTCCACTGCGGATAGCTCCACCCGATGCGGCGCCATCTGTATGGGTTCTTTGACAGCAGTGCGACGCTCATTGGAATGGCGGTCAAAACAATTCAGGTGCCGCAGCTGCTTCTGCTGCTGCTGAACCTGCTGTCGGCGCTGCTGTTGCTCCTGCAGCTTCGGAATCTGCTGTTGGTGCAGTCGTACCTCATATTGCTGTTCAGGTTTCTGTTGCTTTTTAATTTGAAGCTCCTGCTGGTGTATACTTTGCTTTTGCTTATTCATCCTTAACATAGACATAGACTGCGTGACGAACTCTGTTTGTACAGCTACATGGCGAATGCTATGAAGTGAAGGAGGAGGAGGAGTTGGATGAGCATTTCACGTTTAAAAGCTGTGGCAATAAGGAAGTCATTGGCAAAGGCGAGGGCGAAGACGTTGGTGGATTGTTTAAACCGCCTCCAAGCCCAGAACGGGCAGTCAAATCAAACTTTATAAACACTTTTTTGGTTGTGTGTACAAATAATGAGCTTCTCTTAAAAATAGATACATATTTTCAAATTGGTTTAGTTTGCCTAATAATTCAGGGAAAACAAATTTGTTTCTAATACATTTACAAAGTTCATGGCAAGTATTTATACACAATATAATCGGGGTTTTTTCTTTCGTAAATCAAAGTCTTAATTATTCGAATTTGTTTTATGACTTTAACATTGCTGCTTATGAATATATATAATAACTCTAACAAATCCCCACTATCTCGAATTTGTGCATTTATGCATTAAAATCGATCTATTCTAAAGTGTACCTTATCTTGGATATGTTTCTACGAAACATTGTATTTATGTAATTATTTGGTTATTTCAAGTTTTTAAATTAACTAAGCTACATGAAAATAGGGTATTCCAATGAATACAGATATATATATATATATATATACATATATATATATATATATATAAATTTTTTTTCTTATTCTTAGCCCTGCAGATGAATTTATTGCAATTGTGGAATGCGACGCGAAAACGTTTGGGAATATGTTAAACGACGTTGAATATCTTCAGAAATACGCTGCTGTTGTTTACGAATTCTGTTTAAGATTGGGATTGTAGATAAGTTTGATGTTGACGTCTCCCGGTCACTTTTGTTGAGTGCCCAGTTTGTGGTTGTTGTGGTTGATGCTGTTTTCGTCTTGACGTTTTAACCGCCAGCGTCGCTGAAGTTGATGCTTTGGATGACGGTGAACGTCGATGCTAGGAGCGGCGACATCTGGAAAAGCGAGCGAGTAGCTAGAAAAGCTCAGCTCAGCACTCACAATACACAATACAAAATACACTCAACGTTGGCCCTGACCCTTCAAATGCTCCTTGCCAGACGTAAACAGTAATCATTGCCTTACTCACCTGGCACTGGAGCCGGATCGGTTGTCGTATGTCAAAGAGCCTAGTGACAGTGTATCGGAGGACCTCGATGTTACTGGAGTCTTTGGAGGGCTGCTGCTGTGGTAAGCACTGTGGTGCAACTCTAGCCCAACCATGTCATACAGCCGGTTACGATACTCATTCACACAGTAGCGAATATTATCATCGAGTGGCGGCTTGATGTCGTTGAGCAGCTTTAAATTCGTCGAGGCGCTGCGAAAGCGAATCACATACGGATGGACGAGGGCCTCATTGGCCGTTTGCCGGCCATCCGGATCGAGGACCAGCAGCGACTTGATCAGCGACATGGATTCGTCACAACAATACGGTATTAGCTCATCCAGGGAGCTACGAGAATCTTTCCCAATCTGCTTGCTTATCAGAGTTGAGGCGTAGGTGACACCAATCGATGTAATATCCCTTTCCGTTATTTCAGGCAGCACATTCATAATCTTTTCAATCTGCAAAAATATGGCTTATTTAAAAATCTGCCTTAAACTTTTATACTTAATTTTAATGCATCCAATAAAAAAAGTCTTGTATAATCTGCTGAGTAATTTAAATCCCAATAATCGTGTTGCCTAGTGTAACACTCGCACACAGTCACACTCACACACACACACACACACGTACCTGATTATTCGTACTGGTACCCGGGAAAAGCGGCTGTTGGAGTATCATCTCGCCCAGTATGCAGCCCAAACTCCACATATCCACGGCCTTGCTATATCTATATGCAGAATAGGAGAATTATAATTATAATTTATTTGCTTATCTGTTTGCTTATAGGCAACATTAACCTGCGACAGGACACCAAAATTTCGGGCGCACGATACCAACGTGTTGCCACATAATCGGTCAGCATTCCCCCCTTATCCAGGTCATCACTTTCTTCGATGTCAGTCGTGGAGCGTGGGCTTTCAGGCAATGTTCGTGCCAGTCCAAAGTCGGCTATTTTGAGTCTATATATATATATAAAAGAAAACAGCACATTAATGCGTGGTTAATATTACAATCGGTGTTATTATAAACAATTAATTATGGATACCATCAAGATCGAGAATCAAAAAGGATTCTACTCGGAGCGCTATTAAATTAAACTATAGCTGGGGATAGGTAATTTAATCCATCGAATGATCGTTAATTTATATATATATAACTATCTAGAGATACTTCCTGATTTTAAGACTATTTTTAACTAATTTACATTAACATAAATAATTGAAATTTTCGAGAAGTTTGCAATTTACCTGCACGTTTTGTCAACCAGAATGTTGCTTGGCTTCAGATCTCTGTGGATAACGTTGCCCGAGTGCATATATTTGATGGCATTGAACAGCTGATACATGACGAATCGCTTGTGTATGGCATTAAGAGCGTTCCCCTTTTGGATAACATTATGTAGGTCACTGTCCATGTGCTCAAACACCAAATAAAAGTCCAAATTGTTCGAAGACTTCTGTATATCCAGCATACGAATTATGTTGGGATGATGGCGAAAGACGCGTAGAAAGGCAACTTCGCGAAAGGTGCGTTGTGCATCGGTTTCATTGCGGAACGCATCGTAGATCTTCTTGAGCGCCACAGTTTTATTTCGCCTCTTGTCAGTGGCTTTCCACACAATGCCGTAGGCACCTTTGCCCAGGCGCTTCACAATAGAAATAAATGTGAAATCGATTCGAGCATTCGATAACCAATAATTTTAGCGATAACATTTGCGATAAGTATGCTTACCTTGCGTACTTCAAAAAAACGCTCAACATTCTGATCTATCTCATACAAGCGTTGCTCTTTGGCCTTTGATTCGACAGACGATTGCTTCTCTTTTCCTAGATCCTTGCTAGTTTCCTCGTGCTTATTCATGATCAACGACGTGGAAACTAAATTGCATTTGCGGCTCCGCATGTGGTAAGCCTCCTTAATGTCCTGCATCCTGCTGTTGCTGTTGCAGTTTCCGCTTTTTCACCTCCAAGTCTGAAACACCAGTGAGACTTTCAATACAATCAGTTGCTTGCTTTAGTTGGGGACGGGCGCCAGTTTGGGATGGTTGTGATTGGGTGGAGTAAGGGTTAGGATGAGATGTTCTTAGTGCTTAGTTGTTGGTGTGAATGCATTGAGTGTTAAGCTGTTGCTGTTGGAACTCTGTTATTTAGCATCGCGTGTCGCAGTCGGAGTCGGAGTCGGATTCGCATTCGCATTCCCAGAATCGTCTCGCATATGCAAACGGCGCACAAGTATTTACAAACATATATGTTTATTGTAAAGCAACAACAAATAAAATCATGAAGCAATTTGATTGAAACTGAATTATTGTTAGATCGATCGAAAAGCGAAAGTGGGCAACAACAGCAAACAAACAGCAAATAGCAACAACAAATGTGAGCAAAAACAAGAGCAGAAGCCGAAGCCGAAGCAGGAGAAGGAGCAGGGCAAACAGTTTTGGCCTAGCAATGCCTACAAATGGACAAATGGAACCAGGACCCTCAAGTGCCCCGGGCAATGTCACCTAGTGCTGTTGCTGTTTGCTATTTTTTTTTTTTTTTTGTTATTGCAACAGTTGCAACCCCACAAAAAACAATCAAACAACGCCTCAAATGGCACCAGGCGGCTCGTGCATGCAATTGAGAATCGAGCAAAATGAATTTGTTTAACAATAAATATGCTCATAAATATATATATATATATATTTATATATATGTGTGTGTGTGTGTGTTTACACTATCCAGGATAACAAAATAAGATTTTGTTCACGGGTCTTTCAAATTAAAAGAAATTGAAAAAAATCAAACATGTGACAAATATCTTAGGAATGTTAGTTATAGATAAATTCAGTTAAAACTCCAACTCGGTAATTATATGTATGTAAATAATGAAGTTGCAGCAGAGGGTAATTTGGCTGACAGAGCTACCCGAAAATCATGTGGCAAAATTCATTTCACTCACCTGTCGACTCTGAGAGATTGGGGCCAGCCTTAGCTGCAAACTTGTTGTTGATGGCGAAGGCACCGCGTTTCTGCGCCTGGACAAGCCAATGACAATTAAAATAAAAGCACAGTTCCTAGAAAGTTAAAGTCCCTTCACAATTTCCAACAAAAAATTTTAAAAAATAAAAAGCTAAAAATAATAATTCAGATTACACACGAATGAATCCAATGGAAACTGCGGAAGATACTGATGAAATATGTATTCAAATTATAATGCTTATAAACATGCACTTACCTCTTAGAAGTCTGACAATTTAGATCCGTATCAGTTTGAGTATTAGTGTTGAATTTCGTAAGTCGTTTGCCGCCATCAGCTATCAGTATAAAACTTAAAAATTTCAATTGTTTTAGTTCAACAAAACTTTTGAATCGCGGTCTTCAATTTGAGAGTACTGCACTTAAAGACCTATATTCAACCGTATAATAGACAACCATTTACCGCCACGGATGACTCCGATTAAGCGATTTTATAGCAAAGAAAATATAATAAAAAGTTTTGTGTAAAAAATTATGTCCGATTTTCGAGTTGTGTGAAATATAGATGAAAATGTCTACGACAGACCGAAACGTAAATACGACTAATACACGGCCTACTATGTTCTGACTGCTGATTTCAATCGGAAAGTGAATACAAATATTCTGACTTGCATACAGACCCTTATAAACATAACACACACACACACACACATACACACACACACAGACAAATTAATTGAGTTCAATCTTTAATAGTCATCCGGCATAGTTGCCTACAAATTTGCGATTAAAGTTATATATTTACTAAATAATTCGATGTATTTACTAAATCATTAATGAATTTACCCAATAGCTCGATGTATTTACTAAATATCTCGAAGTAGTATCTTAATAATTGATGTATTTACAGTGTATACGCACTTTATGTAACAATGTACTTGTTGCTAACCATTGCTTAATAAAAATTATCCGTGAATTTCATGCTAGATAACCAAATAACTTGCATATTTTGAATGATTTGTATTTCAATAATTTAGCACAGGTTGATATTTTTTTTCAATTTAAATTTAAGTTAAAAAGATTAAAACTAGATTTATCACTATTGCGTACAATGAGTGATTATATTAATATATATCTATTTTTTCATTTTGCAATTGTTAAATTGTTTGGTTGACATTTCAGAAAGTATAGCAAAATCTTTATTATTTCAACATCAAACTTTTTTTAAACATAACTGATTCCTTTAATTTAATCAACGTTTATAGTTAAAATTTCAATTCACATTTATTAAATTAAATTAATTAAAAGATTTAGAATTGTTTTGATTTAATTAAATATAATTTTACACACAAGATGAGTCTCTACATAGTTATAATTTTATTAATATATTCACATATTTATATATTTTAGATATGACACAAATTTAAATAGTTTCATGCTGTTCCCAGATGTCCTTTGGATCCAAGTGCCGCCTAAAGGCGTAGAGTCTCGTAATTAGAATCTTATCGCCGCCAAAGCTTTGCGCCTTGCAATGTAGAACTAGTGGGATTCTCTCGCAGCCCCGCACGTGATTTCTTCTGAACGGGCACAGAGTTGCTACTTTTCTTGAGGACTGACGGCAATTGGCGTCGCAAAGATTCTGAGGGCACAGATTTTTTGGACAGATCGTTTTGGGTATGGGCATGACACTGGTAGAACTTGTAGACGTTGTCAAGATTGGGTAGCTCATTGGCGTTGGCGTTGCTTTCGTCGCGTGCGACAAATTGGGAAATTTGCAGCTGCTTCTGTTTGTCGTCCCTCAGCATTGATTTGCTGCCAGTTGCACCAACTGGATTCTGGTGCGCATCACGACCGCCTTCCTCTGAATAAAAAAGTGGCGGTGTCGAAGTCGTTGACGATTTCGATGACGATTTCGATGCCAATGATGTTGATGACGGTGACTCAAGCATTTTGCCGATCTGCTCGCAGAGGGTCTCGTTAAGCACATGCTGATTGTCCTTTACATAAAGAAATATCTGTCGCTTGCACTCCTCCAACATATACTCCTGTTCGCTCAGAATCGACATCAGACATAAGTGTGATGTTGACTCAAGCAGTTTCTCATGCTGCTCCAGCTTGCGGGGCTGATCATGCCCGGCATCAGCCACATCGTTGCTGTGTTTATTCTGAGGCTGCCCCGGATGATGCAGCTTGTGGTGCTCCAATGTTGCATTTATTTGCAAAACTGTCAATGGATTCAATGGAAACTCGGCCTGAGGTTTTTCGATGTTAACTGTGGCCACTGGCTGCTCCTTGCTTTGCACCAGCTGCGTGTTTTTTTTGGCCTCATCGAGTGACACTTTCATTTTGTCCAGACGTCGCTGATTGGACTCCTTACGCACGTTGCGGACACGCACCCGCTGCTCAACTGTCTGCAGAACCGTTGCTGTTGGTGCCTCCACTGCGGATAGCTCAGCCCGATGCGGCGCCATCTGTATGGGTTCTTTGACAGCAGTGCGACGCTCATTGGAATGGCGGTCAAAACAATGCAGGTGCCGCAGCTGCTTCTGCTGCTGCTGAACCTGCTGTCGGCGCTGCTGTTGCTCCTGCAGCTTCGGAATCTGCTGTTGGTGCAGTCGTACCTCATATTGCTGTTCAGGTTTCTGTTGCTTTTTAATTTGAAGCTCCTGCTGGTGTATACTTTGCTTTTGCTTATTCATCCTTAACATAGACATAGACTGCGTGACGAACTCTGTTTGTACAGCTACATGGCGAATGCTATGAAGTGAAGGAGGAGGAGGAGTTGGATGAGCATTTCACGTTTAAAAGCTGTGGCAATAAGGAAGTCATTGGCAAAGGCGAGGGCGAAGACGTTGGTGGATTGTTTAAACCGCCTCCAAGCCCAGAACGGGCAGTCAAATCAAACTTTATAAACACTTTTTTGGTTGTGCGTACAAATAATGAGCTTCTCTTAAAAATAGATACATATTTTCAAATTGGTTTAGTTTGCCTAATAATTCAGGGAAAACAAATTTGTTTCTAATACATTTACAAAGTTCATGGTAAATATTTATACACAATATAATCGGGGTTTTTTCTTTCGTAAATCAAAGTCTTAATTATTCGAATTTGTTTTATGACTTTAACATTGCTGCTTATGAATATAGATAATATCTCTAACAAATCCCCACTATCTCGAATTTGTGCATTTATGCATTAAAATCTATCTATTCTAAAGTGTACCTTATCTTGGATATGTTTCTACGAAACATTGTATTTATGTAATTATTTGGTTATTTCAAGTTTTTAAATTAACTAAGCTACATGAAAATAGGGTATTCCAATGAATACAGATATATATATATATATATATATATACATATATATATATATATATATATGTATATATATTTTCTTATTCTTAGCCCTGCAGATGAATTTATTGCAATTGTGGATTGCGACGCGAAAACGTTTGGGATTATGTTAAACGACGTTGAATATCTTCAGAAATACGCTGCTGTTGTTTACCAATTCTGTTTAAGATTGAGATTGTAGATAAGTTTGATGTTGACGTCTCCCGGTCACTTTTGTTGAGTGCCCAGTTTGTGGTTGTTGTGGTTGATGCTGTTTTCGTCTTGACGTTTTAACCGCCAGCGTCGCTGAAGTTGTTGCTTTGGATGACGGTGAACGTCGATGCTAGGAGCGGCGACATCTGGAAAAGCGAGCGAGTAGCTAGAAAAGCTCAGCTCAGCACTCACAATACACAATACAAAATACACTCAACGTTGGCCCTGACCCTTCAAATGCTCCTTGCCAGACGTAAACAGTAATCATTGCCTTACTCACCTGGCTCTGGAGCCGGATCGGTTGTCGTACATCAAAGCGCCTGGTGACATTGTATCGGAGGACCTCGATGTTACTGGAGTCTTTGGTGGGCTGCTGCTGTGGTAAGCACTATTGCGCAACTCTGGCCCAATCATGTCATACAGCCGGTTACGATACTCATTCACACAGTAGCGAATATTATCATCGAGTGGCGGCTTGATGTCGTTGAGCAGCTTTAAATTCGTCGAAGCGCTGCGAAAGCGAATCACATATGGATGGACGAGGGCCTCATTGGCCGTTTGCCGGCCATCCGGATCGAGGACCAGCAGCGACTTGATCAGCGACATGGATTCGTCACAACAATACGGTATTAGCTCATCCAGGGAGCTACGAGAATCTTTCCCAATCTGCTTGCTTATCAGAGTTGAGGCGTAGGTGACACCAATCGATGTAATATCCCTTTCCGTTATTTCAGGCAGCACATTCATAATCTTTTCAATCTGCAAAAATATGGCTTATTTAAAAATCTGCCTTAAACTTTTATACTTAATTTTAATGCATCCAATAAAAAAAGTCTTGTATAATCTGCTGAGTAATTTAAATCCCAATAATCGTGTTGCCTAGTGTAACACTCGCACACAGTCACACTCACACACACACACACACGTACCTGATTATTCGTACTGGTACCCGGGAAAAGCGGCTGTTGGAGTATCATCTCGCCCAGTATGCAGCCCAAACTCCACATATCCACGGCCTTGCTATATCTATATGCAGAATAGGAGAATTATAATTATAATTTATTTGCTTATCTGTTTGCTTATAGGCAACATTAACCTGCGAGAGGACACCAAAATTTCGGGCGCACGATACCAACGTGTTGCCACATAATCGGTCAGCATTCCCCCCTTATCCAGCTCATCACTTTCTTCGATGTCAGTAGTGGAGCGTGGGCTTTCAGGCAATGTTCGTGCCAGTCCAAAGTCGGCTATTTTGAGTCTATATATATATATAAAAGAAAACAGCACATTAATGCGTGGTTAATATTACAATCGGTGTTATTATAAACAATTAATTATGGATACCATCAAGATCGAGAATCAAAAAGGATTCTACTCGGAGCGCTATTAAATTAAACTATAGCTGGGGATAGGTAATTTAATCCGTCGAATGATCGTTAATTTATATATATATAACTATCTAGAGATACTTCCTGATTTTAAGACTATTTTTAACTAATTTACATTAACATAAATAATTGAAATTTTCGAGAAGTTTGCAATTTACCTGCACGTTTTGTCAACCAGAATGTTGCTTGGCTTCAGATCTCTGTGGATAACGTTGCCCGAGTGCATATATTTGATGGCATTGAACAGCTGATACATGACGAATCGCTTGTGTATGGCATTAAGAGCGTTCCCCTTTTGGATAACATTATGTAGGTCACTGTCCATGTGCTCAAACACCAAATAAAAGTCCAAATTGTTCGAAGACTTCTGTATATCCAGCATACGAATTATGTTGGGATGATGGCGAAAGACGCGTAGAAAGGCAACTTCGCGAAAGGTGCGTTGTGCATCGGTTTCATTGCGGAACGCATCGTAGATCTTCTTGAGCGCCACAGTTTTATTTCGCCTCTTGTCAGTGGCTTTCCACACAATGCCGTAGGCACCTTTGCCCAGGCGCTTCACAATAGAAATAAATGTGAAATCGATTCGAGCATTCGATAACCAATAATTTTAGCGATAACATTTGCGATAAGTATGCTTACCTTGCGTACTTCAAAAAAACGCTCAACATTCTGATCTATCTCATACAAGCGTTGCTCTTTGGCCTTTGATTCGACAGACGATTGCTTCTCTTTTCCTAGATCCTTGCTAGTTTCCTCGTGCTTATTCATGATCAACGACGTGGAAACTAAATTGCATTTGCGGCTCCGCATGTGGTAAGCCTCCTTAATGTCCTGCATCCTGCTGTTGCTGTTGCAGTTTCCGCTTTTTCACCTCCAAGTCTGAAACACCAGTGAGACTTTCAATACAATCAGTTGCTTGCTGTAGTTGGGGACGGGCGCCAGTTTGGGATGGTTGTGATTGGGTGGAGTAAGGGTTAGGATGAGATGTTCTTAGTGCTTAGTTGTTGGTGTGAATGCATTGAGTGTTAAGCTGTTGCTGTTGGAACTCTGTTATTTAGCATCGCGTGTCGCAGTCGGAGTCGGAGTCGGAGTCGGATTCGCATTCGCATTCCCAGAATCGTCTCGCATATGCAAACGGCGCACAAGTATTTACAAACATATATGTTTATTGTAAAGCAACAACAAATAAAATCATGAAGCAATTTGATTGAAACTGAATTATTGTTAGATCGATCGAAAAGCGAAAGTGGGCAACAACAGCAAACAAACAGCAAATAGCAACAACAAATGTGAGCAAAAACAAGAGCAGAAGCAGAAGCCGAAGCAGGAGCAGGAGCAGGGCAAACAGTTTTGGCCTAGCAATGCCTACAAATGGACAAATGGAACCAGGACCCTCAAGTGCCCCGGGCAATGTCACCTATTGTTGCTGTTGCTGTTTGCTATTTTTTTTTTTTTTGTTATTGCAACAGTTGCAACCCCACAAAAAACAATCAAACAACGCCTCAAATGCCACCAGGCGGCTCGTGCATGCAATTGAGAATCGAGCAAAATGAATTTGTTTAACAATAAATATGCTCATACAATATACATACAAATATATATATAAATATATATATATATTTATCTATGTGTGTGTTTACACTATCGAGGATAACAAAATAAGATTTTGTTCAAATTAAAAGAAATTGAAAAAAATCAAACATGTGACAAATATCTTAGGAATGTTAGTTATAGATAAAGTTGGTTAAAACTCCAACTCGGTAATTATATGTATTATATGTTTTATATGTTATAATTATATGTATATGAAGTTGTAGCAGAGGGTAATTTGGCTGACAGAGCTACCCGAAAATCATGTGGCAAAATTCATTTCACTCACCTGTCGACTCTGAGAGATTGGGGCCAGCCTTAGCTGCAAACTTGTTGTTGATGGCGAAGGCACCGCGTTTCTGCGCCTGGACAAGCCAATGACAATTAAAATAAAAGCACAGTTCCTAGAAAGTTAAAGTCCCTTCACAATTTCCAACAAAAAATGGAAAAAAATAAACAGCTAAAAATAATAATTCAGATTACACACGAATGAATCCAATGGAAACTGCGGAAGATACTGATGAAATATGTATTCAAATTATAATGCTTATAAACATGCACTTACCTCTTAGAAGTCTACAATTTAGATCCGTATCAGTTTGAGTATTAGTGTTGAATTTCGTAAGTCGTTTGCCGCCATCAGCTATCAGTATAAAACTTAAAAATTTCAATTGTTTTAGTTCAACAAAACTTTTGAATCGCGGTCTTCAATTTGAGAGTACAGCACTTAAAGACCTATATTCAACCGTATAATAGGCAACCATTTACCGCCACGGATGACTCCGGTTAAGCGATTTTATAGCAAAGAAAATATAATAAAAAGTTTTGTGTAAAAAATTATGTCCGATTTTCGAGTTGTGTGAAATATAGATGAAAATGTCTACGACAGACCGAAACGTAAATACGACTAATACACGGCCTACTATGTTCTGACTGCTGATTTCAATCGGAAAGTGAATACAAATATTCTGACTTGCATACAGACCCACATAAACATACACACACATAGTCAACTGTATGTGTGCACCTTGTGTAGTTGTATCTATTAACGGCTTCCGTGGTTATGGTTATTGTTCTGCATCGTTGTCCCTAAGGACACGTCATTCACCTAAGCCTAACCGGCATTTTAACAACAGGATTGGCCTGGCAACCAAACACTTCATGATCGAGCCCAAAATCATTAACAACCATCCTTTCAAATTCTGTTACGATTTTATATAGTACACGCAAGGATTATTCAAATTCTTTTTTTTTATATAAGCCAAAATATAATTGAAGAATATTGATTTTAATTAACATTTTAGTGTGAAATATTAGATTATATTTTAAAAGCATATTTATAAGAAATCTTAACCTCTATTTTTATTATATACTTGTAAATTTTTTAATTGAAGCTAAAGACTATGAAAATATCTTAGTCATTAATTTATGTAAAATATTGCAATTAAAAATGATTGATTATAATAAAAATTTGTATATTTAAGAATATCTGCTGCTCTTTTTATTCTCGTGGAAAATACCACAAATTAGGTCGAAAGAGCATATGGTGAACGAAAGTTTTGGATCTCTTATCATTTATATAATTTATGATACTATTAATAGGCTGTACAGCCTAAATTTTATGTATATATAGGATATATATTTATATATATATAACCATGTTCGTCTGTGTTTTCAATGCAAATAAGTTTTAAAACTATTTTAAAACTTTTTGGCAAATTTTGCATTTTTCCAGCAGGTTTAGCATATGTTGTAACCAGTAGAAATAATTCACTATATATATACTATATAGCTGACATAGGAACAATCGGTCGAAAAATGCATGAAAAGCTTTTCATTTCATTTCAGACATTTACACTTTATAATTAAATTTCGACTCGGGTTAACAAGCTTCTCTACTTTGGTGTTCCACTTCAACTCAAGAAAAAGAGCATATTAATTAATTCTATGTTAGATATTACACGATGTAATTTATAATAGCAAATGTTAATATAAAATCAATTTACATTTGCGATATTATCGATTTTTATCGGTTCCTAAGCTAACTCTAACTTTAACTCTAACTCAATAACTACGAAAGAATTAAAATTTGTGAGGTGGACCAACAACGGCTCAAACTAATTTGATAAATGTAGACTTAAAATTAAAATAGATATTTGGCTTTATCGATTTGTTATTATCGATTTTCTAGCCTCCTGGGGACGTAGCAATGCAATTTTTATACTTTGCCAGTATCAAAGTATAAAAATGAAAAGGTGCATGTGAATGATATAAGTGGCAGTGGTTAGCACAGTTAAAGCCGCCGACAGGTTATTATCAATAAATATATATTCAAAAACAAACAGAGGGACAAAGAGAAAGAGTGTATGTGTGTGTGTGTGATGATCGGGTTGCTGGTGGTAACAAACGGCAAACCCTTTGTTGTTCAAATCACAATTACATATTTTTTTTATATCCATGGTGATCGGGTGCAGTGTAAAAGTTCATTTAAAAACTGATGAATATTTTGTTTTGTGTGTGACAGAGAGAGTGCGTGAGAGAGAGAGAGAGAGAGAAAGTGATCTATGTTGTATCCTCCTCTTCGTTCTCGTCCTCATCCGAATTTTTCTTGCTTTTCTTGCTTCTCTTCCTTTTTTTCTTTTTACTTTTTTTATGTCATTTCTGCTTCACTGGGGAAAGCTGCTGTTTCTGCTGCTGTTCCAATAATTCCTGCTGCTCCTGCTGCTGATGCTGCTGATGCTGCTGATGCTGTTGCTGCTGTTGCTGCTGCGCCTGTCGCCGCTTCTCGAGCTCGACAAAGTGCTCCTTCTGTTTGCGAACGAGCTCGTTCATCACATCGTGATTGAAGGTGGAGTGCAGCATCAGTCCAAGCAGATTGGCACGTGAGCTGAGCTGCTGTCTCAACAGACGCTCCTGCTCCATCAAATCATCCATTTTGAGCCATTGACGCACACGCTCCAGGTCGATCTCGGCCCGTCTTATTTTCTCCCATGCAAAGTGCTTGAAACAATTCTTTTTGGGCGCACGACAAAATTCATCTTTGCGATTTAACACATCCTGAACGAGCGGCGAACCGCACACATCCGTATCGCCCACCTTGGGATCCTTACTGTGCTCCGGGCAAAGAACGCGCAAGCGCTTGCAATACGTCTTGCTTGCCGGATTGTAAAAGTCACAGAACATATTGTTGCCCTCCATGCGCGTCTGGAAGATGCTGCCGAAACTGGCCTGTGACTCGTATTTGTTGAAGCATTTCTCCATGTGCTTAATGGCTGTGCGCGAGTGTATCTCATGGCCGCATGTGATGCAGTACATGCTCTGCTCATCCTCGGCATCGCCGTTATCCTGTGGACGATCATTATCTATAAGGCTACGATTGGCCCGCTCCACAATCACGTTGAGCTCCTCAACACGTTTCTCGAGATTAGAGAGTGCGATCCTGACAAGCGTCTGCTTCTGTCGTATAACTTCGAGTTGTTCGCGATTCTCCTCGGTTGCGTGGCACGGTGTGAGATTCCATTCCTGCAGACGCTGCGGCAGCACCTGGAATATGCGATTGGTGGCTAGATTGAAACCGCACTTGTCGCTGCAGTATTTACTTTGCGGCCGGGCTTGACAACGGCAGCTAGGCCCGTGACACTGCCGTGTGCCCACCAGCTCGGGATGGACAAATATTTCAGGACTGGTCTCGCTCACCACTTTCGTTTTACGCTGTTGCTGCTGCTGCAACTGATTGTTCCTTTCGCGCTTGCGACCCGCCGCCGTTGTCGTTGCGCTTGCCGATTGATTCTGATTAGCTGCTTGGTTCACACAGTTTCGATGAATGCAGCGCGGCTTGTGGCCGACACGTTGGCGGCATGCATCGCACTGATTGCAGTTGGGTCGCCGACAGCCCTCGCAGGTGCCACATCGTCTGGCCGGTTTAGCTGTTGATTCCTTGACCGTGCTATTCTTGCGGCCACTCGTGCTACTTGCACCGCCTGCCGTGCCCGAAGCAGACGTTTGGGCGGCCGTCGCATTTGTTGCACCCAAATTGGGATTACTTGCTGGCACAGCGGCGGCAGCGGCAGCAGCCGTGGCCGCAGCACGCTCGGTCGCAACTAATCGAAATACGGTCTGCAGCTCGGGATTCTCCTTCTTACAACGCTGGCAAAAATACTGTTTGATGTGTTTGGCCTCCTTTTCGGTAATGCCAATGCAATTGCCATGATACCATTCCTCGCAGCCATCGCAGCCGCTTCCAAAAACGTAATAAATAAAACAAAACGAAAATAAAAATAAACGGAATTGAATGGCAATTAGTTAAGTGCGCTTTAGTTATTAACACTAACCAGACAACACACTGACGCGCCAAATCGATATAACAGGGAATCAGTAACGAGAGATGAGTCTCAGAACTGATTCAAAGGAAATTGATTTAAAATCTACATCAAACCTTTTTATAATGTTTGTCCGTCTGTCGCAGCCTGAGCTCTGCTGTGACCTACGATCTGGGAAAACAGATAAATCAATTTTTTTTTTTGATTTGACGCGTCTGCAGTTCCTGATTAGTGTTATTATCCATCCACTAACATCATGAATCGGGAGCAGTCGGATGTGCGGCAGACGCAGTAAGCCTGATCTTCCTGCTTGAGTATTGTAGCTATTTTGGACTTTCGCTCGGGCAAGTCGAATTCCCGGGCAATCTCCTCCTTCTGTGAATGTTTTCGCATATGGGTAGTACATATAGCTTGACACATATTTTCAGGATGGTTTCTTTTTTCTTACCGATCTCTTATATTTTCGCTTCTCCGTCATATTACTGCCAGGCAAACTCATTTACTCACAAAAAAATAGTGATGTCCACTTACGATCTATCGATGTACTAACTGTACATCGATTATGCATATTTAATAGCATCGTGACGATGACTGTAATTATAAATTAATACAATTATATTAATTACATAGTTTTAAAAAAATAAAGTATAAAATAATTAGGAAAATAATTGTGTCATCATTTAACAAATAATGCCAATGGTACATTACTATTAAATTAATTATTTTATTTCCTTAAGAATTACAAGTGTGTGAATGTTGCCAATTAATCGAAATATTACCAATTTGTGGAGGCCAGACGATTTCACATAGTATTTCATATTTGTAGATATTTTTTTGGGCTTTGTACCATATGCAATATACGGTCACATCTCGTTAAGTTTGCAAAAATATTATAAGCAAACGAATAACAAACAACAGCATATAGCTAGAATCCAGAAGCAGTAGCATGGGAGTGACAGTGTTACAGCCGTATCCATTACCAGACGGCAAATCAGGGGCCCACATCATTGATCATTTGGGCAAGCGTTTGCTCTCACTAGGCGCCACACATGCCGGCCAATTTCTGGTGGACTGCGAAACGTTCATCTCAACGCCGCAACATGGGACACCAGCTCGAGCCGTTCATGTGCTCCACGACTCGGAGTTCCCAGCATCAACTTTCTCCATAATTGACAATGGCACTGGTAAGCAAGTGGCTCTTGTAGCCGATGCCATCTTCGATCTGTTAATGCTGAAAATGACATCGACATTCACATCCAAGAAGCAAACGAAAATCGAGTCACGCGGCGCCCGCTTTGAGTATGGTGATTTTGTGATCAAACTAGGATCCGTCACCATGATGGAGCACTTTAAGGGCATACTGATCGAGATTGAGTACAGGCCATGCATAACCCTCTCGTATTGCTGGGAAATGATTCGCGAAATGCTGCAGGGTTTTCTCGGCATCAATGTCACCAAGGAGTATCCCACATATTTCACACAGACGATCATGAATGCGATGGGGCAACAGCAGCTGCACGCCAAACAGAACGATCACTATGAGCCGATGGACACCGTTAAGCAGTATCTGGAACACTTCACCAACTATCGCAAGCATGTCCAGCTGCACGGCGGTATAGGCAGTTCTGGGCTATCGGTCAATGGTTCGGTGCTGATGCCCTCGACGGTTGTCGGTGTTGGCATGGGGCGTCCCTGATGCGAGGTAAAGCTGGAGCCGCCAGATCTTAGCTAGCAGTTTCCAGCTACAGACAACCCCCTCTCATTATTCCTCAATGAAATAAATAATCAATTAATCTGAACTCAACTCGCGACTTGAATATTTCTGTTCATTTTTTATTATCATTGTTATTTTATATGTATTTTTAACATAATAGTTGTATATAATATATATATATACATAAATATATATATAGTATATGTATATGTATGTTAATATCTTATCATTTGTGTATATGCAAGTTCTCGCACGATAAACTTTCTTTTGCAAAGTACAGTTTTAGTATGTAAGCAAAACTAATCAAAAAAAAATTGGAATTTTTATATTCATTAAGCCACCAGCGCAATATGCAAAATGTAGTTAAATTATTTTTACAAAACAGTTTTACTACAAATTGTCTACGTATTTCCATTAATGTACTTTTAAACTGTCATGCAAAACAATAGATGAAACAAAAATATATCAGAATAGCTTAAAAGTTAAAAATGCGAGCCAGAAAAAGAAATTTATTTAATTTGTATATTTATTAAATAATAATAAAGTTTGAAGTCTTCTTACAACAACAAAAATCATGGCTTCTGCGAGTTGGAAATTTCAATATTTCTGCAATTGTGTGTTATGGAAATAAAAAAAAATATAGCTTGAATTTAAATTTGTATTTTCTTTTTCAAATGTGCCACAAATAGTATATTTAAGCATTATTATTATGCATTTAATGGTGATTTGCTTATTTTTTTTTTTGCGTAAATATTTCTCAATAATCGTAATTTATTTTAATGTAGCATGATTCTTCTTAAATGTAGTTGTATATCATATTAAATGGTAGTTGCGTGTAACGCCTAGTAATAATAACGGTGTCTGTGTATTCATGTTATGTGTGTTTATGTGTGTGTGACTGTTTGTGTGGGTGTATAACAGTTCAGTATAAGTAAATATGCTTGCATTTGCATTTTGCATTTGCAGTTTCAGCTGCAGCTCCGACGAAATTTCCTCTCACCATGTTTCGTGTGTTTAACGCCGGATCCCAGCTCTTCTCCTCTTTGCTTATATATGTAAGCTGTCTCTGTCTGTCTGCCTATAGATGTGTGCTTGGGTATGTAGGTATGTTTGTCTGTTTTACTGCTGCTTTATATTACTCTTTCGGCTTTTTCCTATATTTTTGCATTTTTTTTTTTGCAATTGCCGCTGGTCTTTCCTTTTGTTTTTACAAATATTTTAAAACAAATTTTATATGTATGTATGTAGATAAATGTATGTATGTATATATTATTCATATAGTTTAAACGGAGATCAATTTCCGATTGATGGTTTGTTGTTTGTTATGTGTTTGCGGTTCATTTCTTCTTTTTTCGTTTAGTCTCCTCATATTCATGCTTTTTTTTGAGGATGGATATCCACATTCTTTTTTAAGAACAACACTACATACACATTTTTTGCTTTTCTTTTAGTTGTTCCTCAGCTCTCTTTTTCGCATGTTATCTGCTGTTTTATTGTTGTTGCTGCGAATTTGTGAAATTGTTTAATGTCGATGATGTTGTTTGTGTAGAGAGAATTCAATTCACGCTGATTTTTAGTCGTGCATCGACAGGGAAGCCGGCTTAATGTGACCGCCATCGCCCTCAGAGACAAAGCGCTTTCGTCCACTGCAAAGAAACACAACAAATAATAAAGAAACTAATTTAACATATATTTATGTGATTCCAGTAATCTTTAAATTGTATGAATACACGCATACATACGTACCATTGCAGCATTATGCAATGTCAAAATCAAATCAAAATCGGACCATTACAGAAATGCATTTGAAAAATTTGGCAAGCCAAATGAAATCTGTATGCGTTAAGCGAATTTGCAGCAGAGTTCATTCAACCGTTGACCCTTTTTCTCTCGCGCCACACGCCACACAGCGGCGACAAAAACAGCTGTGCGACGACAACTAACTAACGTGCTTGGTCGGGGGTGGGAGTGGTTGTACTTCAAAACTAGTTTCGTTGCGTGCACACAAGCCAACAAACAACAACAAGCCACTGGTTTATCTGCGGGCCAGTATTAAATTTTAACCTACATCAACATGAACACTATATTTACATACAACTGCGGTCGAATTAGTAGAAGTACCCACATAAGTTTTGGAAAATTAAGAAGAACAAATACTTAAAATATAAAATAAATACTGAAGATATAAAAACATTAAAGAACAGATATAAAATCAACAACAAAAAAACCAATAAGCAACCAAAAAAAAATGTTCTAAATTTCATATTTTATTTTAATGAAATTATTAATCAAATTTATCGTTATAATAGTAGACAAATCATAGAAGTTTTCTTCTTTCTGAAAACTAAATAGGAGTGTTTCTATTTTAATATGTTTAGTATTTGGAAAATAACAGTATTTTAAAACATTTCCAAATAAGAACCGAAATATTTTTTGGTTTTGCAACATAGAAATTTTTCTTCATATTGAAGATTTCGAAGAGGTCTCGATTTGATCACCATAAAATAAGTCAAATTTTTTATTAAATGCTTTGAGAAGCCACAGTTCTATTATTTCGACCGCCACTGTACGTATATATAAATTGTACATACATATGTATATGTATGTCCACACATAAAAATAAACTAAGTATAAACAACTGGCAGCAAATGCTATTCAGAGCCTGGCGGATCGGCTGTGAATATGACGGAGAGGAGGGGAGAATGGAGGGGATTGTGTACGATGTTGCGACAGATAGAGCAGCTACAAAAATTCAAAACATTGTCTTAATTCGGTAGCATTCACAACTGCAAAACACCCTACATCCACCGCCTGAATTTAATTTAATTTGTAACGAAAGGTACCAACAAATAAATAAAATCTTTAACTAATTAAAACGATGTTATTGAAATTTCAAATATGAACTGGAATTAGTCTTTTTTAATTTAAGTCTTGAATTCATAGAAAGTTTCTAAAGTGAAAAATAATATGTTTTTCTCTATTGTTAATTTGAAAATTGTTGTATATTTGTTGTAATCATTGCAATTATAAGCATATTTGTAAATGTATATAACCCTCTATGCATTTGCTAGGGTATCATGAGCTAAGATGTCGCGTCGGTGTTTATTGGTGTCTGTGTGCAAAGTGAATGCTTTTGTTGATGTGGCTATGTTAAGTGCCAAAGAGCAACAGCCGCAGCCAAGGCGAATGCAAAATGCAGTTACAACAACAATAACAACAACAGCAACTGCTAAGCTAGCAGCACAACAGCAACTACAACTGTTCATAGACCGATGACTGTCTGCTCGTTTCTGCATTTTGCTGTTGTTGTTTCTGTTTGTTTTTTTTTGTGGGTGTGGCAGCAGGTCGATAACAGCAGCAAACTGCAACTGCGACTAGCAGCAGCAACAACAACAAAGGTAACGACAGTCGCCATTTTTTTTTACCTTCACCACACCACTTACGACGATCTTGAGCCACATGCAGGCTGTTGCACCACCAACACCACCCATTGACTTAGCAACAACTACTTGTAACATCAATGCCAACTTTGCATGCATACATATATACACGTATGAATATTGTGTGTGTGATGTGTATTTATTAGTCTAAGAGATACGCAATCGATAAGTGTTATCGATAATAAACAGACACATGTGTTTATTGACTGTACGTTTTAATCAAATTTCAAGCTAAACAATCGGAAGATAACGGTGACTGAATAAAACAGTTTGTCTCAATCTTCAAAACACCCACCTACAAATCTATTTACGCATTCAATACACACACACATCTATGTTTGTTTGCATGCAACTCTTTTCTTAGATAACCATTTAGATACCACTTTTATATAATAGAGATTCTTAAATTAATTCTTTTACATTTTGCAAGCGAACCGTTTAAAATGGCTCTGGATATACGCATACGCATTAAATATCTATTTATTATTTGAAAATACAGCTGACTCAAAAATGTGCGATAATATATCGCGTATTTTCGTGTGTATTGTGTTTGAATTATGTATACTTTACAAATTTCAGTCAATTAATTTGGTCAACATAACATCATGTATATGTATTTTTACACACACATGCAAAAAAAACACACATATAGACATAAGCACACATAGCTAACCGGTGCCTGATAAACCGGCCCCACAGCCAACAGCGACTGCCCCAACTTAACGTAGACGCCGATGCCAACGCCGACGCAGACGACAGCGGTGACAGAGACGTCTGACTACGCGTCAGCACAAAACCAAACTGCGCAATAGAAATTTCATAAACAAACAGTCACACAAACACGCACACACACACACACACACACACACACACACTCACACACATACAAACAAACACACACACAGAAACAAACACACAAACCATATAAAAGTGCGAAATTGAACCAAAGGAAAGACAAAAACAAAATAAGAAAAAAAAACGACGCGGCGTCCGTCACACAAAAAATAACAAACAAGCAAGATGCAAAATGCCGGCAAAAAAAGCTTTACGTATACATACATATGTATGTATTTGAGTGTGTAATGTATAAAAATAAATACATTTATAAATGCGCATATATCTATTCATGTGTATGTGCAAAGCAGACAAGAGCCAGAAACAATAATATTTACAGCAAGAACAAACAAAAAAAAAAAACAAAAAATAATGTGCTATATAAACACAACAAAGATTACGTAAAATCTCATTTTTTTATGCTTGTTTTCTGTTTTTATTGCCATGCCTACTAATAGTTTGTTGTTGTTGCTGATGTTTTGTTTATTTGTTATTTGTCTGGTGGTTTGCAGTTAATTTATCAACACACATACAAACACACACATTCTTCGTTCTATAAGGGAGAGGGTGGGGAGGAAGAGGACGAGATACTTACCGGGATGGCACATTGTTGATTATCTTGTCGGTTAGGAAGCCGGCGAGATTACAGCGCTCCACAAATCTATCGAGTATTATATACGCCAATGGCACGTCGAGCACAATGTCCGCCATATCGTCGTAGACGCGCATGAAGCCCTGTTGAGTAAACAAATCCAATTAATATTATACATAAAATGAAAAGTAATTATATTTTTCTTTTGTTGTTTATTATTTATATTAGGTGTTGTTCTTATATTAATTATATAAGATTCAATGATTCGATTTTATAGAAAGAAATTCTCAATCATATATATATATAAATATTACATATATATATATATATATATATATATATATATATATATATATATATATATATATATAATGCTTATTCAGCATTAATTACTATTGTAAAAAATTGAGGGAAGATGGGGGAATGAGAAATAGATGATGGATGTATTTTAGTAAAACAGCAACTAACCTGCTCCATGCCAGCGGGTAGAACGAGACATGTTAGATCCAGCGATTTGAGCAGCTCGCACATGGCCTCCTCGGTGGTCTGGCTGAGGGATTCGAGGGTCATAACAATGGCCTCATAGACGAGCTCGTGATGATAGTGGGGCACCTCGAGGGCGCGCAGGCAGCGTTGCGCCTCGGCAACGTCACGCGACGACAGATACTCCTTAAGGAGGAGCGTCATCTGCTTTGTGATGGTCTTAACCGGACGCAGTGGGCCACCCATGCCCCACACATTGTCGAGATGGGCCCACACCTGCTTGTGGATGAGAGCGTCGGCACGTCGCAATGCCTGCTCAGAATACACGCTCAGATGCTGATGCTCCTCCGGCCGGCTGACAAACTTGGGCGGCATACAATCATCGGCTATGGCCCGGGCCATAAAATTGGCAAGCATTACTGGTGCCTCGGGCGTATCCAGTATGAGATCGGGCAGATTGTCAAGCAGCATATTGAAACCCTTCTCGATATCCTTGCCGGTGATGACGCGACCATATAAATCGGAGATCAACACGGATGTCATCTCGCGCTGCGAATCCTTATGGTCCATGGCAATCTCGACGAGAATGCTGGTGATATGCTCCCGCAGCGGACTCTGTAGAATCTCATCAAAACTGACGGCCACCTCATGGGTATCCCCATGCTCATAGTATTCGAGAACGATGGGCTCGGCGAGCTTGAAGAACTCTTCGGGCGTCAGCTCGGTAATTACTTCGCGCAGCTCCACATTGCGGTCGTTGCACTCGCTGTCATAGTTGGGATCATTCTCATCCTCATAGACCTCGGCGAGCGCCTCCGAACCGGGCAGTCCCCACACCCCCTTGCCACCGGCTCCGCCTTTTTTTGGCAAGCCCCGTCCCCGAGTCAAATTTCGAGATCTGCGGCTATTCTTCCAGCGGCGATGCGGCACCACATAAGCAGCGCCGGCGGGCAGTAGACCATTGGCCAGAATCGATACCGGTGCCGTATTATTGCCACCAGCATTAGGTGAGCCACCGCCAATTGCAGCAGCGTGGCCTCCATTGGTCAGCAGCGCTGTTGTTGAGATGCCACTGCCACCACTGGCACTGCCCGTGCCGCTGTTTTGTCTTTGGATGAGGCGCTTTGCCTTGCGCTTGATGCGGTTATCGTGAGTACCAGCATCGCCAACGGGCAGCGTTTTCTTCATGTGCCCGCCATGAAGGTGATGTCCATTGGATGAGCTACCATTGAGTTCGACAGCCTCAATTTCATCATTTAGTTCCCGTTCCACGGAACTCTCCTTGGAATCGGTGCCGTTGCAAACGACGCCATTGGCATGTTTCTTAATTCTCGACTCCACCTCCATCATTGCGTATATCTTCTCTCAATATCCACCTCTCTTGATCTATCTATGTAACTTTTATGCAATGTATTTTTTGTCAATCTTCTGAAGATGTGCTGCTTGGGAATTCTTTTCTTTATCTGTTTTTTAGTTTTGGTTAATTGATTGAGTGTTCCTTGTTGTTGTTTTCTGCCTCTGATCGGCCGACAGGTCAGTTCTGTATATATATAAATAAAATATAAAAATATCGTGTTGACCTGAATTTTTATAAAATTAGAATTTTTAAATATCACAAGTTTATTATGAACGTCTACAATACATTCTTTTAATTGTGAATTACAAGTTAAAACATTTTACAGACATATTTTGCAAAACTAACTTGATATTTGTTCACACTTCTCTCATTCAACGCATACAAATACATACATATACACACACATATGGATGTAACAATTACACACATGCAAAGATCTCAAAGCACATTTTGATTTGTATTTCTTTATTAGCAGAACGACAGATGACACAGTAAATTAGAAAAAGATAGCAACAATTTAAAACTAAAAATAAAAAAATATTTTACTATGTGTGTGTATACATATGTATGTCATATTTTTCTCTTTTATTATTACATTCGTTTACATATTGCAAACCAGCTGCTGTTTGAAATACAAATGCGTAAAGAGAATAATCCTAATAATATTATATACATATATTTATATATATATATACCTACAACACATACGACCATTGACTTGTTCTTTGTCTGCTTATGACTTTACATCTTGGTTGTGTACACACCACACACACACTTACACTTAGACTACATACATTTAGTGCTTCAAATTCCAGCTACGCATTTAAAACTCCCTTATCTCTGCTAAACAATTTCAAGGTCACACAGACGCACACTTACACAAATATAACTGCCACTGTTAGCTTTACAACCCTTAATGCTTGCCCAATTGACAAGCATTCTAGGCATCTCACTCGCACCTTCTAACAGAGCTTTAATCGGAGTTATCACATACCCTCACATTTGTGTATATATATTTATATATAGATATATTTGTACATATTTACCCATATATATGTATGCTTGAATATAAAAAACATGGCAAAACAATGCCAGCAATATAACTGTTTCTCTGTTTGTCTCTCATGCAAACCTACCATGGGCAATACGTACAATAAATACAAAAAAGTTCATAAGTTTCTATATGTGTATGTATATAAAATAAGGCAAGCCTATATACATATGTTATGCTTCGCTGTTATCGCATGTTTCTCCTTTTCCTTTCTATGCATATATGTACGCATAGTACATAAACATTATATTTTATATATGTATATATATACATGCTGTATGTTTGTGCTGCTGTAACCGGTTTTATGTTTGTTTTGCCCGGCTTAACCTTGAAAATTTTCCCCTCACAAACTTTCTGTGTTATTATTGTAGCATTGGCGGCGGCTTTTGTTGTTCTTGCTATCACTGTTTTTGCTTCTGTTTTGCACTTGTTGTGCGCACCCTCGTTGCAATGTTTACAACATAACTACGCAGTATATAAGCACGTTTTTTTTTCTTATACATATGAATGTTTTTTTTACTTCCAAAATATTCCTTCCAGTTGCCGAAATTGCGTCGCAAAAAACTGGACCACTGATTGGATTAAAAAAACAACAAGAACCATATATGCTGATGCTTGGAAAACGAATTGAATGTTGCTTCTAAATACTACTTGCCCTCTTTTAATGATTGCATTTTTTTTAATGCACAGTTCAATTTGAATACCGATATTTTAGCTGTATTCTCAAAAGTTCCAATACTTCCAGCGACAGTGTAACTAAATATAAAAGAATGCATACATACAAACAAACATATATATATACGTGCGTATTTGGAAATAGCATAAACCGAATTGATGGTGGCCGATCACAACGTCGACGAGAGCAGTACTAAAAAGAATTGACGAGAAGTACAAAAACAAACTAGGGACAACACAACCATGGAATTGGAACGAGCTGAAAGATAACCGAAAAAATAAGAAACAAAAATAAATGAGGCAAGCAAAGAAGGAAGAGGAAAAACTAGTCGGCGTGTATGTTGTGTTTTCGTTTCGCCCTCCCCCACCAACATGTTTGGTTGACAGTGTGTGCATGCATGCCGTATAAATTTTTCACGTACGCATCATACATATATTGAAATCTTGTTGGCCCTTCAAATCTGATTGGATTGCGTAGATCCTTTCCACATGAAAATTAAGAGACTCACACTATTGCACCTTAAGGTTACTGTATTAATCTAGATGTTTCAATAAGAACATATAATATATACACACACACTCACACACATTTGAGTGTTTTGAGCTTATTTTTGTAATTGGCATTTGCCGGTAAATACCGGTATTTTTATTTATTTATTATATTTATTATTATTGTAATGTTTAAGAAATATGGAGCAATATGTATGTATGGACAGTGTACATATGTTGCCATCGTATGGGATTCTTTCTACACTTACCACAGCGTGTGTACTTTTCGATTGTCTTTAGTGCTCTTGTCCGTCGGCGGCCTACACTGGCGGCGACAACAACAACAATACCAGTATGCAGCAATTTTAGCACACTCAAAATTGCTGGAGCCTGTTTTATTTTTTTCTCTTTTATTTTATGTTTGGCAGCTTGCTTTTGGCGTTGAAATTCGTAAGTACATAAGTAAGTTGGTTGGTTTGGTTAAGAGTGTGTGTGTGTGCAGTGTTCGTTCTCTTCTTCTGCGCGGCGATAATGCAAATGCACACAAAATGCAAATCAAAAATATCGCTCGGCGGTTAGCGAGTATTTGTGTATTTTAAAAATTCACACTTTGTACAAACTTTCAAAAATTAAGTGATTTATAATTGCAAAAAAACAACAAAAAAAAAATATTGAAATGCATATAAAAACACACACGACGAATCAAAAAATTGGAACCTGCAATGCACTTATGCACACCTCCGATAATAGGATAGGTTTGTGTGAAGGGCTGGATTTGCGCGCTGCAGCTCCACTTTCAATTCGAGCTTTTGGCAATTCAATGTTTTGTATGTGTCTTCAATTTATTGTATTTTAGCTTTTAAGTTGAAGCAAATCTTAAAATTGTAAGTGTTTATTGGCTTGAGAAGTAAGAATTCAATTCCCGTAACGAAGCACACACGACGAAAAATCTATTGAGAGTGACATCTGTTTGCCAGTATGACTTCAAATTGCTACGGATAATATACAGATTCATATTCCCAGCATACACAATAAAAATACTAACACAAGTGTGAAACACAAAGGTTCCACTAGCGGTCACACTGTTTTTGGTGTTGCCATATGCAGCCACTTGCCAAAAGCGTATTTAACTTTATGTTTATAATATTTTACGATATATGTAAATATAATTTCGATATTTATGATGATAACAAAATATGTGGCTCTTCGTTTGTACATTTAGCTGCCATTTAAATATTTATAGTTTGAGTTATTTAAATTTATATCTCTTGTATGTGGCCGAGACAATGGCGCTGGCTTTTCCGGTACGCTATACGCTGAGATTTTGATAAGCCATAGGCAATGCGTGGGATGCTATTCTTCTCGCAATAGTCCACTGGATTATAGGAAGGAACCGTCGGGTCATTGTCCCAATTTTCCATCGTATTGACCGGATCGAACATAGAAACAGGTGTCTCCGATTTACTTGAAGTTAGAAAAAGATCGATAGAAAACTCGCATTCCTTGATATGCGCCTGTGATAAAGGAAAAAAATATATATGTGCGTGTGTGCTTGCTTACTTGCCATTCCTCAGGTTTTAATAAGTGAAATCTGTTAAATGGACAGCGAATCAATTTGATGCCCGGATTGTTTCGAGCACATCGAATCAAATGGGCATTCAAACGGTTTGGCAGCATGCGATGCGATTTGTCATATGGACATCCTATTAGACCATTTGTTATTATTGTATAATTTGTGGAATCAATAGAGTTAATTGGTGGCGGTACAGGTACCCCAATCTTAACAACCAATGGTATTTTAGTGTTATCAGAAGTTTCCGACATGGCGTCTTCTGCGACTAACTGCGAAACTAAGAAATGATTAAAATAACGGGATCAAGAAAAATTGCTCTCTGAAATGAGCTCGATTTTTGTAGCGTAAATATCGATAGTTAAATATATCGGCTGGGTCTTTTATCGGACAGTTATTTTCTTTATTATTAAAGTTAAGCGGAATATATGACATAAAACACTTGTCCGGAATTAAGACTTTTTCCCAAAATAGCAAGAGTCAGCATATATAAATCATTTAAGTTTCTTTCTCACACTAAAAGCCTTTGAGGTGGCTGCATTTATTGCATTTATTGTACATCATGCTGTAACATTCTTTGAGCGAGATGTGAAACTCAAGAAGCATAGTTTCATTTTATAATCTACCCATTTTTTAACATTTTTTCTAGATGATCCGTACCATTTCTGTACTCGATAATTGTCAACACTGAACGGATTGGATACATATATAGTATCTCTGGATGATCATGTCGACATATCGATGTTTGTTTTTTTTCCATCCCTAATTGTTTACAATTTGGACGCACGTGCGAAAAACACGCGGAGAATTTAATTTTGTTTTGTTATAATTATTATTTGCAAGCATGCCGCCTGTTGCACAAGAGGGCAATTGCCTCATTTATCGAGGTAGCAACTTTCTAAAGCAGCGGCTTGTACTGTCCTGCCTGAGCGGCAAGCCAGTGAAAATCACACAGATTCGCGCCGAAGATGAGCGTTCGCCCGGTTTGCGGGAATCTGAGATCAGTTTAATTCGTCTGCTCGATAAGCTAACGAATGGCACCAAAATTGAGCTCAATCCCGCTGGCACCAGTGTCATGTTCAGTCCCGGTCTGCTCCATGGTGGCCAATTGCATCACGATTGCTGCGTGCAGCGCGGAATTGGCTATTATTTGGATGCACTGATTGCGCTGGGTCCATTCTGCAAATTGCCCGTGCATTGTACACTACGCGGCGTGACGAACAGCAAAGACTCACCATCGGTGGATCACATTAAGGGTGCTGCATTGTCACTGCTGAAGCGATTCCTTTTAGTCGACGATGGATTGGATTTGCGTGTGGTGCGTCGTGGTGTTGCCCCGCTCGGTGGCGGCGAGGTGATTTTCAGCTGTCCCGTACGCAAGAGTCTGCGCGCCATACAATTCCAACAGCAGGGCATGGTGAAACGCATCCGTGGCACAGTTTACGCGTGCAAAGTGTCACCGGCGATGGCGAATCGCACTGTGGAATCGGCCAAGGGATGCATGCTAAAGTTTTTGCCAGATGTGTACATTTATACGGATCAGAATCGTGGCAAAATGTCGGGCAATTCACCGGGCTTTGGCATCTGCTTGCTGGCTGAGACTACAGACGGTGTTTGTTTCGCTGCCGACTGCATCTCGAACACCAAAGCGGAGTCGGTAAGATAGAACTATTGATCAAATGATCTCTAAGCTGTGTTCCTTTCATCATCGTGCCCATTTGGCTTGCCTATGCAGGATACGCCTACCACACCAGAGGATTTGGGGCGAGATGTCGCCATGCGTCTGCTGGATGAAATCTATCGCGGTGGCTGCTGTGATGCCGCCTATCAATGGCTGGCCGCTCTCTACATGGCTCTGGGCCAAAAACACGTATCTAAGTTTTTGACAGGTGCGTTATAAATATATATATACACATGTATTATACACTTTTCCATACTTTTAATAACATATATATTACAGGTGCCTTATCTACATATACTGTGCACTTTCTGCAGCATCTGCGTGACTTTTTCTCTATAACGTTTAAGCTGGAGAATCCCGAGGCCGATGACGACGATGATGACGATGATGTGCGTGGTGCCCAAAAGGTTCTAATGACATGTGTGGGCATTGGCTATACTAACATTAGTAAGCGTGTCTTGTAAACCTACTCATGCGCATAGCCATAATCTAGACACATTGATCTAAACAATTAAATTTATTTTATATATTGAATGTAACAATTATAATTATGTACATATAATTATATATATATATATATATATATATATAAATATACATATGTATGCATATATTAAGGTTAAAGTTTCTTGATCAAATCTGCAAATCTTTCCTTTAAGCTATATATTTATGTACACTTGATAGATCTGTTTGAAATTAGACATGTATGCGTTTATTTATATATTTATCTAAACCGAGATAGATTTTGTTCTTATCTAAAATATTCTCTTGTGCAATTTGGGTATATATTAATCAAACAACAAACAATTTTCTTAATGAATTCTTGGCTCTGATAAACAATCTATTTAATTTAGGTAATTAATGCGCACTTTTTAAAGTTATGCAAGTTTTTGTTTTGCTTATTCTAAATTTTTTTTGTTGGAACATGATAATTTGAACGCCCTGTATGCTCTTTCTTCAACTCCAGAAAGTCGATATATAGGCAAATTTCAAATATATATATTCAGGCAAATCAAACAGAGCATGTTTATCATTTTATATATAAATCGTGTTTGAGAAACTACTATCAGACGGTTCTTTTGTGTGTGTGTCTGCTTTATCTGTGTTTAATATATAAAGCAACTAAGCTTAGAGTATCTGCTGGTCATTCTCGCTCGACTTATTATTTTTTGACTTAGACAAGCAAAACGAATTAAGCGTTTTATGCGGAAGAGTATATAAATACATATAAATTACAGACAACACTGCAGTTTTTTTTATTTACCAAAAATACTATTGATAAATACGTACACATATATATGAATGTATATATCTTTTTATTTACAAACAATTTATGTATTATATATATACAAAATGTTGTAGGATATGAAAGTAGGCACAATAATAACGTCGAATCTTAACGGATAGAAATATTATACAAAGAGACTGATTTATCGGCGCCTTTGATAACGATATTAATATCGACAGACGACATATCGAAACACTTTTGGCTGATTAAATTGAATCAATTGAGATTTACTGAAAACGTGTTACTTAGTTGCAGGAGGCATTTTGTACTCAGTTTGTAATCAGTTCCAAATGATCGAGTTCAAACACCTAAGCATTCCAAGGTTTTCAAGGGCACTACGATAAGAATCCCGTTATAGGCTGCTGCATTTGCAGTTTATACCCTGTACCGTATTGAAAAATAAAGAGCTTAATGTTGTTTAAGAGACAAATTGGAATTCACAATACAAATACAGAGCATTTAATACAATAAACTATATTTAAATAATTTTTTCTTACTTTATATAAATATATATATCCCATGAATAAAGATTTATATTAGTGATGTGTGTTAATAATGCTGCAATTGAAGATGGCGGAAATGGCCCTGTGCTCTGTGAATGCAAAAAAAAAAGAAATCGGCAAAGATGATTGAGAAAAAATAGCCGCCATTTTGGATTATTGCACCAACTTCTTGCCAAGTGTCAATTTGTTGTAGAGAACGCTGCTTGTTTGCTTGCTTGCAAGCATAAACAGTTTTTGGTAGACGCAGTCGACGCTTGCCAAGATCAGCAAAAATGTGAAACCAGCTGACACACGAGAGACGTCAACGTCGCGTTGCGTCGCCGTAGCGCTAGCTATAAAAAGCAAACGATTTGCTACAGAAATTATCAAACGCCGATCAACGTTTGAACACCTTTCATCTGTCAGCTGTTAGAGCCGTAAACAAGGACCTCCACCATGAGTCTGAGACTGTGTCTGCTGGCATGCCTGATTGTGGTCGCCAGTGCCAACAAGGATAATCTGAAGCCCACAAAATGGCTGAGTGTGAACGAGCTGGAAAACTTGCCATCGTTAAACGACATTTCGTTGGAGCGTCTGGAGAATATGCCACTGCAAAAGGGTGCCCAGTTACTGGAGCAGCTCTGTAAGTGATCCAATTTCATCTTTGGTGGCAATCTAAACACAAATCTTTTTTGTATCTCTTTCTCGTCAGATCACATTGCGCACATTAAGCGGGATCTGGTGCCAAGCTTTGTGCCCAGCCCGAGCAACATCCCAGTGAAGATTATCAAGTCGAATGGCGACCGTATGGAGGCCAAACTGAACAACTATGTGGAGAAGGCCATGGCTCAGCCTGGTTTCGGTGAGGATGAGGTCACCATTGTGCTGACCGGTCTGCCCCAAACGACGCCAACCATCAAGAAAGCCATGCGCCAGCTGGAGCAGGCCTACATGCAGCGTTACAATCTGCAGCAGCGTCAAAAGAACTCCCAGCAGAACGAACAGAGCAAGGATTACGAGTCGACCTCCAGCGAGGAAACTAACGATCAGTGGAAATCGGCCAAGACCACAAGTGGCAATTTGATCGTAAGTTTTCATGCCACAAAATGTCCGTTTTTTCCCCATTAATTAATTTTAATTGAATTTAATTTGCGCAGATTATTGAATTGGGTTCCACATTGAACAGCCTTAAGCGCTTCGCCCTGTTGGATGTGGACAGCACTGGCGCCATGATTGCCCAGACTCTGAAGGAGATGACCAATAAGGGTGTGCCCAATGAGATTATCCATTTGATTGGACAGGGTATTGGTGCTCATGTTGCTGGCGCTGCTGGTCAGGAGTTTACCGCACAAACTGGCAAAAAACTGCGCCGCATCACCGGTCTTGATCCCGCAAAGATGTTGTCAAAGCGTCGCGGTGTCCTTGTCGGTTTGTCCCGCGGCGATGCCGACTTTGTTGATGTCATCCACACATCCAGCCTGGGTATGGGCACACCAATGCGCTGCGGCGATGTTGACTTCTATCCGAACGGCGTCACCCAGGGTGTCCCCGGTGCTCAGAATGTTATCGAAGCCGCTATGCGCGCCACCCGCTTCTTTGCCGAGTCAGTGCGTCCGGGCAATGAGCGTAACTTCCCTGCCGTTCCCGCCAATTCGCTGATGCAGTACAAGCAGAACAATGGCTTCGGCAGGCGTTGCTATATGGGCATTGATGCCCATTTCGATCTGAAGGGCGATTACATTCTGGAGGTCAATGAGAAGAGTCCATTTGGCAAGCGTGCTCCTGCCCAGAAGCAGATCTCTTACCACAGCATGCACCAATCCAACTAATTCAAGCTGAAACCTTATTAACGACCCGGTTAACCAAAAAAACATATTAAAAATCCATAAAAAAAAACATTCAAAATAAAATCAAATTAATAAACGAGCATATTTTCTAAACTAGAAAACACCAAATTTGCTTATTCCAAAAATAAAATATATAAATATTAAAAAAAAGTCTTTTGTGAACAAATACGAATACAATTCTTCTTGATTTTACAGCTCATTAAAAAGTTATAAACAATCTAGTTGACTTGATTTATTTTAAATAATTCTAGTTTTTAAAAACATTCTTGGAAAAAGGTTGTGAATAATTTGTATAGAATTTTCTGATTAGGAAAATAAAACCTTGTTTTAAATTATAAAATTGGTTCAGTCAAATTTTCTAATTTGTAAAATAATTTTGTTAAAAGTGATTTTTATAAGCTCCAAATTATTATCTAGGAAATAAAATTAAACAAAACTTTTTCCGAATATCAACACATATTAAATACTTACATTTGTTTTTGCACTCCTGTTTAAATATACAATTGAATCCACAAACCTTTATAGTAAATTTTGATTATTATATTGTTTAGTAGTTTAATCCTTTTGGAAACGACACTTTCTTTACAAGTTTTTAAACAGTGCCCTCTTTTTGCTGTTTAAATTGTTCAGCAATGCTTGTCAATCACCTTGTCAATCTTCACGATTTCCATTTTTATTTTCGTAATAGCTGTTCAAAATCGACCTACATCACATCATTATTGTAATCCTTAAAAAATGACAGCAATATGGTCTAAAGGTCAATAAGAAAGTGCAAAATAGATCCATTAAGAAAGATGTTTCGCGCACTGTAACATAGCTCTTATCGATGTATCGATAGAGTGTCAATATTATCGATATAACTGGCAAAAAGGGGCAAAGAAGAACATCAAACGAAACTAAAGATACAAAACGCAGCTCAACAAATAATAAAAACAAAGAAAAATGCACACCTAATTCAAACAAAAGGCGACAGATTGCTGTAGTGTTAAAGGATATAGTGAGAAAAAAGTGAAGACTCACCCGACGCTGGGCCTTTGGCGAATAAATACAGGTCGAGTACTAGAATAAAATCAATACAGGGCCAGCTCAATGGGTGCCGAACAATCACAGTCGCGCATCGATGGCCATGAGATCTTCGAGAGGCGTGACCCGACATCTGTCGACTCACATTCGATGAACGATGGCAGCGCCTTGGCACTGGCAGCGGCTGCCGCAGCAGCGACCAGCAAGCGTCGTGGCGGCACTCTCCAGCAGCGACAGCAACAACAACATCAGCTGCAGATCCAGCAGCAGCAGCAATCGTTACCGCATGGACCAGCAAGCATTGTGATTGCCAGTAAGCAAATCATTTCGGATACGGCATCGCCGACCAGCTCCGAGCTGAGCCGGCCCCCATCGCCCCCACTGAGCGTGTGCTCGGATCTGCCGTATGTGTCGTATACGGATCGACCCATCGGCGATTCGCCCAAGATACGTAATCGGCCCGCCCATATGCTGCAACAGAGCAGCGCTAGCCGTGCGGCAGCACGCAAATCGCATCCGGGCGGCATCACAACAACCATCAAGCCGAAGCGTCCACAGTCGACGGCATCAAGTCATAGTATTGTTATTGTCAAGCCAGGTGCACGTGATACCCATGACGATATCGATCCAGATTTGACGCGTCTGCGCAGCATACCACAATTTTTGCCAGTGCTGCGTGAGTCGATCAGCTCAGCGACATATACACGCGATGCAGAGATCTTGGAGCGTTTGCAATCGCAGCATTTGCTTAATATATGCGGACGAATGCAGACGCATTTGAATTTGTGTGCCAGCCATGTGGCCAGCGAACAAAATCATCTCGTGGAGCGCACCAAGGTCGTTAGCAATTCGATAACGAAACTCTTTGCCAGCTTCGTCGATATGCAAAAGACATATGCATCATATGCGGAGCAATTTGCCAAAATTCGTGGCGTGTCGCAGCAGCTGAGCCGCTGCAATTCGCTGCTGCATGAGAATATTGCCAGCCTGGAGGCAATCAATAATTTCCTAGACGATGAGGATCGCCTGGAGCCATTCGTCTGGCGCACCGATGACAATAAGCTTCGTGGCGAGGCGGAAGGCGCCGCCGGCGGCAATAGTAGCCGTCTCTGGCGTCTCTAGGTTCTCCAATCGATCTCCTTCCAAACATTGTTTGTTATTAGTCTAACGCGTAATTCTATTAATTATATATATTTTTATCTATATGTTTATAATGTGCAAATTAACTATATATTCTTCAATTATATTGTTTGTATGTTAAATTGTGAATTGCGTGTATTGAAATTATTTTTTTAAAGTCTTATTGACAGATCTGGTGCTCTTTTAACGCAGGCCACACCCAGTAATAGTTGCCTTATCCTTATCGGAACTGAAACCAATACGCCTAACTAAATATTCAACAATTTATAGTAAATGTCAAATTTCCTGTGACTAACCAAAATTGGGTACAAAAAAAAACATTCAAATCTCAACTTGATGGGCTTGGTGAAAATGCATAGGTGCAAAATATTCAGTTTAAAACGATTTTGTTACAAACATGTAGAATTTTTACTGTGCAGCGAGACGTGGCTTAATATAATATATAATATTATATATATATAATCTTTCAAACTGCGAACACTAATAAATATTTCGGCAGATTATCTCTAGTCTAAAAGGGAATTTAATATTTGGTCTGTCCTACGAAATTTTATGTTTAATTTCAGCTTATTTCACACATAAAAAAAAAACAAAAAAAATGCAAATTTTAGTCGAATTGAATAAGTGAATATATTTAATTATTCAATGTAATGACACATTTAACAATAATTAAGCACACTCACAATAGACATGCAGATATATGTATAATTATATATATCTATATATATATATATATATATATGTGTATATATATATATATATATATATATGTATATGTGATTAGAGGAATCGTGTAATTAAATATATTTAATAGTCCAATATTATTACTTGAATAATGTATACAATTATTATTAATAATAATCATTTTTAATTACACCATTTTTTGAGTAATTTTACTTTTAGCGCAAACACACAATTGAGTTAACAAAAGTGTTGCACAAACTATTTTCTATTAGATGAAATGCACATTTCTGATACAACATTCAAAGTATGTGCAACTTGTTGTCGCACATTTTCTTTGGTGGTAAGTTGAGAAATCAAGGAAATAAATCGAGATAATATAAATATCTATAATATTTATTACACATGCTTACACACATAATTAGCTAGATATTAGTTATCTATATTAAACTACGACTAGTACACATTAACAAAAAAAATTAATTATACATTTAGCATGCATGGATTTCAATTTGTTTATGGTTTTTTTTTTCCATTATTTTCTTTTTCTTCTGTTTTATCAACATTAAATACAGTTATGTTGCTGTTACTTATATAATATACACACATATACATCTAACAAATATATTCATCAAATTTAAAATAGTTAGTTGAGTCGCCTTAATTAATGGTTTCTATTTTCTGTGCGGAAACCGTTTTGCATGGAACTCCGAAATGAAATCGACAGAGAAAGAGCGAGATAGATAGGTGTGCGAAAGAGACAGCGCGAGCGAGAGATGCAAGTGTTTTGAAATTTCATTTGCTCCGCTTAAGTCGCAGGAACACACGCAATCCTCGTCGACGTCGTCGTCGGATCTCCAGTCGCACCGTCTTGTATAAGGCTAAGGAGCAATGATAGAAGATGAATATCGATGTCAGCACAATTATGATGTGTATGACAATTTGGAAAAGAAAGTTATTCATCAGGCGTGCGATGAATGTGAGGGCTAACTGTTAACGCTGCGTATAGCTGCTCCAATAAACAAGGATCATGAGCAGTACGTTAGCGCAACTTATATTCTAGAAGAGTTTCTGCATTTTGATGCGATCCTGAAAGTTGCGCTGTTGCTCCTGCTCATCAATGGACTTCAGTTCCCGGGCTACCGTTGACTTGAGCGATTTATCCAATTGGAGTGCACCGACAAAATCGCAACGGGCCTGCCTCGGATTCCAGGCGCCAGCATGGGCTTTGGCTCGCCGAAATAGCGCTTTCACATTGTGCGGATCAAGATTGAGGACCTCGTTGCAATGCTTAATCACGGCATAATAATCACCGGCAATCAGACGGCATTGGGCATAGTTCAACAGCAGCGGTTTCTTAATTTCAGCCAACTGCAGCCACTCGTCATCGTGCGGCTTTTCCTTGAGCATCAGCTGCTCGACCATGCCGACGGCATCGCGATAGCAAATCTCTGCGGCGGCATACTCAGCCGCCTTATAATGGCGATTGCCACGCTCCTTCAGCGAATGGGTCGCAAGCATTTTCTCATCGTCGGTCATTTGCCATTGCTCCTTCTCATACTCCTCGGGCAACTCAATCGAGATTAACTCAATGATGAACTCCAAATCAACGGGATGTTTAAGTAGCTGGTCCAGATCCTCATAGCCCATGCCTTCGTTCTGTAGAGTCATGCCGCAGCAGTGACGACGCTCCTCCGGCTTCTTGCCAATATCACGCAGTGTCTTCGATATGAATGGATATTGTACACAGAACTGTAAAATCAAAAATATATGCGTATCAACATAACATTAATATAATCTTTTCAAGTGGACATTCTTTGATTGGTTAGCATTTCTTGGCTGGGATTAAAATGATAACAAAGTATTTCACAGTCGGAAAGCATAAACAAAAAAAGTAGACAAGCAATCATGATGAAGTATTGGACATACAAATTGACTAGATAGACATAAATATATATATATAATCATATCATAGGAGCGATCAGGTTTTAGAAACCTATTGTTTATATAAAGGTCAAAACATTTATTAATGTTTGCAATTGCTGCACATATAGCAATATTCAGAAACTGATTAATTGCATTAAATAAGATACACACAAATTCTACACAGCTGCCAGTCGGGCAGGATTGCTGGTCAGTGGGTGATTGACTTGCGATTTGTGCGAATGTGTGCACATAAAAAATAATAAGTTTATATCTTTTAGTAGGCACCTGTGGAGATGAGTGCACTTACCGATTTGTAAACTGTGAATTTGGCCACTTCGTCGAGTGACATCTTCTGCACGATGACCTCCCAGACTTCCAGTTTGAATTTCTTGCCCAGAACAAGCTCCATGGGCTTATCCATTTTCCTGCTGTCGTCGATGATTCGGATATCGTTTGCCCGACGCGTTTGAAAATGGAATTTCACCTGTAAAATTTAAACTGTGTCACTTGCAGCCTGGGACCTGTTCTGGCCTTGGCCTAGATTTTCTTTTCTGCTTTGCGTGGGAGTCCCTTTGGAGCCCAACTGTTGCCTATTGCAATTTGATAAGATACACTTACCCTGGTTCCTGGTATAAGTTCGATGTATTTATTGCCAGCATTAAGCACTTCCTTGTGTATTGGCTTTTCCTTGCCAACTTTATTTAATTTCTGCTCCATTTTAGTTTTTTTTGTGTGTGGGTTTTTTTTTTTCAATTTTTGCAGTGTCTGCAACCAGTTTACCATAAACGAATCACTCACAATTTAGCTCCGCTCTCTTGCACCTGCCTCTCAACAATAAAGGACAATGAGGTGCAGTCAAAACAGAATGCATATATTCCAGAAATAATTCCCGTAGATCAGCTGATTGCCCGCTTAACAGAGTGGCAGCATTAATCGGTACTATCGATTAATTTACATTTCGTGTCTATTGTTGGCGATTTATTATTTAAGCTTAGAAAGTTCCTTTTAATCAGTCAAAAAACAAATAATTATTCTGGTCTGTCGGTTTTTTTTTATATTTATAGTTGATTTTTTTTAAATTTGTGCGTGATGTAAAAATGTTATCGAATAGCCGCAATTTGAAAAATTTTCCACCCTAGTTCTGAACCATCAACTTGTTATCGCGCCATTCGATAAGAGTTGTCTAGTCGGTTGAAGTCCGCCATCTGGCCCGCCAACTATGAACATTGCTTCGCTGATTTTATTCGGTCGCGTATAGCGGAACCTGACAGTTGGGTGTGCGCGCGCTTAGCTATTGATGCGACACCAGTTTGTTTGGGCGCAACTATTTCAAAATTCTTACTAATACTGTAAGAATTGAATTGAAAATTGCTTGCATAGCTGAATGCATTTCATTTGTTAGTGTTTCATTATATTTCCATCTGTGTGTAGATATTATTTTTTTTGTGCGTGTGTGTCTGTGACTTAGTGCTAGTGCAAAAATTAATTATAATTGATAATAAACAAATGTTTCATCTAAATTACAATCTCAACGACCGCATTACAGTCAATTACTTTACGCTGGCCAAACCAGCAGCTGCTTTCAATTTGATCGTCAAGTATTGCAATTTATACTGTCAAAGCTGCCCGCATTTGCTCAAAGATCGAGTCGCGCCCAGTTTTGCATTCCATGCAACCTTTGCAATCCCCTCGGTATCCTTCGCACTCGTTGGAGCCACCCCCAACATATATCACATAACACTGTTTCTGTTGCAGTGTAATAAGAAGATGCAAACATTTCAATTTATCTTGTTGCTGTTTCTAATTTCATATTTTTCCTTAAATCCATTACGTATGCGTTATATATTTGAGAAATATATAAAATATATTTGATATTAAAACACAATTGCAAAAAGTAAAAATAAAAAAATTGTTATACAAGTTTTGAGAGAATTTAAGCTTGTTGTCTTTAATTTATAAATAACTATTTTCAAACAATCCAAAGATGAACATTAATCACATTCTATATTCAAGTATAGAATATTCTTAAGTATACAAATTTCTTATTCAAGTCTTCCTATAACGGATGTCTCTTTGAAGTCTTGTAGTTGGAAACATTTTTGTTCACAATTACTGTACTACTTATTTATATAAATCTTTCAATTTGATGACAAATTAGAAATATTGCCGAATTGAAATTAAATTTGGCAACGCATCGATGAAAAACATTAGTAATAACTAAAGATAACTATTTTCAGTTTGTGTTGGCGTTGCTAAGCTCTATATATAAATTATATACATATATATCGCGACTTATTTATACAGTAAGAAATTCAAACATCTACCTCAGGCACGATGACTAAATGATATCTATATGATATATAGTGATCCAACCTGGTCACCTTCGATATGTTATAGATCAAGATAGGTAGACATACAGAGGGATTTGGCTATATTGGGAAGATTTGTGATATTGTTCAAGCGAAACTTTTGCTTTAGTTAAATTCATTCAGATGTTGGACGGCCAACTCAACAATAATAATAATAATAACGTGAAATATCTACATATGATTTTATGTGCACAGCCCACACGGCAGACCCAAACAACATCAAAACAAAAAAAAACTATCAAATTAATATAACTTTTGCGCTTTTGGCTTTGAGCTTTCCGATCGTTCTCTCTCTCTATCTGTGTGGCGCTTTCTTTCGCTCTCTTTTACTATTCCTCCTGCTGTTTTTTTTTTTTTTTTTTTGTTATTTGTGAGTAGGCGAACGCTGCTAAATGCACAGGTATTGAAACTAAACTCACAGCTACAGATGCAGCAGCATCATCAGCAACCGATACACATACAGACATACAGATACATTGAGAAAAATCAAATAGATAAACTTGGCATGTTTTGTTTTTGTTTTTTGTGTGTTCTTTGACGCTTGTTCAAAAACGTTTTTTGCCTGCTCGGCAGTCGTTGTTGAACTTCTGCTGTGTTCTGACGCTTTGCATGTCAGAATTCGAGCTGAACCAAAAAAGAAAATGTAATAATCGAACATTAAACGAGACACGCGGCGCGCAAATCTTCACTTTAAAATGTGCATCAATGAAAACGTTTTTTCTTTCTTTTTTTTTGGTTCTAATATATATATATTAGAAATTACATAAATAATCTGAGAAAGTGCAAATGACCTAACACACCTGCGTAATCAATGACATACGTAAATTGTGTATACACACATACACATACACGTACACACACACACACATAAAAGTGAATATAATTAAAAATGTTTAACTACAAAAATATGATGTGAGGTTTAATTGTGTTCAAAGTCAATGCTTTAAAAATTCAACAAGTTTTTCTGAGTTTCAAATCTGGATAAATAATCTATATATTTTAGCATGAGAATAAGAAGATGCTATTTCAATTCACAAAAAAGATGAAAATGAATTAGAAATATAAAAATATATAAAATTAAGCGGATATTTATAAACCTTAAATAGTTGAACTGTTCTCAATTTAAGAAAAATTTCAATTTTGTTGATTTTTCTATTATTACTGCAACCTGTGGTTTTTTTTACGGGGTACAAATAGTTGAGACTAGAAATTCTGTTTAACCTTCACAAGCACCCTCACACACACACACACATACATATACTGCTAGCGGGTATTTACGAGAAAAATGTAATTGGTTTGTAGTGCTTTTAATTTCGATATTTATATTTTGTGTTTTATTTTTATTATGTTTGACATTGTTTTCTTTTTTCTGGAAAAAATGTTGTCTCAGCTGTTTGGTTAATGGAGGAGCCTCAGCGCACCTAGATAGTTGGGCTAATTGCCAACAATTTTCGTTGCACACCGTAGAGTTTGCCTCCAATTGAAGCGTTTATCTCAAGATGCTTATTTTTAAAACAGTCTCGCTGACTAATGCAGAGAGTTGCTCTATGTACACACACACACACACACACACACTTATGGTGTATATTATATATATGTGAGTATAGACAAGTCATGTGTGGCTGCGTGTATACAAATATAATTGTCTGTGGAATATCTTTCCTAGGCGTACGCATGATATCTTTGGGATCAGCGATTCTAGCATCTGGCCCTCATTTCTTCCTTGCTCCCTCTCTCCACCTCTCTCTCTCTCTCGCTCTCGTATTTATTTTTAGACTAGCGATCGTGTGTATTGACTTTGTGTGCGTGTGTTTCTCTGCTGTGGAGCTAAGCAGTTTTTTTGGCATTTAACGGTATTCTCAAAAAGAGCATGCATACAAAATAAAAAGAACACATTTGTAATTTTTGCACTTATTTGCTTCCATTTTTAGCTTATAGGTTTTTTATTAACACAGTCACGCCTTCGACATCCCCAGCTTATTAATATTGAATTCGCATATACATTTAAATAAATGCATATGTACATATATATAATGTATAAATGAATGAAATTGAATGTCGTTGACCATCTGGCGTATTTGGCACAAGTCAATTTTTCCAATTTTATCCGCAAGCGACGCTAGTATTTTAAAATGAATGACGATTATCAATGTGAGCTTGAAATTGTTTCTGTGGCGCCCACACAAACACAAACACATACACACTCACGCACACACACGTGTGCAAAATGTGCATGTTGCCCACTTGTCAAATGTTACCTGCGCTAGCTGCGCAGTCAACATTAAACCAAACGCCAACGTCAAATGTCGACGTCTAACGTTAACACCAACGCCAACGTCGACGCCTACTATGAACACCTATTTATGTGCGTATGCATGTGCAGGCATATGTATGTATGCAATTTTTTTTAGTTTGCAGCTTGACTAAAGGGCGCTTATCATTAGATTTTGGCAACCTGTTCATATTCATATATATGTGCTTGCGTGTGTGTGTGCTGAGAGCAACTCTGTCGATTGCATGCTGCGCTCTGCTCATGCGGTGACAAGTGGAGAATGTATATAAAAGAATAATAGAAAAAAACTGTTTCAAACGAGAAAGAATGGTTTTCTTAGGCACGGCAAAGATAACAAAGTTTTCAGCAAACGCCAAAAGCAAAATCGAGTTCATTAGTATTTTGCAAGCTTGTTCATTCTCAAACTTTAAGAGTCAGCTGGTCGCGTCTATGTGTGTGACGTTACTGCTTAATACGACGGCCTTGAAACATACATGCATACACACATACAAACAGATCACGTACAAACCGACATGAATAAATAAGAAGAGTCGAGCGACTGCAGAGCACTTCACAAATACAAAACAAAAATGCCAAAACTCTTCCCAAAAAACTTGATTTTCCATTATGTTGTGTGCGTGTATATGTGTGTGTTTTTTCATCCGTCTCAATTCTTGGCGCTTTTTTAATTTCGTTGAGCTGAGCGTTTTCTTAAGTCAACTCGGCCAAGGTTGCTGACAAGCGACAACTTAAGATCACAATATAAATAAAACTAAAGGCAATTTATGTATTTGTGTGTGTGTGTGTGCATGTAAGTGTGCGTGGGTGCGTGTGCGTGTGCTTGTGTGTGTGTATGTATTGACCATATGCGAGATTTGCATCGTTTAATGTTCAATTTATTGCAATTGTTCTAGCTAATACCAAGACCAACAACAACAATTCAAACGAAAATGCAATAAAAGTGCCAAAAAAACAACGATATCCGAAAGAAAAGCAATCAAAACAAAGAAAAGTACAAACCAACACAAGCAGCCAGTGAAGAAACTACAACAAAAAGAGCAACAACAATAATAATAATAACGAGAACAACAACAAGCCACATCATGATCAGCAGTTGGAGTTGCAGGCTGCTGCTGCTGCTCATGATGATGATGATGCACTGCAGCAGACACCTGGGCACAAACGCCTACAACATCGATCTGCCCAGTTACGTGCGGCATCGACAAGGCGGCCACACTATGTTCGGCTTCAGCATAGCCCTGCACAAGCCCCGCAGCGGTTTTACCAACGTAAATTCGTAAGTAAATCTAACTTTAAGCAAATTTAAGTCTAATATGTTTAGTGTTTTAATTGCTTTCAACTGTATGAAATCAGACATAAATATTTGCTTATACACTGCTCGAAATCCAAATTACAATTTAATTTTGAGTTTTATATTGCATTTAGTACGGTATTTTATATAAACATACATAAATTATACAGATTTTTTTTATAAAAAAAAAGTATTAGTCTTTCTAAAAAAAATATTTTTTTTTTTTTTGAAAAATGCAAAAAAGCATTTTTTTTTAGTTAGATAATCTGGGCAGAATTTTAATAGTTATTTAAAGTTATTTAAAATCACCTAATTTAATAATTTATTTAAGCTGTGCTGAATTTAATGCCTAATTCGTAGACAAGTTTCAATTAGTTGTTCGCAATTCATGAAATTTTTGATTATTTGTTTGGTTTTTGCAACTTGATCTTTCGCTGAAATAATCTGAAGAATCTAAGATTGCCCTATACAAACAAAAAGTGCAACTCTCACATTACAAATGAGCTTAAACATCGTGTTGTTAATGTTTTGTGCTCCGTTCAATTCTTAATCGACTTAAAAATATACAAATAACTGTGTCTATTGAAGAAAATGCTCACTGTTCGTTTACCGTTTACCGAACCTTATGTAAATCGAGCGAACGACCTTCTGTCACCCGAGACAGAGCAACGGAGTGACAGTGACATATGTATCTATACATATACATATACATATACATATGTATCTATACATATACATATATATACATATGCATATTATGCGCGCATACATTCAGTGATATTTCAATGGCACAATGCGCATGCGAGCCGGAAACAATCAGGCATGACAATAACAAAATGTATGTTATACTTATACGCTCACCCCTCCCATTACCAACCACCCGCACACACACTCATATATACACACACACACAGAAAAGATGCACTCAAGAAGAACATGGCATGGAACATCTCAGCACAAACATCATTTTCTCTTTGGATAGTCAGTTATCGTTATCGATTTTTTTTTATTATGTTTTTTTCATTCTTATATTGTGAAATAATTGCTGTTGTGGAAGCTGAAGACACTGATAGCGCTACATAGATAACCAGTGATAAGCGTAAGTGACTTTTATCACAAAGCAAGCAGCCGTCGGTTCCCCAACAGTTACACACATACATGCGTACATGCGTACATGCGTATATGTGTACAATCCGAATCTGAATCAGAGTCCAAAACTGTGTGTACAACTTCAACAGCAACTGAGAACTGATAATTGCCATAAGAACGCATAAAAATGAATGTATCTAGTAATAAAGAAAGTGCTGACAATCAGCTCATTAAGGGATGCAATATTATGTATATATTTACTGAATGTTACAGTAATTTAAGCACAACTCAATGAACTCAATAATGCTCAAAAAGTACACACTTTGATAATACAAAACAAAAAGGAAAGAAAACACAAATATGGATGTAGATCTTAAGGCAATTAACCCATAACATAGGTTTAAAATCAGAAGACAAAAGTCGTATTTAAAAACATATTTAAAAAAAAAAAACTAAAGTTAGTTTTCTGTATTATATACGATTTCACGAAATTGATGCAGAACGCTTTTTGAAATAAAAAGAGTAAAATGTCGATTAAATATAGAATAAACTAAAGTTTTCTATTAAAATTTGTTTGTCATATCTGCAACCCTTCTAACGTGTTTGCCCTATTTTCTTAAGATATTTTCCATTTAGTTCCATAACTCTCTGGTGTCTTGTGTCAACATCATAAAAATCCTAAATGCCATTAATTTCAATCAGAGGTGCGCAATCAAAATTAATGGCTGACAGCGTGTCCTATTGCTCCAATCATAGATATGTATGTGTGTATGTGTGTGTATAAATATAAACTATTTCAAACCCGAGAGTGCCATCGGTTGGGAAGTGGGCCATTTAGCCTTTGAAACGAGACGTTATTAGCGAAACGAATGCCGCTGACCCGTGGCAAATAAGGAAAAAAAAAAATGTATTAAAGAAATTTAGATTCTCTTATGCCAGTCTTTTGCTGGGCAGTCGATTGATCGGTTAATCGATCAGTTGCCGCCCACCAATGCATACATATGAATATATATATATATATATATACCCATACGTGCCAACTAGCATATTCTTATTGTGGCCAAGATAGCCTATTGAACTTCGAAAGTTCGTCAACGAGAACGCTGCTGCGGCCAGCTCTGCTCTCGCAGAGCGTGCTAATCAAGCGGCAAAAACAGATGCAAAGATGCCTCCTCTTGCTAGACTTTTGACTTTTCGCACGTTCACTTGCTGCAACATCATAGAAAGACACAGTCGCCGACGCGGACGCGGACGCGGACGCAGACGCAGATGACGACGACCAAGAGGCAGATATTGGAGCCAATGTTCCTAGCACTAACAGTCAAAGGCTGCTCAACTCACATCCGATAAAGATGCGCAGAGCTCGACAGAGTGAAAGAGAAAGAGATATGGAGAGAGTGAGCTCTAGCTGAAAAAGAGATAAAGTGCGGGAGAAGGGAAGACAGTGGGCTACTAATAAACAGACTGCAAGCTAAAAGTAATCAACGTGTATGAAAAATAGCTCTGCTTTTGTTCTCGTTTCTCTTCTACCCCACAATGGGGAATAGGACAGTGGTTAAAGCATTTCGTTACACTTGCAATGACACTTTGATAACTATGAAAAATCATGTATATGAATAATTATATTATATGAATAATTTTATATATCATATTATTTGGTTTTGGTTTTATTGTTCTTATTTTGTTTTTATTTAAAATGAGTGAAAAAAGAGACAAACCTGTTATTATTCAAATACCTTTTCAAGATGTGTAAGTTTGGCATTTTCTAAACATAAGTAAAATTTAAAAAAAAAATGTTCCATATACGAATTAAGAGTGGGTTAGTTTACGACTAGATTTTTGCATTAATTTATAGCCAATTTTAATAAACTAAAAAGTCAACGAATTTTGTTAGAACTCCAAAATTAGAAATTAGTTAGAACTCCAAAAATAACATAAAATAAAGGTTATTTTCTTATAGATATGGATTAAATGAGAGTGTACAAAAAATGCATCAAATCAGGTGTTTATGTTAATAATAAATTGCCAAGCTGCATTCTGTCAGCAGAATATTTGGATGAGTAATTTGCATAATTTCAGGTCAAATCCAAACATGGTATTCAAAAAATTAAGAGGTTAAATGCACTTAAATGCTTTTCACACGAAAAAAAAAAAAAAAAAAAAAAAACAAAATGCAGCACAAAATGTAAATTGAAGTCAACACGTTATTTAAATGCAGCGTTAAAATGTTTACAATACAGTAAACAGATAATAAACAAAAAGCACAAGAAGCGCGATGCGTGCTTGCTTGAAAGGCCTCCAAGCTTCCATATACAGATAAAGATACAGATACAGATACAGATACAGATAGAGTTAAAGATATAGATACAGATACAGATACAGATACAGAAATAGATACAGACATAGACATTATTGCTCAACAATTGTGCCAAGTTGCAAATCACAAGCGCGTCGCAGCTCAAATACTCTTTAAGTATGCAAAGATTTTTACTATGTATTCATTTCCATCTTAAAATTCCTAAGTAATAAGTTTAATATTAATATCAATGTACGCTTTCGGCCATTTGTCACACAGGATTTTCAAACTACCACATTAGCAATAACAATAAAATGTTGCTAAATATTTGTTTATGAAAAGCAGAAAAAAGAAATTATAATAAAAGCTGAATTGATCGACTATATAAAATATAAGAATTTGTATTAATCTTAATTATTTTTAGAGAACATTAATCAAGAACTTTGACATTGACAAAGTCATTTGCCCTTTTCTATGTGCTCCAACTGCATTTATCCGTTCTTCACACTTAGATCATATTTTAAGAGCTGGAATACAAATAAACCAAATGTGTATTCTTATTATTGTTTATGTTATCTGGTTTTTCTTAGGTTTTATTTTGGTTTGCCCAACAATTAACACATAAGTTTGTCTGAGACTGAGACGGAGACTGAGACTGTTGTTTGTTGTTTGTTGTTTGTTAAGTGACACTGTGGCACTCTGTGCCGTAAGGGCATACAGCAATTGCCTTCCGCTCTGCCCACGCCACAACTCGCTGTCAATTCTGTAAAGTGCACTAAAAGCTGAAAATTACCTGACTTCATCTGCTGATGCTGCTGATGTTGATGCTGATACACACAATATAATTGTGTGTTAAATGCGCACAAACAGAGCCATTGCCAGATCCCAACCCGAGACAGGCTTCACAGATGGAGCTGGTGGTGGAGAAGGGGGGGTGGTGTTGGTGTTGGTGGAGGCTTTGTGGTTTTGTATTTAACTAGTTGTTGGTTACATTGTTAATAAGGCAAGTCATTGGCCAATGTGGTTTGCCCTGAAGCATTGTCGCCGACAATTAATACACATGAACATACAACATACATATATATATATATATATATATATATATATATATATATATATGTATATAACCAGTAGCAAACATTTATATCTTGCAACTGGTGTAAATGTATCTGCATCTGTATCTATATCTACAGCTGACACAGTTAGAGCTGAGAGCGTTCTATTTACGGTCAAGTGTTTGGCACAAGGTTGACCGTCCGCTTCACCCAATTGGCCAAATAAGTCAACGACATCATCAACATCATCAGCGGCTGCATCAGCAGCCTCTACGTACCGTTAGTTTGTCTCAGCCACTTGTTGAGATGCACAGGTTTCCTTATACTACGACTACCACTACTACCTACTAGAACAAACGGCATTCATCGGCTCATTCGCTCATTAGCCTGGCCCCGTTCACAGTGCCAAATGTGGGTTAGTGCCATGCATATAGGATGACATCGAGATCCGTCAAACACAAGCAGACTGTGTTTTATTTCGTTTATCTTATCTATTAGCTGACATATTGAATATATCTCAATATATTTATATTACCCAATATCAATGTGTATAAATCATAAAACTAAATTAAACATTTAAGCTTTCCAATGTTAATTATTGTATAATCATCCAAATAATTATTTTTTTCTTCCATATCTGCTATTAATTCATATTTAAAATAAAACACAGTTCAGCTTGGATAAGGTTTTGGCAGTTTACAAACGTAAGAATCATTGGAAACTTATAGTTTGCGAACAGTAGAATAAATCAATTTTGACTTGATGTTTTTCAATTCTTTTTTAAATTTCAATATTACGCTTACTGCTAAAAAAATTGCATGTAAGCTAATAAAAACCATTAACTATTTAGCGAACAAATATTTGTACTTTTACTATGAGCGTCTGTTTTTTTGTGGGTGTACCACAATGCTCCAATCTTTGCAAAAAAAAAAAACAAAAAAAACAACATAAAATAAATAAAAATAATAATCATAAATTGGGGGCAGCAATAAATAAGTTTATCTTCGTGATGATCATTTTGAGGAGCTGCACAAATTCTCTGCTGTCCACCCATTTACCTCGTTCTCTCTCTCTCTCCGTCTCTCGCCTTCTCTTTTACACTCGTCTCTGTCTTATAAATGGATCTCGGCTACAGCATTCGACAGCTGTCTGTTGTCTGTTGTCTGTTGTCTGCTGTCTGCTGTCAGCTGTCGGCTGTCGCTTTGTTGTGGTTATGAAATTGCAAACAGCAGCAGCCCAAGTAGACAATGAAATGTAATTGATTTCAAATATTTACTGCATTTTTATGCACTTTGGCATTTGGCTGGCAGTTGTTAGTTCTCGCTTGGGCTAACTGTTTTTGCGCTCTGTGTGTTTTAATTGATTGCGGCTTGATTGCGGAGTCGATGAAGATAAAGATCGGATCGAAACGGCTCGAAATTATGTGGGCTGGCAGGACTTATAGATAGCTAGATGGATAGCATTTAAGACCACTACTGGGCTACTGGGCCTTTAACCGAGCATCCTGTGTGTGTGTGTGTGTGTGTATGTGTGTGTGGAAACTCATTTGTATGGAAGTGTCAATGTGTAAAAAAGGTGTTGGAAAAACACACACACATAAAATGGCTCAATGAGCTGCCTGCCCGCACGCAAGCGCAAGCAACAACAGAAGCGGGGCGCGACAAGGGTCGCACGTTGGGCGCCGGCGCGCAGCTCGTCGCAGCAGCGTCACGTGTGAACAGTTACTTTATTTCCCAGTCGGAATTTCGTCAGTCTCTGGCCTTAAAGAGAGCAGCGCAATGAGGCGCGCACATGTTTAGCGCCGAAACGCCCTCGCGTTGGCCCCTCAACATAATTGAACAAAAAAAAAAAAAAAGAAAAGGAAAGAAAAGAGTGGAAAAAAAAGAAGAATAAAAGGGAAAACCCTAGGCGCAGACCCTCGGACTTACACTCTCGACTGACTTTAAAATGACTTAGCGATTTTGGTAAATTAAATGCAGCCCATTTTGTTTGTGCACTCCGCATGCGTTGCCCACCAGCGCTTCACTCTACAGTGCGTGCTAAAAGTGTACGTTGCTCATTTAATTTGCTTTAGCACCACAGCTTCTGCCTTTTTAGTATGTATTTAAAAACTTTTCATACATTGATAGATTGTTGAATTTGTTATTTTGTTTATTTTTACTTTAAAAATGAAAGGCAAATCTTGCTCATTAGTTGAATTTGTGTGATTCATTTATGATAAAATTAATAATCGATTTAAGTCACATGCATATGAATCATATATTATGAATTCTAATTTCTTTTGCTGAACGGAAATGACAAAATATGAAATGGCTAGTGAACAATCAGTTACTGTTGGTGGTACTGCAAATAGTTGGCAGTCACTGTGCACGTGGTTTTCATTCACAGTCCGGGCACAGGAAGCATGCGCAGCTTCACACGCAGAGCACCCACATGCGTCAGGGGTATTGTACTGTTCTGTGTGTTGCGGCCCGTGCTATCCTGCAGAACGGATGTTGTGCATGTGTTTTTGCCCCTCTTGCGGCTGCCGAAGTCGATGTTGCAGTCAGACTCAGAGACAGTCGCAGGTACACTCAACAAAATTACAAATATCCCAGACAAAACAGAAATACAAATTAAGATCCGTAAAAACAATTCTCAAATTACTATCCCTTAAAATATTTTTGAAAAGTACATATGCCAAATATCAATTTAGAAATTAAAAGAATAAAATTGGTTTTCTAATTTAGAAATAAAAACCAGTTGCTTAATAAAATGTCTGTTATTTCCCCCCCCCCCCCAAAAAAAAAAAAAAAAAACCATCAGGCAAGTTGTATTTTAAACCAAACCAATGAGGATTTATAAAATTCGATTTATTTAAGTACATTTTTTTTTGTGTATGCACATCTGAGTACGACAAATTGTTAAAAAAAAAATGTAAGTTTATTTTTAACATGATTTTTATTGCAACTGCTGCACGCGACGATCGATGGCCATTTAGAATTCAAAACGCGATTCGGCTTTAAGCCTGACCAAAGGTTCTTGTCTTTTATAACATTCGATTTTCTTTTCTTTCTTCATCTTCTTTGCAGTTCCAGTTAAATTTTCTTCAAATTTTCCCCTTGATATTTTGTTGCACGTATGAGTATATATATATATATATATATATGTGTCGATAGCCATGTGTGCGGAAAACTGTTCGATTTGTAATGCATTGTGCGGTTTTTCACGCTTCCATTTCCATGCACGGCCTTGCGGCCCATTTCTGGCTATTGGCCATTTGAAATTGAGACATTGCCCAAGTCCCCAAATAAAAAAAAGGAAAACAATAAACACAAAAAAAGATATAGAGAATTGAAATACAATTTTAGACACGCGCATTTTCACGTTTTGTTTTTTGTCGCCTTTCTCACTGTTCTTTTTGCTTTATTCAAATTTCATTCTTTATTCATGATGCTATTCATTCGGAGGTTTTTTTTCTTTTCGTTTTGCCCCTTTTTTAATTGAAGCGCATTGATTTTGATTAGTGTTGTGCACTCTGCTCCATAAGGCCCAGTGTGAGTGCTTTCTGTGTATGTGTGTGTGTGGTGTGTGTGGTGTGTGTGTTGTGTGTTTATGGTTATGGTTCATTGATCACACAACTCTGACGCGTGCTGCTTAATTTAAAATTTACGCCAGCCACGTTTTATTGTGCCATACAAATTGCTATTTGCTAAAGTTGTTGCTATAAAGCGATTTCAATTTAAATGTTTTTATAATACGAGGCTTTATCAGAAGTTGAGTGCGATTTTTCTTATTTTCTAGCGACTACTTTTTTAAATAATTATATTAATTTCGTTGGGCATTTTTTGGAACTTATTTATTGATTTTGTGGAACGAAATGCAAATGCTAGAATTGAATTTGAGACGGAGAGTTGAATGTGGCATTTGAATGGTGGGAGTCTGCTGGGAGATACATAAATATATATATATAGAGAGAGAGAGAGAGAGAGAGAGAGATAACCTGTTTGCTCTCTTGGCGTCTTGTTATGTTAATTGTGATTAATTTTAGAATTTTTATGACGATGATGATGATGGAATCGATCGACTATTATGTCAGCAATTTACAGTCGTATATATAATGGACAACCAGAAAAAACGAGATAATTCTCGCTGGTGTATTTCATTGGGATTGCGTGATAATGTAAAATTTTTAAATGCCTACACTAGCCAAACCTTGAACCGCTGGATTGGAGACTGGTTTTTAAACTATTTTGATATTGTGTGCGAATCATGAACGTACGAACGTAATTGGCCAACACACTTAGCAGTTAAGAGAGATATTCGATCAAGTAAGAAAGGTATTCCAAATCGAAGTTAATTAGCTTGGAAAGATAAAGAAAATGAAATGAAATTTCGTACAAGTATTAAATTTAGATGTTCAAACAATTTAAGTGAAATTCAAAGACTGGTTTTTGATCGAGGACTTCCTCAGTTTGGCACTAAAGGTGGTTGCCCAATACCATCCAGCTGTATTGTGTGGCACCCTCAATGGACTAAGCAGTTCTTCGTGCTCTGTTCTCCATACTCCGTTGTGTGTTCTCCCTTTGCGATGGGTTGTAGTAGTATATTTATATATATATATGTATACAGTTATAGGAGTAGTAGTACATCATGGCACGCACATTGACAGCTGTCATTAGCATTCATTGCGGAAGCGCGGCAAAAATCCATTGAAGGGCCTGTGCCTCTCGGCTGCTGGGGTGCTGCTGGGGTGCAGTAAATGGGCCTTCATTAAAATTGAAAATAATAAAACGGAAAATAAATATAAGCAATGAACAACTGGCGGCCGCAAACGGCAAATCAAACACTTGAAAGTTGATTAAAATCGGCCCTGCAACTTCTTTTGCTACTGCTGCTGCTGCTGCTGCTGCTGCTAGCATCTCTGCCCCTGCCCCTGCCCCTGTCCCAGCCTTTGCCACTGGCACTGTCGTCCCACACTATACCGCTGCCCACATGCAACAATTTGACGTTTGACTAAAGTAAAATCAGCACAGATGCGTGCAACATGAAATCGGCGGGTTTAAACACCCAATGAATGATGTTGCTCTCAATCAAAGTGAATGCAAAGTGAATAAAGTCTGTTAATGGAATCGCAATGGGGTATTCAAGTGTTGATATAGGTCAGTTGCTTTGATCTTTTCATCCTAAACGCACAGCTTGCCACATTCTACAGAGAAGAATATTGTGGAAAAAGAGGCAGCAAGTTTAATTAACATATATACAGTAGGTCAAACAAATGTTTTTACACACAAAAAAAAAAAAAATAATAAAAAAATCCAATCTATATCAATTTATTTATCTATAACGTATATATGTATATCTATTTCTTTTCGGAACTTTTATTTTGAATCTGAGTAAATCAAGTAAACCAAATAGTTTAATTTTGGGATTACTTAAAAATAGTAGAGAAATTCAAAATGAGCTGATGGATAAAATTTAAGAAAACTGATTTGAAATATTCAATATTAATATAAAATATTAATATTATTTTCTCTTGCAGATTGATTGTGGGTGCACCCAAATTCGACACATCCGGCTACCAGGAGGGGGTTAAAGAGGCTGGTGCCGTCTTCAAGTGTACGATGAACGATGATGACTGCCAGTTGATAACCTTCGATTCCAAAGGTAAGCGAATGATGCAAGTGAACACAATTAAACTGTCGCAAATGACAGTTGGGATTGGGATTGGGATTGGGTTTGGGAAATGGGCTTGGCGCCACTGTAGGTACCAAAGTGCAATCTGTACGTCTCCCAGTCTCCCAGTCTTCCAGTCTCCCAGTGTCATCCAGTGGTCTCAGTCTTAGTGAGTTTGTGTTGGCGCCAGCGACAACAGCGCCAATTGCAATTAGTTATTTATGGCTCAAACGCATGCGCAGCGTTTTTAGTATGCAAAATGCGAGAATTGCGAAAATGCAAAACAGCAAAAGCAGCAGAAATTTTTGCATAAAATTACGCACGGCTGACGTTTATTATTTTTAGAGGTTTTTCGCTTTTGTTTATTTGTGGCCATTTCACCGGGGCACATGCACTTCCTTAAGCGTAAACGGAAATGATAAACAGGCGGCCTCTAAAATAAACAGTCGCCCATTTTCAAGGTCCTCCCCAGCCACCACCACACCTCCCAGTCAATTTGTCATCCCTGCAACAAGCAAACTGCTGCCACAATGAGTCGTCTCTCCCATCGTCTCCCTGTTTAGCAAGCAACGGATGCTCAAATAAAAATTATTCGCTTGGTCGACGATGACGATGACGATGACGATGACGATGACAGTGTCGATGTGAATGTTAATGTTAATGCTGACGATGGCAATGCGAATGCAGTGGATTCTACTCAAGTGCTGTGCTCTTGAGTGGTGTAATATCGTGTTGAGTCCAACTTGACCTGGCTTCCTATAAGAAACAGCGGAACTTCTCCACAAAGGAACTTTAAGATTGCATATGAAAAATAGCTGCTACAATGATTATCTATGTGGGAGTAATCGAAAGAATTATGTAAAAGTAATGAAACATTTGAGGGAATTTTTAGAAAGTAATTTATCGATGCCTTAGCTTAGAGTAAAACAAAAATTTCAAAAATTTTTATTCAGCTTGTTACAGTATATTTTATAATATATAAAATATAAATGAAATACATTTTGCATTAACTATAACAACTTGTTGACTGTGGCACCTGAGATGCTAGCCATAATTTTGCGGTTGCTGCTTCCAACTGCTGCCAACACCTCAAAAATCAAATTGCTGACGCATGCTCAGCTCAGAAAGCAAGGGGAAGAAGAACTGGGGAACGAAGCCATAGGCAAGAGGCAAGGTGCAACTCCAAACTGGTAACTGTGGTGTTGATGGGCAGCTCCCGAAGTGAGATGCATAAATTGATCGGCTAAGTGCCTGGGTTAGTTTACTATTGCTACTCTTGCTAATAGCCACCAAGCCATTATCAACAAATTGTTTAAATGCTCGTCTCAATTTTTATAACGTATGCTTGCTAAAAAAAAAAAAAAAAAAAAATAATAATAAAACAAAACAAAAAGGAGTCAACAGGTGCTTCATTCAGCTCGCAGGTTGGTTCGCTCATCCATTAGAGATCGCACACACACACACACACACACATATACACACACACACACATATATACACACACACATACACGCGCACACACACACATACACCCACACACACACACACTCAGTGATGAAACTAGAAATTGAATGAATCAAATACATCTGATTCATTCAAAAATGATCACTCATCTTAATTATTCAAGCACATTAATAAATACTTACAAGCTTCTAATTCGGCTGATGATGCAAAAGGCCTTTTATTTATTGAATTTCCGTCTATTGTACAATATTATTTATGAATAGCTTTTATTGATGTATTCAATCATCAACCGTAGTCTACAAATAACCAATTGCACATCAATAATATTTTTGCTTCCATCACATACACTTTTTAAGGAACATTGTTTCATTGTAATTACATAAACAATTTGTGTTGCCCACATTCAAATCGCAATTCAATCAAATTAGGTACTTCAATCATCAGTACAGCACCCTATAAGCAATTTTTACGTGCACTTTTCGTCTTTTCATCTACCTCCGCACATCCCTCAGAGTCGGAGACTCTCAGTTTGCTTATACCGTAATAAATCATTGCCATCAACATCAACGGAAGTGGCCATTGTGCCGTTATTTGCCAAGTGTCTTGTTTAGAGCAACTTAATTAGTTTGCTTTTATTTTTATATTTTGTTTCTTTCATTTTCCTATGCCCGCTTACCCCTCGCCATCGCCTCCACTTTAAAATACATCTGTATCAATTTCAGCAAATTTTTCATTTCCGTCGTCTTTATTTTTTTTTTGTGTCTCCCTCTTTCTGTTAAATGTGCGACGCTTATTTTTTTTTTTTTTTTTCTTGATGATTTTGCAAGCTTAAAAAAAACTATCTACTAATATCGTCCGAACTATATCTAATTTGCTCTCTATCAAATTCTAGGCAACAATCACAATACATTTCGCCAAGTCATCGATCGCAAGTCTTTTCAGTGGCTTGGTGCCACTGTGGCCACCGGACGGAACAGCGACTTGGTTGTGGTGAGTATCTCTCCAAGAAATATATATAGCGTGCAGCACTTATATTTTCGCAAAATATCAATATTGTAATGCTGAAATGAAAGAAATGCCATGAAGACATATATATATATATCAACTTTATATGAACTTTATAGTCGCTTCAAATTCAATAAGGACTTGTTCTGTCGGCTATTAATTATACTGTTCTCATGTCTGGTTCTTGGTCGGTTAAGTTTCATTTACCAAATTCAGTATCTTCAAGGTATCTTCATGATATCGCTCTTCAAATGGCCAAGTTTTCCATAAATATTACTCTATGGCACTGCCTAACGAACACAACTTTTATATACTTGTTTTGCAAGATTTTCAGTCAGCCCAAATAATATAAATTATTAATAAAAATATGATTACTAATGTGAACACTGTCAACTATGTAGATTGCTGGTGTTTTTAGTTTCAATTAATCCACATTAAGGGAACAAGGAAACTGGGAAAGTTCTTAATAAAATTAAATATATTCGTCTCAATACATTACATTAGTTCGTAGCTTTTTAATGGATGATTATGTTGGACAAGTTCTTAACTGGGTTCCATTAAACGAATATAAATTGGATCGTCAACCCACATACAAATTGCATTTTTTTTTTTTTTATCGCTTGGCAATGTTGTTAAACCAAAGATTAATGTGATTGAGTGACCCACCAGCACGGCACACACCTCTCAGTCTCTGACATGGTTGAGTCGGTGATTGTGTGATTTTAATGTGCGTTGATGGCATCATCGCAGAACGCGATAGTTTGTCAAATGGCCAACAGCACATCCCAGGGGCACACTGAAAGTGCAAGCGCAGCCGGGACAAAACCAGACCAGACCAGACCGGACCGGGCAGGTGGGCGTCAAACTCAAACTCAAAACTCAAACTCAATCTGAAACTGAAACTGTTAGCTTGAAAGAAAAAAAAGAAAAAAATCGAAATGACATTTTTTATGACAATGCCGTAAGCCAGTTTCGTTTTTTGATGTCAACTGCGGTGGGTGTGCAATGCCGTTATACTTACGTACACACACATTTGAGAGCGAGTCTGTCTGTGTGGGTGTGTGTGTGTGTGTGCATACTATATATATATATATTTATATATATATATATAAGTTTTTGTTTATGTTAATTACTGCTGAGGCTTATACCCTGCACACAAAATGGGGTATTTTTCAATTATTTTACAATAATTTCAAAAACAATTTGTTTTATTTTATGTTAAATAACAAAGTCTAAAAATTTGTCTTTTTGTAATCGAAAAGTGACCAATTAAAAGCAAACTTGAAGCTGAATTTCAGATTGAATTATGCTGATATTTCTGCTGATTTATCTGAAAATGGCTATTATCGATTTATTTATTAAATGCAAAGCTGTTATTTTATTTTAGTATCGAATATGGGGTATCTTATAGTCCAGTAGACTCCAAAAAATAGCTTTCATATTTGTTATGATTTGATGTAAAGTCGACAAGCGACAACAATTGGAACACACAGTTAAAGCAAAATTCTGAATGCGTTTTGAATATGATTTTAAAGCGTGTTTCTATTTTTTTTTTTTGTTGCTGTTGTTTTTGTTGTTGTAATCTTTGTGGTCGCTATGAACATGGCCGTTTCTTGGATTGCGTCAAGTAAACCACAATCACACACACACTCACACACACACACACAAAGACGCAGAGTGGCAGTTAGCAAGTATTATACGCTGTGCGCTGTTTAAGGTGCGTCCCAGTCGCAACTTTGGTTAATTGCGTTGGCGTCGTTGGCCAAGCCAACAAACTTAAAGATATAGCCACAACTAAGCCACCCACCCAACTGGCCAAGAAAAATAGAGAGAGAGAGCGAGAGAGAGAGAGAGAGGGAGAGTGAGAAGCGACAAGAGCAACATTTGATTTTCACTTTAGTTCTCAATTAACTTTGATTTGGCCCATTTGATTTGGCTAGCATACCGAGAGCCGTTAACATTGATGGCCCCGCCACGGAACCCATTGTTACGGTTACTGGTTGCTTTGGTCTGTTCTGTTCTATTATTGTGTTTGTTGTTGTTGTTGTTGTTGTTGCAGCAGTTAACTTTTTGTTGGCCATCCATGTCCATGTCCATGTCCAGGTCACTTCCGCCACGCGCGCACCCAGTGCCGACCTGGCCTTCAAATGGCCATTAACAGGCCATCGATTTATGTTTGCACCAAGTGCGCAACGGGACTTGAACTACATCATCATCAAAACCACCCGCAACAACAAATCATTGTGCAACATTTTGGGGCATATTAAAGAACTGATTGCTAAACTCGATTATCTGCTCGAATTTCGTCGAATTTTGTCGAGATTTTTTCTGCAATATAATTTTTTTAAATCCTCAACTAAGCAAAAGGCTTTTCTTGATAATGATCCGATATTCTGCAAATAGGGTTTTCTCATTAAATAAAAATATTTAATTATGAAGATTTTTGCTTAAGAACTAATTGCTTGAGAATAGTAAAAATATTTTTGAACTTATTTTTGATGTGTAAATTAATAGTGTATTTATTGTCATTTATAAATGAAAGTTACAAAAAATAAAAATAAAAGTTGAAATTGAGGAATAAATTTAAAGAAAAAATACAATACAAATCTTTAAGTTGTTCAAATATAAAAATATTGAAATCCACCGTAAGACTGAAAAAAAAATTATTTTAGAAATTAGCAGACAGAAATTATTATTTTGATTAAAGTTTCTTTATTCGAATTTATGCGTTCTGAGTATTTATTTGATGTGCTTAAAATTGTTAAATCCATTTCTACGAAATATGCGATTAATTGGACGAGTCTCATATATATTTTATTGATGGCAATTTAATTTGATATCGCCCAGTTTGGAGGATGGCCATGAAAATGAATAGTTGGTTTTGTTGGTTTTGTGTTGCTGGGCGAACTGATGAATGAGAGTCAACTGGGCTAAATTCGTTGCAAGGTGAACCCGATCGACAATTGGCGATTGGATGGTGTTGTTGGGAGTGGTACGTTGTACGTTCTGTGAGTGGATTTGTGGTTTGTGGCAACTTTGCCCCGGGTGCTCTGTGGCTCTGGGACTTTGGGGCATGTGCCGCATGTCGTGCGGTCTCGTTTCATTTTTGTGTGTTGTTGCCATTGCGACATGATCATCGACACGATCTGTGAAATTGCCAGCGCTATTGAACTCAAATATGGCCAGGCAGACTGGCAGGCAGCGAGGCAGCCAGGCAGCGCACAGGGCCACGGATCGGTCTTTTCGATCTGCGATCCTTGCTTGAAAATTTTGCATTCGCAATGATAACGTCTGCATGTCGACCATGTCAAACGTGTTGACTTTTGACTTCTTGCTGTTTGTTGTTGTTGTTGTTGTGTGTGTGGCACCCAACAACGTGCAACGGCGGCTCCGTTCTCCCGTTCTCCCGTTCTCCGTTCTCTGTGCGCGTCTACCAAAGTGCAGTTTAATGTCTCAAAAATTTATCGCTGGCATTTCGGTATGCGCTCTGTGCCCAACATGGGCACAAACATAGCCGCAGACAAAAATCGCCAAAAAAAACACACACAAAAAATAAAAAATGAAGAAGAAAATAAATAATAATAATACATAATATGAAAACTATTTAAAAATAATAGTATGCATGGAAGCACCGTTAAGGAGTGCTTCAAATGTAGCTGAACTCAACTTTTTTAGTCATGCTTTGAAGTTGATCTTAAGACCTAAAAAAAACTTTATTTTGATTTGTATGTATTTGATTTGGGAATCCATACAGATCAACGTATTATGTTTGACTATGGATAAATATGTTTGAATTTATGCTATAAATTTAACGTGTTTTAATCAAAGATTTTCTTGACTAGTGGAGTAATTTTGTGAGCTTTAATATCAAATTAGCAATAATTAATGAAAAAATGTAATTTGCTTTAAATAAAAAACATCTAATTTTTAAGTCTTGCAAAAAGAAAAAAACCACATATGACATACACAAATTTTCACAGGCCCCACAGATTGTTAAGTTAACTATAATTGAACCAAAGTTTTGGCAAAAAAAAAATAATAATAATAATAAAAAAAAACCTGACAAGAAGTCAGCTTTGGGGCAAGTTCCGCAAACTCGCTTGTCTCTTTGGGGCCCAGCTGCCGATCCTCATTTCGACTGCTGGCAATTTGCATATCTAACTATTTTACCGCGAAAACCACAACTCGAGTCAAAACTCGACTCAATTCTCTCATGGATGTTGCACTGAATGCGACTCTGATAATAAAGTTTTTAATAGGAAAATGCTATTAACTTATTGGTCGCACGCGGTGGGCCCTGGTCAACTGGGGACCAATGCTCGAAAGCTCCACGCCAACAATCGTGTTGCAACGTTGCCTGAACGATGAAGCTGCTGCTGCTGATGTTGCACATTATGAATTCAATTGAATTGTTCAATGGCCTGGACCTGGACCTGGACCTGGACCTGGACCTGGACCAGAGCCTGGGCCCATGGCAAGCAGATTGTCTTTATTTTGATTTTATGGCCGCTCTGAGTGCACCTGAGGCGCTCCAAATAGCGATATGAATGCGACTAGGCAGATATGTTTTGACAGGGTTGCAACAAAACACAACTTATACTAAAAAAAAAAAAAAAAAAAAAAAAAATACCTTTCCTAATTGAATTTTTAAGGAAATATGCTTCTTCATTGCAATACAGTAGAAAAATCTGGAAATCGTTGAATATTGTCACCCAAAATTTGTTATTTACTCAAATCAGCATTTGTATAACCAAAATTGCTAGTGAAAAAATGTGTTTAAAAAATATGTGCTTTAAATAATGTATTTAAATTTTTTGTAATATGCTTAGCCAAGTGTAAGCTGAGTTCAATTGGTGCAGCAGAATGTAAATGATGAAGAACATGATGAAAATATTGTGCAAATGCAATCCTCAGCATATGGCAGACATAAGCAATTCATAAGATTGGGCGGATGATGTGTGCGGCCCTGGTCCCATGTCCATGGACTGGTGTGCGGTGATTTTCGATTTCGCCGCTTGCATAATGCGAATAGATTTGATATTGTGATTCAATGGGTATTTGAATGAGCTGGGCGTGTCTGAGGAGAGCACCAGACTTGGAGCGGCAATGATGTGATCAGCATGCATTTTTGGCGATTGCGCGTCATTTTGGAGTTGATGTCAGAGTCAGAGGTGTGTGCGCGGCATGAATGTGGCATAGAGTCGAATCGAGTCGAGTGAAGTGGATTGAAGTGGAGTGGAGTGGAGTGGAGTGGGGTGGATTGGAGTGGCATGGATTGAAGAGGGGAAATGTGGTGCAGAAGCAAGTCAATAGAGCTGCTGGCTTTGCGATCCTGCCACTGGCAATGCCATAAAAGGCACAATATGTATAAATTTGTAAAAGTAATTGCAGGCATATGTGCCACAGAGCAAGCATCAAACAATGCCAGTCCGAGCCGAGCCGAGCCGAGCCGAGCCAAACCGTGCCGGTCCGGGCCGGGCCAACTGCATGCCAGCCATATTTGGCATGGGCCATAGGCCCAAGTATTGCCGTCTGTTGAGCAGCGCCGGCAGCGTGCGTGTTTTATGTCCAACTGTCAGCCATTTATACATTATAAAACTATATGTACGTTTCCACATTTATCCAAACGGACAGACAAGCCAATGAAGATGGAGACGCAGCTCCAGGGTCGAACCATACCGTACACTGAGAGAACAAAACTATGCACAATAACGTTTCATACAATTTTTTTTAATTTTTTTCCTTTCCTTCATTTTTTAAATTTTATTTTACGATTTTAAATAGTGCGTCTTCTTTAAAACGGATTCAGAAGTTAAATTTGCCAGCTTTGTGCAGCAATTAAAATTGTATTTTGTTGCAACAAAAATTAGATATTTAAACAAAAATTGGTTGAATACGATTTTTATGATGTGAATTTGATTATTTGATTTTTTTTTTGTTTTTCTCCGTGTACCGCAACGCACTGAACCGTTCCGTTTTGTTCCGTTCATGTCTCATCTCGTAATTCGCCTTGGCCATTTTTGGTATTCTGCATTTCATGATCTGTTGGATGCTGCCATTGTTTCGCATTTTTACAACTTCACAGCGAGGCATTTGTTGCTGTTGTTGTTGTCTCCAAAAGTTAAATAATTCTCATGTTCTCTCTTACCTCTTTAACTCTATCTATCTCTATCTCTATCGCTCCTTCTCTTTGCAGGCCTGCGCACCACGCTACGTATTCCACTCGATGGATCCAACGTCGACGCTGCGCTATGATCCGGTTGGCACCTGCTTCACCTCGCACAACTTCAAGCAATTCAATGAGATATCGCCGTGTCGCACAAGTAAGTGGGTCGCCCCAAATTAGACCATTCTAGGTTTCCCTTCCCCGCCCACTCCTTCAGCCACCCCTAACCAGTCTTTCTCCACGGTCGAAAATCAGCAACACTGCTAGTGATTTGTAAGTAATTTGACCAGGGAATCCCTGTAAATGCAAAAACAACACAAGCAACAAGAAACAACAAGGAAAGTGATTACCACATACAACGGTATTTGTATTGGTAATAAGCCAAGGCCAGTTCGAAGCATTGGTGTCCGATAACCTTCAAGGAGAGCATTTCGTTTCCATCTCTTTTCATGTTCCCCAATTTCTGATATACAAATTTCATTCAATTTCGATTCAAATTAATCAAATTTACAATAAAAAAAAAAGAAAAAGCTGCATGATTCATACAAATATGATATAATCCAGAATCTTTTTCGAGAGAAAGATAAAAAAACATTAAATATGTTTTTCAATAAAACTTTTCTGTGATCCGTACAAATCTAAATTTATTTCTCTATGCGACGTTCATTAAATACATTTTCTATACATAATATATATCTTGATGACAGACTGATCAGTTCTCTGCTGTGATTACGTAACCAAAAATTTTCTTATAGACCACATGATTAGCAATCGATCATATTATTTTTAAAATCACTATCGATGGTTTTAGAAAATTTGAAATATTCACTGACAGCCTTAATTCTCTAAACCCAATTGTATCCCAAGAGATCTTTTATGTATGTAATATGCCATTGACAGGGTCTTAAAACCAACGCCATATTCTTCTTTTTATATTTTTTTATTATTATTATGTTTACCAAAGTCGAACAGGCTGCACAGGGCACATGAGGAGAGATTTATGGGTCATAACAGATTGTGACTTGAAATAAAAATGCATGCCCCAAAACTAAAACATGTCTATTAGTATATTTTAATGTCGTGAAAGTGGCAACAAAATATTTTATATGTGTTGCTCAACATATAGGAAAAGCATGCTGAACTGCATTCTACAAATGATATTTTTGGTAATTTCGGAACTGGCTGCCAATTTGTTTGCTTAGTCATATATAGCATCTATATATATATATATATATATGCGGAGGTAAACACATATATATATATATATAAATATATATATATAGCATTTGTATACCCCCACATATAGCTGGACATGTAGACAAACATATGGCAACACCACAAGCTTATTTTTAGCATTTTCAGCAGATGCAGAGCATCCGATATATATATATATATATATAGACTTTCATCGCGTAGACTATATAACATACATATTTGTTAACATATGTACATACATATGTTCATAGATGCTGTACATACATTTATATCTTTAATCTATGATTAAGTTCATTAACTGAAATCTGATTATTATATATATAAAGCCTTTAGGTGAATTACTTGTCTATTTATTAATTTTTGTATATCTGAAATACTTAATTTTGCGTGTATTTTACATTTTTTTAAAATATAAAAATAGACAATTTGATTATTGTAACATAAAATAAAACAGCAGATGAAATTATCATTAAATAACTACAAATAAACAATTCAAGCAAAAAGAGCTAGAAAAAAGCTAATTCAGTTTTATTTGAAGATGATATTAAAATTAGACCTTTTTTAATGTGGCACAAGAGACAAAATACGTTTTATAAATATGATGTTAGTTGGTTTCTTCGCCGGGTCTATATATGTAATTTTCGATTTGAAATCAACTGCTGGAATATAACCCGGGCAACATGTTATGTACAAAAGTGTAATGAAAAAAATACGATATTAAAAATGTTGTCGAAGTGGATGCGATCAGAAGCTATTTCTGTGTGTATCGAAACGATTGCTTAATTGTTGGTGCCTCCAATCGAACCAAGGCCAATTTAATAATTCTAAGCGCATTGCCTTGCGCTGCCTGATTCCCATTGCTATGGTTGTTGTTGCTGTTGTTGTTGTTGCTGTTGTTGTTGTTGCTGTTGCGTTATTAATGTTGTAATTTCTACAGCTGTTGTTGTTGTTGTACTTGTTGTTGTTGTGCTTGTTGTTGTTGTTCTTGTGCAATGATTAGCAGCCGCGGCAGCAGCTACTCATCACATGACAGTTGGGCTAGCACATTCCGACATCACTGAAAGCAATAAATACCAACTTAACGCACAAAATACCAAACTAATAGTTAAGACGAATAAAGCAACAAAAACAACAAAAACAGCAACAACAAAAAAAAAGAGAAGGAAAATGAAATACAGGAGAAAAAACTGAATAATTGAGGAGGCAAAAAAAAAAAAAATAATAAAAAGGGCAAACATTCAAACAAACAGGCGGCAACACACACACAGCAGCGACAATCGTTGAGCAGAGCTGATTTGGTGTCCAAGTGTGATTCGAAAAAAAAGAAAAGAAAAAAAAAAACGAAACCCATGTCCGTGCCGAGCCGGCGTCCAAGTCCGAGTTGGAGTTGGAGTTGAAGTTTGAGTGCGATTCCGATACGACTTCTGCTGCCCTTGCGCAAAGACTAATTGTAATTCAAGACGGGGGCGATTTTATTATGGGAATTACTACAACTGCACAACGCACAATGCAGAGGCCAACATGTTCTTGTCTCTCTATGCGTGTGTGCGTGTGTGCACGTGTGTGTGTGTGTGCACGTGTGTGTGTGTGTGTGTGTGTGTGTGTGTGTGAGTTTGTGTCAACGGTGTGTTGACTTATGAGAGAAGGTTGCTGCGCCATGAACAACAGCAACAAACACGGCAGCAACATGCTGCTGTTGCTGTTGCTGCTGCCGTTGTTGTTGTTGTTGTTGTTCTCGCTGAACGTTCAAATTGAAACACTTCGGAGACAAATTGTAATCGTTTAATTTGATCAAACGCACGATCTGGCTGTTGATTTTGTGCTCAGCTGCAAAAAAAAAAAGGAGAAAAAAAAACAAGTTGCTGTTGTTGCAGGTATTGCTGCTGCTGCTGCTGCTGCTGCTGCTGCTGCTGTAGTTGTTGCCGCGAGCATTGCGTGATTTTTATTTGGTAGCAAACATTCGCGAACAGTTGGTCGGACAAAAGCACAAAAGAAAAAGACATCCAACCAAAGGATGTGGAGCTTGTGGTCACCATCGGGTTGTATTTTGGTTTCGCCTCTTTTCTCTTTACTTGTTGTTGCATATTGTTGCTGTTGCTTTTGTTGTTGTTGCTGTTGTTGTTGTTGTTGTTGCTGCTTTGGCCTTTGGCTTTGGCCTGTCGTCTGCAGGCTTTTGTTTGGTGATCTGCCGCTGTAGTTTATTGTATTCTCATTGCAACGTCCAACGTCCATCGTCTGGCAGTTGGCAGTTGGCAGTTGCCTCAGCTCTCAGCTCTCAACTCCTCTCCTTCTCCTTCTCCTTTTTCTTGGTTTTTGTTTTTTTTTTTGCCCCTAAGGCGCGATCGCGCTCTAATCCTTTTATGTTGTTTGTTGTGTCTGTTGTCTGTTTGAATGTTTGCCCCATCGCCTGACAAATCACTGGCGCAATTTATTGCTTTGCTCTGGTAATTATTTGCAATTTATTGCCACACCCTCCCCCCGCACAACTACATTTTTTGATACAATTTCAATCCATACAGGCAAAGTAAGCATTTACCTTAAAAAAAAAAAATTACTTCAAATTGTAACTCTTCATTTTGTTGCTTTCCCCTCCTCTCTTTACAGATTATTGGGGATATCATCGACAGGGCTCGTGTCAGGCTGGCTTCAGTGCGGCTGTCAACAGTGTAAGTATCAATTAACAGAGTACATAAGCTATTCCAATGTGTTTGCCACAATCTTGAAAGCCATTGCAAACAAGTCAACAAGTCAAAGAATTTCCTAGTCAGAGATTAATTTATTTAAAGTTTAGCATGTCTTAACTAGAAGCTACAATTGGTAAATTATATTTGAATTTTATTGATTATATATTATACATTTTAGAAACTTTGATTTTGCTTATAACTTCTACACGTTTCTATAATTTAGAAAATCGTATTAACTATTTTGCAATAACGGAAATTTTCAATAATTTCATAATCATTATAAATAGATGCCTAAATATACATTTTCAATAGGAATCAACTTAAAGTATTTAAATATCGACTGGGAATGTCAACTAAGAGTAATTTAATAAATTACGGGATATTTACAAGAGCCAAATATTTTTACCTGTCGGCTGTATTTTTTTTTTATTTTTTTGCGCATTGAGTTATTATTTGCCAGGGCCATGGTTATAGGTTTAATATTTTTGGCTTGGATTTAAGTTTTGGGCTTGGTATTGGTATTTTGAATATGAGTATTTGGCTTGGCTTGAATTTGGCGTGAGCACGTTTGGTTGTCACCTTGTTGGCTTGGCTTGTGATCGTGGCATAATATTTGCATAAGAAATCTCCTAAGTCAATTCACATTTCGCATTTCGCATTTGCAGAATGGATCGCGTTTATTCATTGGCGCGCCTGGCAGCTGGTATTGGCAAGGTAAACTGCACGTTTTTAACCATTTACCATATACATTTAGTATGAAACAAGGAAATCAATATAATATTTACATATAAAGTCAAGTTTTATGTATTACTATATGTATTGTGAAATTGTTGTACTCGTATTACCTATAAATACAACAGTTACTCTTATCCAATGTATTTAGTTATAGTTAAACCTTTAAGTATTTAATTCCTAGACAAAGTGAGACCCCATACCTCACCCCAAACCCACCTACACGTACATACACACACAATGTAGTTTTTGGTTTGATATAAATTTTAGTCATTTATTATGATTTTATATTTTCCCTACTTTGAAATAGTTGCAAAATGTTGCCTCTGATTTTGCATATAGTTCTTTGATTCCTCTCACTCCCCAACCACCTTGCGGTTTATCATTTATATTTGAAATTTGCATACGAATATCTCTTTTTATGTTAATTTTCAGTTTTAGTTGTGTTTAATTTTGAGCATCCTTAGAATTTAGTACGTCCCTAACCTAAAAACACAATTATAAAAAACACAATTAATCCATAGATGAAATTAAAACACATTTATATAAAATAGCATAATCTTAACATACAGAATATTATTTAATTAAGCTTGAAACTCGTGTGAAAGTCTTGTGCCCATTGCAATCTCGGAATCTAACATTCTAAAATTCTTGATCTTAAGATCGAAGCGTAGCCATTTTTATAGATCGCATTGGAACGGTAGAGTAGAAACTTAAAGTTATGGTAGCAACTGGAAAACAATCGATATAAATGCCAAAGTATTGAAAGATAATCATTTTGATAATTGAATGTTTTTAATACCATAATACCATAATCGAAACATTCGATAGTTTTCCAGCTAACTAACATAGTATTTTTATAAACTTTAGATGCATAAGATATATTTATTGTATGTGTAAATCTGTTGTGTCAACATTTCTGTATACACACCTGAAATGCGCTAATTAAATAGTTATTTAAGTATTGATACTTGTCTATTGTTGTCGAGTTGGTGCTGTTATTATCCAAAATAAATACACAATTGGAATTATTGTCGTTTTTTGTAGTCGCTGCTCGAAAACCAAAAAAATAAACTCATTTTAGCTAACTATTTTGCCACCTACAACTCGACAGCAACTGCTGCAAATAACTAACCAAACGTTAAGTTTATCGTGTAGTCAGTTCAACTTTTGATTATTGATTATTGATTATTGATTATTGTATTGTACTTGTAATCGTAACTATAATTATAATATTAAACTTTAACGATGCCGATAATAATATCGAATATTACAACTATAACTTAACCTGTACCTGAACCGTATAACGCGTCATTAATTCCCACTTGAATTTTTAGTCGAACTCTTTATTTGTCTCATTTTAATTAATATGTATTATGTATTCTCTTTTTATTCTCTCTCTCTCTTACTCTCTCTCTCTCTCTCTTTTTCTTTTTGCTCCTATTCACACTCTGCCCTCGGCGCAAAATGCATGCAATTTTGAACCATAAAAACAAAACAAAACAAAAAATAATTAAATAAATAAAATTGGCCTCTATGCATTCTGTACCGATCGCCATGACCTGTGTCTGTTGTTCAACCCAACCAAAACCACAACCAAAACCGATACCGAAACCGAACCGAAAAAAAAAACACACATCAAACCTAAAAACTCGATACCAAAACTTCTGCTATTATTATCCAAAACATTGAATACATAAAAACAAAAAAAAATAAAGGAGCAACCTACTCAATACCGCCCGATGCCCAGTTTCCATATAAGCCGCCTTATTATGAGCCCTTCGGCACTGGAGGTAATAATAATAATACGCAAATACGCTTCTCACACCGCAAAACTCAGCCAACCTTATATACAACATTGATCAACATTAACCCTACAGCCAAGTGCCTAAAAAATGAAATAAATAAATAAAAAAAAAAAAAAACTGTACCAATCACTTAAATAATATGAAAAAGGGCGAAAACTAAAAATCGCTTCTTCACGGAAACAACAGCCCCCCCCTTCTCCACCACCACCTCCCAAAAACCACTATCCCATTTACATAACGGTGTATGTGATTAGATTAAGAGTACGAACTCGAATTCATCAACAGGGCGCAGAAACTGTCAAGTCGGGTCAGAAAGGTGCCGTTAATAGCAACTTTTGCCCCTGTCCACGATTTGACAGCGTTCGCTAAATTTGTCCACACCCACTGTAAATGACCCATCTCTCTCGCTCTGTCTCTCTTCATCAAACGCTTCGCTAACAACGAGTGCAACGAGGGTAACGAACACCACAAACGTTCCGCAAAACGTTCCCGAAATGCCTCGTCACGCCCCAGAAGCACAAAACTGCTGCATTTGGTTCGTGTCCACACTAAGCAATGTTCCATACCAAAGTACCACTTACTTAGTACTTAGTGCATAGTGCATATAGCATATTGCATATTGCATTCACTATATAGGTAGCAAAAATCATACCAATCGTGTATATATGTATATATACAATGTACGCGAATATGTATATATATGATCTACTTATCAATGAGAATGGTTTAGGCAACAGTTACTTACTGCGGTTATTGCAATTATTTTTTGCTGCGACAAAGTTGACATACTCAAAGAAAAAAAAAAAAAAGTGCACTTAAATCAAGTACATTCAAATATCAGATAATAAACCTTCTGAAGTTAGTTATTCTTAATTTGAAAGACCTTAAATTTCAATGATTGTAAACTTTAAAAGACAATATAGATAAAAAAAGAAAATATATATATATTTTTTTTTTTGATAATTTGGTAAAGTATTTTTCTCTGAGTGTGCAACAATGCTTTAAGACTACACTGCAAAGAGACAGGACACACAACTATCGCTAGTAAAGAACTTTTGTCTAAACCGTTCCCATACTACTCACACACACACACACACACACCCCCATACCCATACATACATATATAATAAATATGCTAAGCTTTAGTTCGAGTATTTAAAAGTATATCAAATATTGGATCTTACTAATCGTAATCGTAACGGCATCCGTCTCAAGCATGCCTCAACTGGTACCAAGCCTAATCTAATCTAATCTATCTATCTATATATCCATCTACTTCTTGTAGTTATCTAGAATCTATCTCGTAGAATCTTTAGATCCTGTCTTGTACATTTATTGTTGTTGTAGAGTTTGTGTGCTTTTTTCTTTCTCTTGTGTTATTGTTATTGTTATTGCTTTTGTGTTTATTTTAATACTTGTCATCAGGCATGCCGCTATTTAATCGTAGCTAAAAATAATTCACACATCTCACCAAATTGATCTGCAAAGCGATCTTCTAGCAAGAGCCGAGCCGCACTCACACATTTCAAATCCGATATTCACAGGTCAGGCGATCTCGCAGGATGTGACCAAGCCGGAGCATCAAGTGTTCTCCACGGCCGAAAGTTCACCGGCCAGTGATGATTCGTATCTGGGTTACTCGATGACCACCGGTGACTTTGATGGCGATAGCACCGAGGATGTTGCCATTGGTATGCCACGTGGCGCCAATCTCCTTGGCAAGATCGTTGTCAATCGCTGGAATATGGCAAACATATTTAATATAACGGGTCGCCAGATCGGTGAATACTTTGGCTATGCTCTCGCCTCCAGCGATGTCGATGGTGATGGCCTCGACGATCTGATCATCGGTGCACCCATGTACACCGAGCCGGGCAATGTTGAGGGCAAATACGATGTGGGACGTGTCTATGTACTGATCCAGGGCGGCTCATCACCGGTAAGCCATTAACATATACATATAGATTATATATATATATAATATTAAAATCGAATTAAATTAAATCAAGAGTTCTCTTCACAGTTTCTGTGTAAAACTAATCAAGGAAACCCAAAACGAAATATTTGAAGTGAAAATATAAAATGTTCGTCTTGCAAAATAAATTTTTTTTTAATTTGAATAATTCACATTTAATTCCTATCATTTGTGTTAGAAATCTACATAAAAATCACTTTATTTATCATTTGTATTTAACAAGCTTCATTTTATTAAAGAATATTTTCTATTTAAATTTTAAAAATTTGGCTTAAAAAATTGAAAGTGCTCTTTAATTCTTGGCACTACATTTTTAAGTAAAAATATAAAAAAAATAAAGAAAAAAAATTCGTTGTACTCTTAATAAAATTAATACTTTCTGTTTAAAACATTTTCTTTTTTCGTAATTTTCTTGGTATTTAAAATTTGATGAAATATATTCGATAAGTTCAAAAATGAATTAAAATCATAAAATTTTGTTCCTCCCATCTATTTATATAATATCTATATAATATCTCATATTATGAAGAGTAATGCTAAAATTTGGATTACGCTATTTACAGTCGGAACATTGGATGATGGAGCATATAAGGGACGGTTTCCGTACGAAGGGTCGCTTCGGTTTGGCGCTGACCACGTTGGGCGATGTGAATGGGGATGGGTATGGCGACTTTGCGGTCGGCGCACCCTACGATGGACCCGACGGTCGGGGCATTGTCTACATTTATCATGGATCCGCACAGGGTCCGCTAGCGAAACCATCGCAGATCATTAAGGCCGAGCAACTGGTGGAGTCAGCACCATATCCCCGCACCTTTGGATTTGCACTTTCCGGTGGCGTTGATATGGATGGCAATACGTATCCGGATTTGGCCGTTGGTGCATATGCCTCCGATCAGGTATATATCTTTAAATCACGTCCAGTGGCCGCTGTCAATGCGGAGACGGTATTTGCCAGCACAACGAAACTGATCAGCCTAGAAGATCGCAGCTGTCAGCTGCAGCGGGATCACAAGAAGGTGCCATGCATGCCGCTAAGCACCTGCTGGAGCTACACCGGTCGCTATCTGCCCAGTCAATTGGACTTTGAGGTCTCCTGGCTGCTAGACCCACAAAAGACGCGCAATCCCCGCATGTTCTTCCTGCGCGACGAGGGCAAGAATATCCGCAACCAGACCATACGCTTGTCCTATGGCCAGCGGTATTGCCTGAATGAGACCGTCTATCTTATGGACAATGTGAAGGATAAGTTGACGCCACTCGAGGTGGAGGCACGCTACAATCTGCACAGCCGTCGTCCACTCGAATCGTTGGTGCGACGACGTCGCGAGGCCCTCGAGCCGGTCATCGATCAGAATCGTGAGATCATTTTACGGGATGCGATTAACATTCAAAAGAATTGCGGATCGGACAACATCTGTGAACCGGATCTGGCGCTGACCGTTACGTAAGTGGGCAATACAAATCGATGGAAACTGGAAGAGGTGTTCATTTCTTTTGTTCAAATCTTTTGTAGTGCTGTGGAAAAGTATCTGTTTGTGTCCGGCGAACCGTTGACCATTGATGTGCTCATCAAGAACAAAAACGAGGATGCCTTCGAGGCTGCCTTCTATATGACAACGCCGAAGGATTTGCAGTTCATCAAAGTGAAACAGATCGGCGAGAAGATCGATATGCCCATCACCTGTTCCGCTCCTGATGGTAGCAACAATTACACCCTCAAATGCGACATTGGTAATCCCCTCATGGGTGGCAACATGGTAGGTATCTCCAATCTCTCCAATTGAATTGGATTACATTTTTTTTTTTATTTAAATATTTTTTGATTTTTGCATTTTTGCAGACGCAATTTTCTGTTAGTTTTATTCCCGCCGAGAAGCATACGAAGACATCCAGCTATGATTTCTACTGGGAGGCAAATTCAACCAATCCCGAGAGAAAGCACTCCAAATTTGATAATATTGGCAGCAAAAGCATTGGCGTCTGGTTGGAAACGGATCTAACCATCAAGGGTACCTCGCTGCCCGACTATCAGGTGTACAAGGCGGATGATTACAAGGCACCGGGCAATGCGACCATCGAGGAGGAGATCGGACCACAGGTGGTGCACATCTTTGAGCTGCGCAACAATCTCAGCTCATTTATTGAGGGCGCCATCGTCGACATCTATTATCCATATCAAACCGAGGCCGGTGATCCATTGATGTATGTGCTCAATCAGCCAGAGACCGGCGGCAAAATCCGTTGCGACATGATCGAGGTCAATGAGCTGGGCCTCAAACTCAACGAGAAGCAAAAGAATAAATCCTATCTGCATGCCCAGGGCGCCATCAGCAATTCGATTAATGTGGATGCTGGCGATGGTGGCCACTTGGAGATACCGCTTGGTTCACAAACTGGTGGCACTGTGCCCGTCAACGTCGGCATAGTTAATCAGCGTCGGCTGACACCCAAGGAGAAGGAGCTGCTGGAGCGGGAAGATGCCCAGGATGTTACCGGTGATGCATCCTTCGTGCATTTGGATCGGGCTAACAATGCCGTTCGCAGCGGTATCGATCAATCGGGCAATCGTACAGATTATCAAATTGCAGGTTTCGGTTCAAGCCAGGGCAATGTGCGTGGACACAGCACCCAGGGACACATACAAATGGCCAATCCCCAGGAGATCACCAGATCCAGTTCGAGCAACCAGATGCAGCCACAGCAAACGCAACACAATCAGCAGCTATATTTGACTGGTCGCAATGTGGGTGACAAGTCAATGTATGGCGGACGCAGTGGAAATTTCCACACGGGCACCTTGGATTTGGGTACCCTAAATAGTGGCAATGTGGACAATGAGCTGCACCAGAGCCAAATGCAATACGGACATCCGGGCAATGTGCAACACCATGTGGCTTACAGTTCCGGCAGCAAGCCATATTATGGGCGGGAGAACGAAGACTTCTACGATGAGGATAATCAACAGCAAAAGTCACAAGCTCAATCTCAATCTCAATCCCAATCGCAATCGCAGTCACCCGTTCAGCATCAGTGGAGCAGCTCCAGTTCGAGCTCGACGCAGCGACGCTTTAAGCGCGACATGCCAACAACAATCGAGATGAGATTGGCCAATGGATCATCGCCGTGCCTGGGTGTCCATTGTCGCCGTCTGCGCTGCTATGTCCAGAATCTTGGCTATGAGGATGCGGATGCCGCATTTGTGGCAATCCGTGCTCGCATGGTGGCAACCACAATGGCGAAACTGGCACCCACCGTCCCACTCAACATGTCCACGCTGGCTGTGGCAAATGTGACGCTGTTGCCATTCATCGGCCAACCCAAGGAGATGATTCTCAAGACGCATGAGATCTTCTACAAGGCGCAGCCGGAGCCACCACAAGTTCCCGACGTGGTGCCACTGTGGGTCGTCGTATTGGCTGCCTGTACCGGCGCCCTCATCTTCCTCCTGCTCGTCCTGCTACTCTATAAGGTCAGTTGATTATTTGGATCCTTCTTCTTATTATCTGTTTTTCATCCGAATTTAATTCTTATAAATTATTCACATATTATTTTTAACAAAAAGCATATAATTAAAGTTTATTTTAAAGATTTCCCTATTTAATTTTTATCAATTAATTTTTTTTTAGTTGAATTTTTCCGATTTTTGTTTTTTTTATATTAATTTCTCATTTTTAGTTTATCTCCAATAACCGTTACCGTTTCAATAGCAAATATTCAAACCAACTTGTCTTTTCAGTGCGGCTTCTTCAAGCGCAACCGGCCCGCGGATCATACGCAGGAGCGACAACCGTTGCGGAACGGTTACCATGGTGACGAGCATCTGTAAGGCCTTTGCTGCAGCAGCAGATTGAGCCCCAGCTGCAACAGAATTAAAACACCACACATACGAACAATTAACATCGCACTAAACAACGTACTAAAATAAGAGAACCCAAAAAAAAAAACAAGAAACGGTTCTAGGACGAGCCTAACCAAATAACAAAAAACGCGCTTAGCCAAGTTTTAAACCGCGCGTGCGCTTTTTAAAACCGCCCGAAAACGACAAAAGCAGACAAGAAAACAAATTAAATTAATGTGCGATGTTGCGATGAATATTTTTTAAAACAAAAAACACAAAAGAAAAAACAAAAAATACGTAAAACTTGCCTAGTCACAAAATTGAGAACTTTCTAATGCGAAAAAAGATAAATGATTTTTTTTTCGCTTGTTTTAATTAATTTTTAATTCTTTCAATGAAACCTTGCAAATTTGATGAACTTCTCCATCGAGTGCTACTTTAATGTGTACTAAAGAAAAAACTATTTGGTAAGTAAGAGTGACTGTGTATGCGTGGATGTAAATGTATTTGTGTGCCTGATTGGTTTTTGAGTGAGTGTTTTTAGCTAAAAAAAAAAACACGAGACAACAAATCAAAAAAAAAAAAAAAAGTTTAGCTAATTAATATGTGAATGTTATTTGTAATCAATAAATAATAATGCTGCCCGCAGAGAAGCTTCGAGAAGTGTCATACTGCCACGCCCACTGGCGCCAGCAGCCAGCAGTAGCATTAAAATAAATCAAATATTAGGTGCTACTCTAAAGTTTTTATTTTCCTACCTCCCTCTCTACCTTACTCCTATCCCACCACTACGCTCCTCATAGACACATATTATTGAAGTTTTCAAATTTTAGGCGTGACAAAAATAATCGTTTTTTTTTTTTGGAAATTGTTTGCCAAACTCAAAGTTTGCCAATCGTTAAAACTGCAACACCAAAATGGGTTATTGCAAATTTATTCAAAGATAAAAAGTGTAATGTTTTCTTCTTGTTCTCCTCATAATTGTAAAAGTCTTTGTGTATATACTAAAAAAAAACGAATAAGAAAATCGAGAAAAAAGGAAATTAAACAATTAACTCGTTTAATTAATTAATATGCATTTATTTCCATACTACACCGCAAGAAGCGAAATCGACTTCTTTTGGTGTACTCTCGAAATAAACTTTGGGTAGTGTATAATAAATATATATGTAGGCTTTTGCTTGTTGTGTCTACCTATTATTTAAGCACAACTCGCTATTGTTTAATTTATTAACTGTACTTATATAAATGCGAATGTATTTTATTATTTTTTTTTTGCTAATATATGTAATAAATTTAATTTTTTATTAAAAAATTTATGAATAAAATCAGGGTCAAATTGTAAACAACATCATTGCGATATTTTCTTTTGGTACAAAATATTTCTTTTAGCGCGAAATTCAAAATGAAACGGAAAACAATCGAGCCTTATCGGCGCGCAATGTTATTCAAACAGGCTGATGGTATTAATCGCCAAATTGTTATCTATTGACCAGACTATCGATAACAATGCTCACTTTGCGTTTACGTTGCTCTCGTGTGCGTTTACGTTGCTCACGGAGGTTTGTGCATTGGCTAATAATGACTAAATTGTTTAAATTAAAAGTATTTAAATATTTATTGTCTGATATTTCATGCATTTGCAGAAATTAATTATTAGCTGAACATGTTTTTCGTAAAAAACTAAATCCAGCACGCTGTATGCGCATTACTTGACAGCGAAGCAGAGCAGAGCTCGAAATTTGAAACGTTACGCGATATACATAGAACGGTAATTGCCGCTTTTATTTTGTTCTACATTTCTCTTTAGTTATCATTGAGAAAGCAACGTTGCGCGACGTGTGCCGCGGCGTAATTGGCGAACGTTGACGCTGATATTGTTGTTATTGTCGTTCAGGTAGTTGTGCGCGTAAAACTGCAACTGATTTCATTTTGTTTTTTTGGTTTTTTTTTTAATTCAAACAAGAAACGAATATTAAATAGTTCTGATTTTTGTTTTTGTTTTAGAATGAAAGCAACATTCAAGTAAGTGGCTGTACAAAAAAGAAGTGTTTGCCAATATTTAACAACGCAACAATAAAAATAAGGGCAAAGCGAAAATTTAGCGTGTATTCAAAGAGTGCATCGTGTGTGAATATTAATAATAATAATAAGGTAAAAGCAAAAAGTGCTTAAGCCCCGCTTTCAGGTGCTTCTACGTGGTTCTATGTGTGTGTGTTATGGAATGTAAGAAGCATGAAACTTCTACAAATATGGAGCGAGTACTGAGCAAAGAGGAAGAGAGAGCAGTTTTAAGCCGTAGTTAAAAAGTATCCCTGTATATATATGTTCATGTGTGTGTGTTTGTCTGTGGTTGTCTGTAAGATATGCCGGCACAACCGGTTCGTCAAGTCACTAAACCAAGACCAGCAGCAACAGCACCAGTAACAAAAACAACAGCAATGAGAAGAAGAAGCTAAATTGTAGAAAGAGAGTAGAGGTAATGTGAATGCTGCGCAGTCAGCAACGCGATTGCAACGTTTGCGTCGTTTTCATTACTTGCGATGCTGCCAGCAGTGCATTCTGCTTTTATTTTGTGGTGGCTGTTGTTGTTGCGCTTCTACCGTCTCACACCCACACAGCCACACACGCATATACAGGCCACATGTGCTGCGCATTAAACGCAAAAACAAAACAAAAGAACAAGAAATTCCCATAATTAATGCGTAACAGCGTTGACGTCGACGAAAGCAGCTGCGATAATCTAGGGATGTACAATAAACGTTAAGCATAGTCACCACACTTATATGTGTTTGCGCATTTGTATGTGCTCTGTGTGTGCATGTATTTATTCTCGGTTAAACACGGATCTTTGGTCATCCTCTCGAAAAGCGACGAGATTTCCGCTTTTTTCACTGCTGACGCTGATGTTATTTTATACGCACCGCTTTTGCCTTCCGAATACCGTTATATTTATTTTCTTCTATTATATACTTTGTTGCTTGTTCTTGTCGTATAGTGACTGGGCTTGCCTTTGCCTTTGGCTTTGCATTTGCATTTGCGCATTGTGTTGCACACGCACGAACCTACCTCTACCCCCACCATCGCCCACACTCGTTCTCCGATCGTTTTAATATTTATCTTTTGCCCGCATCATCGAATCGGCTGCCGAATATCCGCTCGACTTACACTCATTTTGATTTGTTTTCAATGCTCTCTCGCAGAAAGGTTCGACAATTTTGATAGGAAGTCCAGCAGCGCTTTATTAAAGATGCTGGATTAGATAGATAAAAAATACAATCTACTCTATATATATATATATATATATATATATAATCACATTTTAAATTTTTGTTGTAGTGCATACGACAATCAAAAGATGAAAATTCTGAATATTAATCATTAAAAATTACAAAATAGCAAATTACATTTGTATTTTTTTAATGAATAAATTCCCAGCAATGAAAAGATTCCATTACGAATTCGGCTCATAATCTATACTACACACCCAAATAATTATTCTATTTTATGACTTATTTGAGAATAAATAACAATTAATAGTACAATAAAAAAATTATATTTTATTTTTCACTACACTACACTATATAACTAAAAGATACCAGTTATTAATATATTTTTGCAATGGCACAATATCTAAACTCAAATATTGTATATATTTCTGTCTATTTAGCAAAGGGTATTTAAATTTCGGTATTCTAAAGCTAAGTGGCCTTTTTTATTTGCCATTGTTGCCATTGTTATATTATACAGGCACTCTTGTATGTGTATGTATGTATGCATGAATATGGTAACAAACCGCACCTTTTCCCGTTAAGCGCTTGAACTTGTGATTTACGCTTCAGCTAACATCAAATGCTGCTTTAAAAATAATCAGTCAACTTTTGGAGGGATGTATAGAAAACTTTCATTGAGATACATTTAGATATTGAGTTATCTTTATTGTTATGCACAATGCTGCGATAGTAATCTAAGTAAAATTTGTATTATATTATATATTATATATTATATATTATTGTTATGCCAAAAGGACAACGACAAAGTAGAAATATTGAAAAATATAACAAATTATTTACAAATTCTGATGCTACACTCCGTTAATTGAATCTATTTCGATATGACCTCAACAAAAAACAATACATCTGTTATCCTTAAATTGATTTATTATTCCTGTTCTTGTAGAGTTTTCTTAAATGATCAGAATCATATATGGTTTTGAGTGTTTGTGTTTTACGGCCTCTTATCTGTAAGATTTTAATGAACAGATTGTTAGCATGAGCTCTTGAGCTAAATATGGTAGAAGAATGAAAATATGACAACCTTAAAATATTTGTGCATTTATGTATGAAGAACGAAGAGTGTGTTGCAACGTTCTATATAATTGAAGTATTGAAATTTTATGTAGGGTTGAGTAAGCAATGTTAGAAACATTAACTCGCAAACAAATGAAACAATCACAAAGATAAAATTTAAAAATAAAGTTGTTGTTGCATGCTTCGTTATCAGCGAGAGCTGATCTAACTTGCATTGCCTTGTGCACAGTTGAGCGTAAACTGCCGCTGCTTGTGCATCAGTTGTGCATCGTAGCCGTTGCCTCCGCAACTAGACAAAGTGTTGACACAATTATTAGTTCAACAACAACCACATTGGCAGCAATTCGGAGCTCTGTCGCTGTGCAAGCCGAGCTGTCACCAAGCAAGGTTATCAGCCATCAGCTATCAGCAGCGAATAGTCAATTATAGCCTTGGTATGAGGAGAGAAAAGTCTCCGATTCCATAAGCTATATACAGTTTCAAATAAAATGAGAACCATTATTTTTAAACCAAGATATTCTGAGCAATCTCGCTAAATTATCGTGTTATTTGGCTAAAACAAAAATCTATCGAAAAATAAGTTTTAACCTATGTCATCAATATATGCGTATATGGAATATGTAGTTTACAGTTAGACCTTAAGCAGGTGCTATAAGAAAAATCATTGTTTAAAGCGAAATAGGCTTTTCATTTAAATATATATATATAAAATAACCAAAATAAAATTCAACTATGGAACTCAAACAGGCATTTAATCTCCGGCGTGCTTAAGATAACCGTTCTTTTTAGTATTTTGTTATGTATTGTTTTGTTTTTGTGTTTATAGTTTTACCAAGGCAAATATCTTGAAACACTTTTTGATAATGAGCGACGATGTTCTGTGTGCCATTATTGACTAATTAAATGTCAATAGCACAACATGCACAACCTCAGCAACAACATAGTAAAGCGACAAGTGACGGCACTGAGACGATAGGCAACAACAGCAGGAAATTATTATTAAGAACCGAATACTAAATACCCTACACTCTTCAATCCAAAAGTGACTTTGTTTTAATAATGGGTTCTATTGTTTCTCAATTATAAATTAATTGATGTTTGTCTTTAATTATTATTTTTATTATAATATAATTTATTATATAATTTATCAAGACGAATAGCTATTAGTGGTGATTTTATATGTATATATATATATATATATATATATATATATATATATTTTTTTTTTTAAATTTTGTAAATACATTTCCTAAGACATACAATTATTTATAGAAATTAATGTATGATTGTTGGCTTTAATTGTTATATTTAGTTTTAATTTTTACTAAGACGAATTGGGGAAACTTATCTCAAATTTATCAATGCTTTCCCTCGATGCGTTACGTATTGCGTGTGAAAACTATAATACCCTAGGGGAGTTAAATGTTAATTAACTGCTCGACAATGCGACAACGCGATAGGTGGACAGCTTGAACAGGCGGACAGGTGGACAGATCGACAAGTGTGGAAATCTGATAGCCAATTACGCTCGACATCATATTGAATTTCTATGCCTTTCATTTTATTTCAATGTTTAATTTTGAATTGAATGTTTTGCATGTTAATCAGCTTGTGTGGGCAGCGTGACAATTCAATTGATTTTGTGCCCAACTTGACATGGGCTTTTTTTTACTTAGAACCTGAGTAGGCATTGAAAAGTAAAAGCCGTTTGGATATCCGCTGCATGTGTGAATACTTATGGCTTATTGTAATTGTTTATTTTTTTATTATGAGCACTTTTCCCCAGAATAAATCTTATATATTTGAATTTAAGAATAAATAATACATTTCTAAGTATTGGCATACACATGTACGCAAATACATCAGTGGCAAATCTTGAATTGCGTCTTAAATCATCCCTAACAATTTCCATTCACCATGCGCCATCGAACATTGCTCCAATGTGCAGAAGTGGCAGCAAACGAAGAAGACAATACAAACTGCGCATCAGTTAAACAAACAAACAAACTTCTGCGTGGCAGACAGTGCTGCAAATTTTCCTGCCATTGGCATAAAAAGGGCAACGCAATTGCAAACAAAATGTATCAAAACTCTTTCGGACAATGTGAAATATGCATTTCAAATACAAAACACTATCCATAAACTGATTCTTGGTACTCTTCTCTAAGCAAATGAACATACATACATGTGCGTGTGAGTGTGTGTGTGTGTGTGTGTGTGTGTGTGTCTAACTCATTTTTACAAAAGTGCCGTTGCGGCACTTTGGCTTTGATGAATGTCATCAACATTGTTGCCACCCATTAAAAATCATATTGCATTTGCATTTCCCTTTTGTAATTTCGCTTTGCTTAACTATTATTTTGCGCAATGTTCAATGTTCAATGCGCAAACGGTTAAAAAAAAAACAACAACAACAAATAAGCAATAACTGCAAAATTCATTATAAAAACAAAATATAGCACATGAACCATTTAATATGACTGGGTTATTGCAATTAATATTAAGATCTGTAAACCTATTATGCGAATTACGTGGAGAACACGCCAATAACCAGAGTGCTCAAGTCGAGAGAGGTTGAATTTAGCAATTCTAATGGAATTGCTGTTAACATGAGTCGAAACTTATTCCAAGTAATTTATATTGTTTATATTTTAAAGTAAACATTTTAAAAGTCTTCATTTTTTGTTTTTTTTTTGGCTAATTTTCTTAAGTTTTTTTTTTTTATCAAATTTCATAAATACGTTGAAAACGGTGTGTTTTTTTTCAGAGTCTTCCACTTCTTTTTATATGTAATAAGTGTAATATGTGTTGCATAACAGACAGTAGAAAAACAATGTTTTTATTTGCTACTCAAATTTGGTGTGATACATGATAAAAATATCAAGATGAAATATGATGATATCATCATTTAAATCGCATGTTGAGGTTGAGTTTGCATAAATGTTAAGCTTTTTTATATAAAAACAACCAACTAACTGACTTATCTGGCTGTTACTCAACTGCCTGACGACTTCTTTTGGGCCATGGCTTTTAGAGTGGCCCTTGGATCTGTAGAGATAGGTAAATGGTTAGATAGTTGGTTATTTGTTTTATTAACAAATATAACGTGTGCAAAAGTTTTAATCAAGTTAATAGAAGGGAAACGGAAAGAATAACCTAGAATAGTTAATTTACTCATATACTCATATATGTGTATTTGGCTGGGCCAACAAGTTATCTGATATTGCCACACAAATTAACGTTGAGATAGAGGCATTCTGTATTTCTTCGTTCCAATGAATAAAAATTGGACGAGAATTAAGCAGTAATCGCTATGCCGATAAGATAGCAAATGCTTTAATGGTTCCCTTAAGTTGCACGTCTTAACTAACTTGGTTGTTACTTTCATTTTCACTGGCCAGGGACGGGTGCGTAATCCGCAAGCCGCAAGTTTCAAACTGACCAACACTTATCGCGTTCACCGAAGCTTTAATGGGATCAGCAAAGATATGATAAATCATTCATGTGAATAACCTACTCACCGAATCCAAATTTAGCATATGGCATTCTTTCGAAATGGTAAATGGCAGAAGAACACAATTGTGACCTCATAGATTATATATATATATATATATATACTAATTATTGATAACGTCGATATAGTCATGATCCGATCGCCTTGAAAGATGGAACATATAGTGGTGTGTGTGTGTGTGTGTCCAAATTGATATTTCTGATAGATTATTAGGAACCCTCTGCAAAGATCGGTAATGCTTTTCTATAGCAACAAATCTATAGATTCCATCACATTAATTCAATCAGCAAGAGTATATATTATCTTCTTTATATATAAAATGCATCATATATAATGAACATTACGCTTCTTGTTCAGAATGGATCTCTGACACTCGACACACAACTTACCCCAAATGGTTAATACAATTTTTTAGTTGAGTAAAATTAGTCCAAAGCCGCCAACGTTTTAACCCAACACAATCTGCACTTGCTCAATTGCTCCCCAATCTTTGTTTTGTTCCCTTGCTGACGTGGGTGGCTTATTCGCCGTTGTCGTTGATCAAATTACAAACTGGCTATAAAATTACAAACTGTAAACTATTTTAAGCGCTGCTGACCAGCGGAGCGCATCACTTGCCGACCCCATTGGCCCGGCAGTAATCTGGCCTGATTTTAGGTCGGATGCTTGAATTTTTTAATTTTGACTGGCTAACATAAACATTTTAGCTGCAGCCTGAAAATATTAAGATACTTAATAATATCTTTCAAATTAATTATTACAAATCGACAAGCGTAGAAAATTTGGATGTCAATGGGCAATTGTCATTTGTAGTCTGCATTTTTAATTACTTGCACGTCTTGCGCTAATTTTGCCAATTAAAATTTATGCACATTGGCGACTAGAACAAAACCTCAAATCCACTTTATATAAATTCGAGACTTGCAAGTGAAAATCTTGAGAAAAAAATACATAGTTCAGAAACAAAGACTGTTGCTCGAGTTGGTTCGCAAATTGGCAGCAATTGTTGTCAATTTAAAATTGAAAAGAAGTCAAATGTTGACAGGAATGCACAAGCTATATATATATATATAGAGATAAATGTGTATGTAAGTGCTTATTATATGTATATAGACATGGATCTGTGAAGTAAGCACGTAGGTGTATGTATATGATATAATATATATATATATATATATAAATATCTGTGTATAAGTAGGCGCTATCTACGTGCCATTTTTGACTTATCTGCGATGCTCTATAAAATGCTCTCTGTGTGTGTGTGTGCGTGTGTGTGTGTGTGTGTGTGTGTGTGTGCGTTTGTGTGTGTGTGCGTGTGTGTGTGTGTGTCTCATGTCTCATGTCTCAAGGTAATCTTTTGATAATCAAGTGTTACGTTAAGCTCGCTACCCAAGCTGATAGAGTCGACAGACTACTACACATATCAATGTATGTATGTGATTATCAATTGCCATGTCCACAGCATACATATATATATATATATACATATATATATATATATATATATATGGTATTTATATAGTGCAATGCCCAGTTGGGCAATTGACAAGTGTCTGAGATTTAAATGACTAATGCGCGTTTTCCAATTGTTGCAGCTTTTGCTGAAAATGCTCTTAAATTAGTGGAGATACGGAAACAAAGCTATTGAGCTACTATTACCTGAGCGCTATTTAAAAAAACGTGGACATGGCCCTGAATCAGGGCAAATATAAGCCGACAATCTGTTCCGTCGATGAGGTGGACGATCGCAGCTATAAGCTCCACACTGGCCAGCAGCAGGATGATGAGCGCAATGATGGCGGCCTGGGCAGCAAGCAGCAGATTGAGGGCAGTGAAACGGCGCCGCTGACAACCAATCAGCAGAAGCTTCACATGGACGATGCTGGACTGACGCCCAAGGAGCTCGAGGCTGCACGCAAGGAGGCGCTTAGCGATGCCAGTGCTGTCGGCGGTGTTACGCCCACCGCAAATACACCAAATTCGACGCATGCATCTGCAAATGGACTTAGAGGTGAGACAGACAGGCAGACAGACAGACACACAGACAGACACACAGACAGACAGACACACAGACAGACAGACACACAGACAGACAGACACACAGACAGACAGACACACAGACAGACTGACTGACTGACAGACAGACACACAGACAGACTGACTGACTGACAGACAGACACACAGACAGACAGACAGACAGACACACAGACAGACAGACAGACACACAGACAGGCAGACACACAGACAGACAGACAGACAGAAGGACACACAGACAGACAGACACACAGACAGACAGACAGACAGACACACATAATTAAAATTACAATTTTCATAAAATATTTGTCACTTAAAACATTTAAGCTGTAATTTTTAATCAGTTTTGAGATAAAAAAAAATTCAAACTAATCATTGCATATATCAGATTCATTTATATTCGTGATTAGAATTCGCATTCAAAATTAATTCTGATTAAGAACAAAATTTGAACACAGTTCAACACGTAATATTTGATTTGTACATTTATACATTCATATTTTAATGTTATTATTTATCTGTGTAAAAACAAACTGCATTTCTTTGATTTTTGTACTTTTCATAAATAAATAAACAAAGCAATTAAGCATACAAATTAATGAAAAAAAAACTCTAAACATATCGCAAACAAATTGCTCATAATATTTTCTAAAGATGTCTACACTTAGAAAAATCTTGATTAGGATTAAGAAATCGCCTTAATTTTTACGCCATTGATTCAGTTAATATATTTCTTAAATTAAGATTTTTTGTTTTCTAAATACAATAAAAGCATTTAAGATTAGTTAAAAGATTCATATATATGATGATTCAAACTGCCGACAGCAAATATCGGTACTTTTCGAATTTTTAAAAGTATATTTCTTAAAAATACGGATATTTTTTTATTCAATTTATAAATCATTAGTCGTTATTGCTCTATGGATGCTATATCTCTTAACAAATAGTCAGCCAATTAATCTCTATATGGTAGCTATAAATTGTTTTTAGGAAATATGCAGATTTTAACAATCATTAATCATTAATCATATTTCATACACATTTCATACAAATTCGATGCGCCGGTTAAATCATTTGCTGGATTATATGAAGCTCTGCTGCTTCCAGGACGACGCTCCTTTGACGCACTGATGAGCCTGTCGCGCAAGCGTCGCATCCTGTATGTGTGCACAGCCTGCCTGTGCGCTGTGCTACTGGTGATCATCATAATGCTGCTGGCTTTCTGGCCGGAGGTGCCCTTCCATATGCGAGCCCCGCTCTGCCTGCAGCGCGAGTGCGTCGACAGCAGTCGCCAGCTGCTGCTGTGGGCCAACACGACGAAGAGTGCCTGCCACGAGACATACGATTGGGCATGCGGCAACTTTGGCCGCGAGTACGCCAATGGGGATTACTATGTGATCAAGCGCGGCGAATGGAACTACAAGACTTACAATGAGTATCATGGTAAGCGTTTGGCTATATCTTAATTTATCTCATTGTAACTTAAACAATTTAAATTCTATTTTAGAACTCAACGAACTGAATCGTTTTATATCCATGCTGCCCAATGCCGCCGAGGGTGCCATCGAGTCAACCATAAGCAGCCTCTATCGCAATTGTCGCGAGATCGATGCCCTGGACAAGGGCCAGTCGGATATGCTGCTCAAGCAGGCTATGAAATCTGTGGGTAAGTAGCCCCATCAACCGACAGCAGCGGATTAAAACCATAAGAACATTGATTTGTAAAGGCGCTAACAGCAAAATCATCTCAATAGCCAAGCTTGTCAACTTCAGGGCATCTCCAGATGGTGAACAGGTTGTTTTTCCTCTTTTCTTCTGTGAGTGGTCCTGGTACCCAATATCCACTTGTGTATTCCTTTTAATTCTCAACTGATCAGATCTGATCAGATCAGATCAGATCAGATCAGATTGGATTTCAATGATGACAATGTTTGTTTTATTTTCAATTGTTGTTCATTTGAGAGCAATTTTATTTAGAAATTTGAAGAAAAAAAAGTTTTTTTTAGACTATTAAACTATTGTACATAAAAAAAATTCGTTAACTGCTGCTGGAACCCGATTAGTGGCTAGGTGGCAAGTACGTGGCTGACTGAGCGGTATTGTGACCAGTGGTCAGACCAATGCCTCCACTGCCGCCGTTGTTGAGTCCATGGCCGGCAACGGTGCCATAGCTGCCGCTGCTCACAGAGCTGCCACCCCTGCTCACAGAGCTGCCACCGCTGCTCAGAGAGCTGCCGCCGCTGCTCACAGAGATGCCGCCGGTGTTTACAGAGCTGCCGCCACTGCTCACGCCGGCATTGCCGCCATCGAGAATGCCGACGACAGACTGTGCGGGTGCCACGCCTCCATCTGTGTGCTCCGAGCTGCCCTCGATTTGATCGTATTCGGCTATGGATGCAAAGTGTGTTTAAGCCAAATATGCCAATGAAGCCATAATTTGAGTCGAACTCGAACTTACCTTGAATCTGTTGCTGGGCATGTTGGGCCTCTGCTTCCGTCTTGTACTTGATGAAGAAGATCTCGGGCTTGCTGGGAATTGTGGGCGCTGGTGTTGCAATATCGTTGACCTCCAGCGTGGAGTCCTTCTTGCTGAGCACATAGATGACGGTCTTCTCCTCCTTGGGTGCATACTCGGCCGACAATTTAACATTGGCGTTGCTCGAGGATGGCGCCTTGATGAACACAACGCGATAGTTCTTCTGTGGACGGCCAATCACCAAGTGCTTGACACGCTCCAGATTTTCATTCTCCTCGGGTGCGGCGACCGATATGAATTGTTTGTGCACAAGTGGCGCCTCAAAGCCAACGTGTTGATCCACCACCTGCTGTTGGTCGGAGCTGGGTGCCTGATAGCCAGCGAGTCCGCCAAAGCCAATGTTCGGCGAGGGTCCAAAGCCAGTAAAGCTGTTGATGCCATTGCCAGAGGAGCTGCCATAGTTAGCGCCGCTGCTGATGCCACTGCCGGAGGAGCCGCCATAGCTGGCGCCGCTGCTGATGCCACTGCCGGAGGAGCCGCCAAAGCTGGCGCCACCAAAGCCAGATGAGCTGCGTCCGCCAAAGTTGCTGGCTGATGAGCCGCTGCCATGGCCAAATGTGCTGCCCTGACCATGATTATAGCCAGAGCCAGAGCCAGAGCCAAAGCCAGAACCGGAGCCGGAGCCAGAGCCGAAGCCAGAGCTGCGCAGTGAGCCAACGCTGGCGCCCTGGAAGGCGCCCAGTGGTCCATATGTAGCCACATTTTGGCTGCCTGGTGCAGTAAGGAATCCGCTGCTGCCACCGCCCGTTGATGTTAGAGTTCCAGAGACGCCGCTGCCATAATTGTAGCCCTGTGGCTTGGCTTGAGCCAAGACCAGAAGCGAGCAAAGAGTCTGAGAGATATAGGTATAGATAGAGAGAGAGAGAGAGAGAGAACGAGTGTGTTAATCCAATATGCTGGTAATCCTTGTGTTATCCTTGTGTTGCCTTACCACAAAGAGACGCATTTCTTAAATTGAACTTGGTTGGATTTCAGTTGCTGATTAACTGTTGCTACTCCTCGCTGTCGCTGGGTCTTTTATAGTCGGATATCAGTGGGCCCCCAAAGCGATTCCGCTATTCCCTATTCAAAAAAAATTCATATTCATATTTCTAATGTTGTCATTTTTGTTGTTGTTGTTGTTTATAGTGGTATTTCTTCTATAATATCGCGTCTAATTAATTGCTCAATTATTTGACTATGCGAACCTCTGACATATGACATGATGCTTAAAGCTTCTCTTTCGCTCTGTCTCTGTTCCTCTTCTTCCAGCCATCTCTGTCGCTCCCACTCGGTAGCTGGCATCTCTTCTCTTCTGGCTTCCTTTAATGTGACCAGTTCTTTGACGTTTGTTGTCGCTGCTGCTGCTGTGGCCATAAATCATTGTTTCAAGTGATAAGTTTTCAAATCTTAATCCATCGGAAATTGACAACGCATCAGCAGCATTCGCTTAAGTTAACAAATTAACAATCAAAATACAATGAAATCAAATATACCCAACGACATCAGTTTCCGTTGCAGTCTTTGCAGATAAATGCAAATTTTTTTGAGATCTTGAAATGATCGATTGACTTCTTCATTTAGGTGCAGAAATTCGTATTCGTTGCTTAAGGTTGAGCAATTTGCGAATGTTTATCGCAGTTCATTTAGCACATAAGAAATAACATTGTATAACAAAAGTTAAAATAGTGTATTGAATCTTGTATAAAATAATATAATAATATTTGAAAAAATATATGTATTTATATAACATAAAGCTGGCAAAAAAAATTTGATTTCGGAAAAATAGTTGTGGCTGAGAAATTTCTTTGTTCTTAACAAAAATATCGAAACTATTATTATTGCAATAATTTCCTTAAACAATATGTGTACATACTTTTTTTTAATATTTTTGTGTTGAATTAGTATTAACATGAAGAGAACAAATTAAAGGTTTTTTTTTTTTTTTTAATTATTACACTCTCACTTTAATTTGTCTACTTCGTGTGGCTTCTATTTTTACCCATCTTCTTTTTCGATTGATTATATTTTTTCTTCTTCTCTTTCATTATTAATGAAAGCAATTTATTGGCTGTCTGAGTTTAAATGGTTAATATACAAGCCGAATGCTTGTTATTCTTTGTTACCAAACAAATTCTCTGGGATTTGTCTTCAATTTACGCATAATACATCCGCAATGGGATTCTGGTTTGACTTGACAGACTGTGTTTTAAATGAAAAGTATTAAATTATCTGTAAGCCCCAGGCTAAAAATGAAAAAATCATGGAATTGAATTTTAAAACGCCCGTTGGCTAAATCTAATGATACAGATTCAAATCTTTGGTCCATTGACGTAGACTATTAAGTCATAGCCTATAAGCAGGCAAAGCTTGTTTGCAAAACACGCAAAGCCAAACAAAACGTTGACAAATCTATTCAACTGTTCATTGGATGAAGTAGATTCAATTTTCATTCCAGCTCAAAACAATTTTCCTTCATATCTATAAAACGAATTTCAGTTATTACTAGTCCACTGCTAAGGGTTAGAACACTTATTTTTCAGAATAGGATGACACAAAAAAAAAAAATAATAATAAATAAATAAATTGTTTGCTTTTATATTAAAGCAGCGTTTCTGATAACAGCTTATCGCAAATGTGATTTAAGACTAAATTAATAATTAAATAAATGTGTTTGTTATAAGGTATAAGGTTGAAAGTTTTATTCGTTATAATGAAATGATTAAAAGTACATGCGTAAATATATATATATATATATATATATATATAATATATATTTATCTATCCTTTAAGAAGCAAAACAAAGAATACAAAATATATATGTATATATATAAATATATATATATATATATTTTTGATCACTAACCGAGTGCAAGCTAGTTTCAGCCATAAATCTATTTTTATATAACTTGACAGACATCCGTCGCTTAGCTTATAATTTTTAGTTAATATTAAGTTGAAAATCATTATCATATATCTGTCATAAGAACAATCGGCCGATAGCTGAGTTTTACACTAATTGAATAATTTTAACAAAATTTAGAAAAAAACACCAAACTCAGTTGAATATTGTAGTTTAAAAGTTTTAGTTGAAATTGCACATTTAAAAAAATAATTAAGCATTGTTTTTATTCACAAGGGCGAAATAAGAGCAAAATGTGATTTTGTTTTTGTCTTTAACTTGGATATTTCTTATCCGATCTTCATGAAATCAATTATAAGATAATGTTTTTTATATAGCAGTAAGAAGGCAAATTAGAATATGAATTATCGATGAAATGAAGCAATCTTAATCTGTTCAGGGTAAACTACATATAATATATATATAACATATAACATATGGAATATAAGTATTCCAAATGTTAAGTTTATAGCTCCTATAGTGTCTAAAATCTGCATGTTTATACAGACCAGGCTATATCAATTGGGCTGCTGACATCGATCAAGAATATATATACTCTATGGGAAATGAGGTGCTTTCTTCTGCTTGTTGCATAAATTTGCGCAAAACGCTTAACTCATTTCCAATTCAACTAACTGAAATTCCAAACGAAAATTTCGATTTTCCCTTATTTACTTATAAAAGTATGCAATCTTCATACATCAAATCAATCAAATTATTAAAAGATTCCTATAATTTTAATCTTTCTTCCGTATTCAGAAAATTATTTTGATAATTACTGAACACTATTTCCTGTGTGTCTGTTGTATATTTGATTAGGTAAGCCACAAAATATATGCATAATGTGGCTTAGTATAGAACAACTAATTGAATTGAGGAATTGAATGCTTATACTTATGGGGCTATACGACTGAGCTAGTTGGTCGAGATTCAATGAAGACATACTGGTCACAGTTGCAGCGTCTTTGGCCCAGTTTTGTTGTAAAACACTGACTAAAGTTATTTTGTAAATCGAGGCATTTCCATTTTCATTTGATAAGCGCGGCTGGTGGCGGCACGCATCTAAGCAAAAGGTGACTCGATAATGTTGTGTCATCTGTATTTTTGGATGGCGACTAACAACAGAAATTCCAAACATCGCAACGTCTTATTTTTTTTTATTTATTTTGTATTTATTTATTTATATATTATTGAAAAATTTCATTATAATTGGCATAATTTGAATGCGCTTTGGGGCGAGCTTTGTCGGTGGCTTCTGCGGCCGATCTGCCATTTGGTTAAGACCACATTTTATATGACTTGAATGTTATGATTTATGCGAGTTAGCCACCTTGAAAAAAAAACCGATTTAAATCAAGTCCACCAAATTACTTATAAGTCTGTCGGCAGAGTGCTTTTTTTTTTTTATTTTTTTAATACTCTTGTATATATTTCAATTGGGCACCCTGTAGGTCAAATGGCTTTGCCCAAAACGAATGACTTAGAACACAAACTTCAAGCCGAGCCAATTAATGCATTTACCCTTGAATATATCGCTTGTCTAACTTTTCCTCTATTGTATATTAAAACATTTTCTTTGTTGTTTTTTGTTTGCACTTTGGCACTTTGAAGATTAATAGCTGCCAATCACAAAAAGGTCGCCCGGTTAATGCCCAGATATGTTCGCCGTTTCCAATAACCCATTAATTAAATGCAAATGCAAATAAATTTCAAGCCAAAAAAAAAAAAAATGCATTGACGTTTTTTTTTTATTATGTGCAAAATTTATGCATATTAAAAGTCGTGTGACTCCAAGCTTAACGAATCACGGAGCCCCTGCTGCTAATAGATCACATTTTAATCAATTCTTCAAAAGATTATAATATGTATATTAAAAATTTATATATATATATATATATATAAAAATTATATTTATATTAAAAATTTATATAAAATAATAGCTGCATAATGTTTAAAGAAAACAAAAAAAAAAACAGCTTATTTCTATAATGTATTAATTATTAAGTATATTTATATATATTTATATATATATATATATATATATAGAGGTATATTTATTATATTGTCAAAATGTTCAGCACCATCTTCGCTTGTCACAGGGTCAAAGCACATTGCAAGTAAGGAAATCACAGTTTCTGGTGTATAAAAGATTATAATATCCGTTATATCGATCAACTTGGTGACAGAGTATAAGCAGTAGTAAAAAGAAAAACACATAAAACAGAAAACTAGCAAAAAGTATGCAAAATGAACTTTTGTTTCGACCAATTTGTTGATGTTTCGTTTATTTTGGATTGAATTATTGGCGTTTTATTTGAATTTGTATTGTCTTCATTTTTATTGCTGCCAACCAGCAATGTTATTCAGATATTCAATGATGCACGAGCGGCGATCGTTAAATTGATACCAAGTAAAACAAATTCCTGCATGTACAGACGCCACATATGAAGCTGCATGTTTCGTATTACCGCCCAGTTCATCATATTGCGTTTGGATTTCACGTTGGGCAGCGACCGCCTCCTTGTCCATCCTATATCGAATAAAGATGACGTTGTAACTTTGTGGACGCCACCGTCTGCTGCTTTGTCAGCTGAATATCGTGCGCCTCCAGCTCGGGCTCGGTCCTCCTGTAGCGCCAACTCCGCCGTATATTTAACCGTCTCTCTCTTAGCACTGGCTCCACATCGCTCGTCCAATCAGTAGATGCCTTTTGCGGAGCTGCATCTCCTCGGAATCCTCAGCCGATATCGCCGCCATAGTTTTACTTGTTGTCGGTAGCCGAAACCATAATGCCATACCGATCTGAGGCATGTAATTAGAGTGCTCAACTCAATTATGCTTTTGTGGATACTACAAAGTGTGTGCGTGGCTGCTGAAGTGCCACGGTCACTTTTATCTATTTTTATGCTGGGAGAAGCACAATTTTTGCAACGATTTCATTGGTTTTTCTTTTTGTGGCCCAATTAGTAGGTGAAAAACAAAAGACTTAGGCAACAAGCTTGCCGCAAATTAATTGGGCATTTAATGTGACCATTGAGTGAAAACAAAAGAGTCGTTAAAAAGATAGACAAAATTGTAGCCACATTAAATCTTTAAGAATTTTTTTTTTTGTAATATGCATATAAAAAATGCATTTGAAATAGGCAAAAGCAATTCACAAATTCAGCTCTAACAAAACCATTATTTATTTCCTTTAGATGGGAAATTTTTAAAATGCTCAACTGAATTTGTTTGACGAGATTAAAATATCTCATTTATATGTAGGCTGTGTCTAACTTCATTTCGCGCATTAATCTTTGATCGTTGGCCAAAACACATCTGACTATTGTTCCACTTATATTCAGCATCACTCAACGCCTACGCACATTAATATAAATATATATAAATATATATATATATATATATATATATATATGCATATATTTTGACTAATGATCTCGCTTCGAGCTCTGATCTAATCTGTGTGCTTACACACTGATAAATTCACAGCCCAAAAAAAAAAATGTTTAATTTATTTTATATACTCGTATTAGTTTTGGTGCGTTGCGCAGCCTCGTTGCTGATTAGTAGATTAATTCGTTTTGGCTTCGCTGCGTTGTCAACAAGTCGAGACAATTAAATTATTAATAGAGGTGTTTTTATTTTTATTTTTAATTTTTTTTTTTTTTTTTGTTGAGAATTTATACGGCTGCTTGACATCAATTCCGATTCAGGGCTCGATGCGCATCGATTTGCATAAATTGACGCGTAATTCCCACACTTTCATGTCGCATTTGGCAAAATCTTACAACTAATTTGATTTATCATTGGTTTTATTAAGAAAAATTGCTTTGCTCGATAGCTGGGCGGCATGAAAACTGATATAGATGTCGATGGTCTAGCAGCGAGCGAAGGTTGTTCGATTTGTTACTGCGTCTCTCGTGTTTTATGTTGCCACAGTTCAGTCTAGTTGAACGCACTAAATATATTCTTGAAGAGGCAAGCAATCGGTCTATACAGAATACCAACAACAATTCTATGTTTAATTTGGCTTTTGGAACGAACGGAAATTATAAACGTGAAACGTTAATATGTTAAATGCATTTATTTATCAAAACTTTTTATTTTAGCCATGTCAGTTACGGATCAATAATAACAGGCAAAAGGCGTATAATAGTTTTGGCCTATTAGGATTATTAGTCAAGTATAAACTAGAGAATTAAGGCACTAGATGCAAACTTGGAATAATAGTTCTCATTTGATTTAATTGACAACTGTCCATGGATTTTCGATAGCAATAAAAGCAGAAATTTTAAAGGCAGAGTCTACCAACTCATAGATAATATGACACGTTATGGATCAACTAAAAGATTCAAGAGGAAAATTTCAAGTTAAACCCGAATATATTTGGCAGTTGTGTTTCTGACTTTTTGTATACTATTCTTAATTTAAATATAATTTTTCATATTTTAAATCAAAAAGTGAAATTAGAATATGGCATAAGTAATCAGATTTGAAGCACCTGAAGAAGGCGTCTGGCCAAAACATTCAATACACAAACTATGCAGAATCTTAGGTAATCCAAATAATTTTTCAAAGCCTGTCTCGATGGCATAGCAAACGACAGTATTTGAAGCCTGTGTAAAAGTTTTGAGTTGCTTTAGATACAAATGCGAAATGCGAGATGCGAAATTATGCAGTTTGATTTTATCTATATTTTTGGTCCACTCGCCGGACGTCTGTTTTTGTGATGCGGCGTCAGTTTAACGATCGATGGAAATAAAAGATGCTCCGTTTTATTCAATTATAATTAAATTTGACGAGCTTATTTTGATTTCTCACTTCATTTAAGCTAATTTTGAGCCATTTCAGGCGCCGGGCGCTTTGTTGAGTGTCGCATTTTCGACGTTTAAATATGTTGATTTGCATTTGAGCATTTTGCTTTGGGCCGCTTCGGACTTTTTTATTAGATGCCTTCGTTGTTTTGAGCAACATTTCAATTTATTTATGGCATTTTTATTAATTTTTTAAATGGCATTTTATAGCGCGGAAACTACGCGACCTTACCAATGGAAGCATTTTTTAAAACAAATGTTGCGTACTTTTTAAATATACAGATCATTTATTTATCTTCTTTTTTTTTAAAAAACATAAAACAAAAACATAAACATAAACAAAAACAAAAAAAAGTTATTTAGAAAAAAAATGTAGCTGTGCTTAAAACTAAACAACATTTAACAAGTCGGGGAAAGGATATAGGTGTGTGTTTGCTGGTAGGGGGAGGGGGAGTTGGGCAATTGGGCAATTGGATGTCCTTTATTGCCTCAACGCACTGGGCAGATACTGAGCACTGGGTTGAGAGTTTGGACGGCTGATCTGGTGATAGTTGTAGCTGCCATCGGGATTGAGGCCATCGAGGCTGCCAATAACGGATGTGATTGGTGCGTTGCTCTCCTCCTGGTACTCGTTGGTACCGCCCAATTTATCGTATTGTCCCTGAATCTCCTTCTGTGCCTGGTTGGCCTCATCGTCGGTCTTGTATTTGATGAAGAATACCTCCGGCTTGCTGGGCTGCGTTGGCGCTGGTGTCGCAATATCGCCAGCATCGAGATCGTTGTCCTTCTTGCTCAGCACATAGATCACCGTCTTCTCCTCCTGTGGCGCAAACTCGGCCGAATATTTAACATTGGCATTGTCGCCAGCTGGCGCCTTGATGAACACAACGCGATAATTCTTCTGCGGCCTGCCGAGCACCAAATGCTTAACTTTGCCATCGTTGCTGCGATCCTCAGGTGCCGACACCAAATAGAATTTCTTATTGATTATCGGAGCCGGTGTGGTGCTGGCCGGTGGCAAATATTTATCACCGCCACGACCAGGCAACGCCAGCTGACCAGGATTTGACAATCCAGTGTTGCCACCAAGTAAATCGCCAACTTGTGGCTGTTCATAGCCGTACTGAGGACGTGCCTCGGCCAGGATCAGCAAGGCGGCGCCAATGATGCAGCCGAGCACAACTTGAGACGATATGAAGCGCATTTTAAGTGTATTCCTTGCTAATCGCGTCGCGTTTTTTTTGGGTACGTTTTCGTTTGGATCGCTCTGGGGCAATGATTGCATTTCTAGCCGCTCCACTTGGCTTATATGCGTTGCCTCCCAAGACGCTGCTGGCTGCGCTGCCGGCATCATTTGTTGGCCGCTTGTTGTTGTAAATGTTTATGTAAATCGCCAGCGGCATTGCTTTTGGTCAGCATCGCAATAACAATCCGATTATTCAAGATTCAAGATACATAGGCCCAAGCAAGAGTCGCTACCAAAAATGTATTCAAATCTCTTTCGAATGCACACAAATATAACTCACAGATGCGTCTTCCGATCTGCGTTGACTGTTAACTTGGCGCCAACAGTTTTGGGGCGGGGCCGATTCTTGTAGCCATGGTTTACATTTCAATAATAAAGCCCATAGATCATGACAAAAGCCTCTTGCCTCTTTCTTCATTTGCCTTATGTGTATGGAATATACATATGCATACAAATATATATATACACACACACACACATATATACGTATATATATATATATATGTATATATAATCTATACATCTGAATTTTTTTGTGTTTTTTTCTCTTTTGTTTTTTGTAATTTTGGCATTGAACTTGACTGTTGCGCTGTCGTCACAATCGTATGGATTTTTAATTGATTCAGAGATCGTCGCCAAATATACAGAAATTTTGCCAGGTTTATAGGCTTTTTGGCCATTTGCATCTTATTAAACGGCACCTTAATTTTAGGCCTCCAACATTTGGATAACCAAACTTGTTTGCGGGTTTTTCTCATCTGCCTTCGTATCCCTTACGCTTCCCCGCCCAGACTAACACTGTTCGACTGTCCATCAGTAAATTGATCGATTCACCTGTAAATTCGCAACACTTCAAATATGATTTAATTTATCTCAATGTTATTGATTCGATCTGATTCAATACTATATGAAACAACATACACAAAATGTAATCATATCTTAAGGCCTAAAAAGCTGTCTTTAAACTATTCATATTTTTTTTGAGAATGCGTAAAAACTTACTAGCAAATATTTGATAAACAATTGTTTTAGCTTTCAAATTGTGGAGTATTGTTTTTTTATTGTGCTTAATTTCAGGAGCACTTATATTAAAATACATATAAATTTGTTCCAAACTTAAAGTTGCTTGCCTAAAATGTTTTCTCACACGAAAAAGAAAATGTCACAAAACCCAAAAACCCAACTTAGTTTTGTGGTGCATGCTGTGAGGCTGATGATGCAACATAATGTGTTTAAATTTGAACTTAATATTTAATATTAGGTTCAACTGACAGCTGTGCTAATAAACCTTTTGTTTAACTAACGTTTCGCAATCGAAATAAATCCATCTATAAATAAATCCATCTGGCTATATTGAGCATTTCTCAGTTGGAATTTCCAAAATGTCCAAAACCATAATGCATGTCTACATTTGTTTTTATTCTTCGGTTACTATGGCTGAACAATACTTTATATGGTGGCCTCCCAAGCCACTCGGCAACAACAATGGATATCTTTGTACGTATTTGTGCATACTATTTGTGGCGGATGAGTCAGCCGCTTAGCGAATGCACAAACCCACGGAAGCATGCGACACATTCACCTGGCCTGGCCTGGCCTGGCCTGTCTTGGCTTCAAGGTCGCCGCAAAGAGCGCCAAAAAAAAAAACCAAATTTGGCCAATTGTGGAAGCAGAAAAATTTGCATATGGGCAAATCGATTTATGAGCCATCTTGATGACTGCTATTTTTATTGATGATTGATTAATAAACAGAACAAAAGCCTACCAAAAAAAAAAATAAATAAATAATATTAAAAAAATAAGGCGCTGAAACAAATATGAACTAAACATCGGTAAACTTGTCGATACACTAATTATAATTATAATTTAGTAATTAGCTAATACAAAGGCGAACAAAACGATAATTATCAATTAGGAATTCCATACATATAATTTCATATCTCAAAAGCCGAAAAAGCCAGCCTCAACATAAAATTTATGTCATTTTTTATCAACGTTGACAGTAAAAACCGAGGGACAAATTTTGGACTCGTCTCAATTCGAATCGATTCGATTCGATTCGATTCGATTTGATTTGATTCGACTGGCAACAGATCGTATCGTTTATTTAGTAGGTGTGATTATCTTTATGCAAAGATCGCGAGTCATTAATATGCAGATGCTTTCAGATATAAGATATGCATTTCTATATATCTAATATACAATATTTCAAATGCGAAAAAAACAAAAAAATACCGAATACCGGGCAGCATCTGCCAGCGCTCGTAATCCATATATTGAACATACATTTTTAATTTGGGGCGGTGTTAAACTATTTGGGGCGTGGCTGCCATCCCATCATTGCCTATGCCATATATAGATATATATATATATAATATATATATATATATATATATATGTTTATCTGTACATTTGAATACTGTCTGGTATTTTAATGCGTTGGTGCATTGGTGAATCGACCTTGCAGCATGTTGCTGCTGCTCTCCGAATTGATTTCGAGTTGGCCATTAGATTATTATTATTATTATTATTTTTTTTTTTTTTTATTTAAGACGCTAATTTATTTGCCATCGATTTAGCTGATGGTGCTTCTCCAACTCTTGCTCTGTCAATTTTTCTATAGTTTCCAGTTGCTGTTGTGGTTGTTGTTGTTGTTGTTTTTAGTGCTGCAGTTTCAACAATTATGAACAGCTTGCCAAATAATGAACTGATCGGTGAGTGAAGCGTGGGGGGGAGGGGAGGGGAGGAAACGCTTTTAGGCGCCTGCTTATGCAAAGCAAAATATTTCAGACGCGTTGACATTTTGCATTAGTTTATATTTAACTTGCTAATTATATTAAGTTGTTCTATATATTAATATTCGATTCGGTTGGCTGTGATTTTATTTATATATATATTTTTTTTAACTTTATTTTACTCACCTTACTTTTTGTTGCTTCTTTAACCTTGAAATAATAAGACTTCAAATCATTTTTATGAATGCTTAAAGAAATCCTTAACTTTTATTAAAAAAAAATGGAAAAAAAATAGTGTTTTGGTTTTGCATAGATCGCAAGATTAATCTAGAAGAATATCGCAAAAGTTAAATTTAACAAATTCTAGCAAAATAATCGCCATGGATTATTTAATTAGAAACAAGAATCGTTGGAGTGCGTGTCCAGTCAGAGATTGACTGGCTCTGGTTATTTTCTGGGTGGTGCAGGTGCCAGGCAAGGATTGCAAGAGCTTAGTACTTGACGGATCTGATTGGCTTGGCGGGCAGATAACTGGTCTGGATAACATTGTTGCCAATGAAGCCATTGCCAGCACCGACAGTTGCTTGGGTGTTGCTGCTGCCGCTGCCATTGATATCGATCTGCACCTGATTGGCACCACCGTTGAGGGTTTCGGCAATCGGTACACCGCCAGTGCCAACAATGTTAACGCCGCCGACGCCATCGGCCAGAACGCCAGAGGCGCCATTGTCCCCCAAGCTGTTAATGACTGAGGAGGCTGGCACCAGACCCTCATCAGTAACCTGCGAGCTGCCGCCCAAAGCATCATAGTTGGCTAAAAGAAAGAGGGAAACCGGCAGAGGTAGAGGCAGATTTGGAGGAGGGCTTTTTGGATGGTAGCTCCAAAGGAGGGATGTTCAACGGTTTAGGACTCACCCTGAATGACCTGCTGGGCATGAGCCGCCTCCGCTGGTGTCTTGTACTTGATGAAGAACACCTCTGGCTTGTGATTGACGGGAGGCTGTGTAACCACCTCGGCACTGACATCGAGAGCATTCGATTTCTTGGCCAGCACATAGATTGCTGTCTTCTCCTCGACGGGTGCAACGTTGGCAATGATCTTGGCCTTGTTGGTGGTCGATGAGGGTGTATTGATGAACACCACACGATAGTTCTTCTGAGGCTTGCCCACATTCACATAGCGCACAATCTGCTGATCATCGTGATCCTCGGGAGCGGTGTGCAAATAGAAATGCTTGCTAATCACAGGTGGCTGGAAGTTGGCCAGATGGCTGATATATTTCTCCTGTTCATTGTAGTTGACTTCGGGGCCCGGATGGATGCCAGCGAGTCCAATGTTATCGTTCACAATTCCGCTGTTGCCCACGCCGACACCATAGCTGCCCAAATCACCGCCACCACTGGAGTAGGAACCGCCATTGGAGTAGGAGCCGCCGTTGGAGTAAGTGACACCACCACCGCCGCCATTTGAGTAGGTGTTGCGGCCGGTATATTGGACACCGCTCACGGAGCTAACCTGCGTTGAGGAAGCAATGCCCGAGTTGCCCACCAGAGCCAGTTGACCCACCGATGGCACATTATTATAGTAGCCGCTGCCCGATGCCGTCGGCTGGTATGAGCTGCTCGTGGTGATCACTGGGGTGGACACCACACCGGTGTTGATCACATTGTCGTTGTGGCCAACCTCATATTGATAGGCCTGACGACTGAGATCAGGGCGCGCCGTTGCGCAGCCAAGCACTGCTGCCAGGCAAGCCAAAGCCTGCAATCAAATTTTGGCTCGATTGACTCGATTAAACTCAAATCCATTGTCGGCACTTACCACAAATTTGTTCATGCTTGTTGTTAATCACAATTTCACGGGACAGCGGAGGGATGAAGCTTTGTGACGGAGCTGCTGCACTAGATTGATGCCCTGTTTGAAGACGGCGTTCAGTTTTTATAGGAAGCCGGCCAAAGTTAGACGCCTTTAATTGAAGTTAATTAAATTGCTCGTATTGATTTGCAATAAATTGTTAAAAATTTAATATCAAACTATAACACCACATATCCGGCTGGAGACTGGGATTTATCTTTAGTTTGATTTTTTTTGATTGTTTTGTTTTCATTTTTTTGCTATGCTTTGCAGGCGCTAATTAGTGCTGCAAACAGCATCGCTGACACAATCGATCCAATGGTGCTCAAAATGCCGTCACCATTAGCTGGCTGATCCCACTTGACCATGCCCAAAACGAGACGGAGCCAAAGAATTTCACAATTGCTGACTTAAATCGTTAAAATATTTGAAAACTGTTTAAATTGACTTAAGTTCAGGATAAAAGATGGCATATTTGTTAACTAGGAAAAAGAATTGTTTTTGAATTTTAAAAGTAATAATTTAATTTTAATTCATTGAATGTATTTCGGTCAATTCATCAATAAGAGACGCAGTTTGTCAAACGTTCTTATTTCTCTTAACCAAATCTATGTAGTAGTTTAAATATTATGTTTACTTTATTTAAAATATATATATAATATTAGAGTATAAACTATTTGGTCTCAGAAGCTGCGTTTGCGTTTTTTGGTTATTTGATTTTGATTTTATGACTGCAAGAAGACGAGTTGGAATGAGGATGAGTTCGATGAGATCGTTTGAAATTTCCAAGATGTTGCAGCCAAACATTTTAGCGCTTTTAATTGTTATAAATCGAGGGACACACACATGTATGTGTATATATATATATACATATATATATGCATATGGTGCTATCATAAGTTATGATTTTTATATATTTTTTTCGGCAAATATCATGTCTGTGCCTGTCTCTGGTATTTGATTAGCGCTGGCCGATATTGACATATTAACAGAGCAATGGTTCATTCCCCCACAAGACCGGATTACCGCATGATACTAATTTCCAACACTAAACTTCCTATACCTTCCCCGGCATTGGGATTACCTTTTTACAGGTAGCTGGCAGGCATTTTCGGCAACGAATCGCTTGCTGAACTGGGAGTACAGAAGAGCCCTGAAGCAGCTGCATGCCAAATTTGGCATCTTTCCCTATTTTCGCGTCAGCGTGGAGAACAGCTATAATATACCATACGATTACATAATCACCCTGGACGAGGGCGAGCTAGGACTGCCGGACAAGTATTTCTATGGCCCCGATGCCGACGATGAAGTGGTGCGCGGCTACAAGTTACTCCTGCGTGACTTTGCCATTAACCTGGGTGAGTGATGTCCCTCACCACATCTGCATGCATAGCAATTTCTTATAATATAATTTTCATACACTTTGCAGGCATTGTTGCGCGTGAGGCGGATATCTTTGCTGATGACATTTTCCACTATGAGCGCCGCATCGTAAATCACATTGAGTCCGCCAAGGGGAGCGGGGAACGTCAGCAGAACAAATTGCTACGCCTTTCCGAACTGAAGAGCATTGCGCCATCGGTAAGGCCCCAAGCACAACGCCAGATAAACTATGACTCCCCCCCCCCCCCCTTTGCTATCGAGAACTAGTTTCTAATTAACTTTACTAATTACAAACTTGTGCATGGCATTTTGACTTCTTTTGATCCACAGATAGATCTTTCAACTTTCAGCGCAACTGGTTTATAATCAACACATATCTTTCGATATATAACACTCTATATATTCCAAAAACAAAATATATCCCTACGTTTTATATACACATTTCTCATCCTTCAAGGCTTCAAAAAATGAGAGGCCAATTTGTCTAACTTATTTGTTCATTAAAATATCTGTACTTTTTGTGCATAGATATAAAAAGATATATATATATAAAAAAAATAACTCATAAGGCAAATATCTGTGGCTTCTTAAATGCAATAAATACGAATTTGTTGTAAAATATGAAAATAGAAAAAAATATCATTAAAAATGAACACCTCTTCTTTTCTGTTCAAAATGTTCAAATATTTTGAAATTATCAACCAAATTTCTTAATGAAACAAACTGTTTGTGCCAACGCTTAAATTAAGATCACTTTAAATAATATGAATTATCTCAAAGCCATTTTTTCAACAAACATAGAGCATAAACATATATTTTGTTAATAATATTTAACAGTTACAAAATCCCAAAATACAAAATCCCAAAATACAAAATCAAAAATGCTGTCCTGAATGTTTATAAATGATAAATGAAATATATAGAAAAATTGCGATTTTTTAATTCTATTTATATTCTATTTTATACAGCTGCCTATTCTGGAATCACTTCAGGCCATTTTTCCCAACACAAAGATCAGCGAGGAGACGGAAGTGATGGTGCGCGATGTGGAAGTCTTCCATGGGTTATCCAATCTGATTTCGACATCGGACAAGAAGTGAGTCCGTCCAGCTGTGAATTGAATAATTTTAGCACATCGCATATATATTTACTTGATTACTCTAATTCTGGTTTTCTGTGCAGACCAATTAACAACTTTATCATTTGGTCGCTGGCGCGTCAAATGCTGCCGCATCTCTCCAAGGAGTACAGCACGCTGGCCGAGCATTTTGATCATTCGATTTATGGGCGGACCGCCAGCTATCCACGTTGGCTCTACTGCAGCAAGGTGGTTAGCGACTGGCTGCCATTTGCGGTGGACGCACTGCAGCAGCAGCCACCCAAGCAGCAGTTTGAGTCAACGTATCGCAGCCGGAACAGCGATGCTTCTGGCAGCTTAAACAAAACCATTGGCAATGAGAAGTATCTGCAGCTAATGTTTTACAGTTTGCGTAATCAACTGCAGGATTCATTGGCGCGGGCAGATTGGCTAGAGCCGACAGCACAAAAGTTTCTGCACAAGAAGCTAGCCGAGATGCGTCTCCAATTTGGCATACCCAGCGAAGTGCTCGATCAACCCAAATACATTACCGACTACTACAACGAGCTCCTGCTGAGCAACCTAAACTTTGTGGAGCATTTGGCGTCCATTTGGAAATTTCGTCGATTGCGCATGGAAGATAAGCTGAAGACATTGCCAATGCTGGATGTGTGAGTAGTTGTCGGTTGTCCTTTGCTTGAGAACAGCAAATTAATGATTTGTATTTTGTATTTTGAATGTTGCATGTTGTATGTTGTATGTGGAATATTGCAGCATTGTGTCCGAGATGTACACGAGGGATCATTCGCAACCAATTGCATACTCCAACAAGCTGAACATGCTGCTCATCTCGCGAGTGCTGGTCAACAACAACTACTACGACTATCGCTATCCGGTGTACGTATTTCCATTCATGTTATCTTTAAACATTTGCTTACCGCATCGTGTTGCAATTGCAGGTCTGTGAATTTTGCACGCATTGGCACTGACATCTTGGAGACGGTGATCGAAAATTTTTCCACCTTTCTGCTGCAGTTCAATGCACAGAGCTCGGAGCTTAGCGACACAGTTCCCGAGATTGAGTACGCCCAGCCGGATGTCAGCTGTCTGACAGCGGGTCAACCGCCGCGTCTTGGGCATGAGCTGCGCGCCCTGTCAGCGGATGCACTCAAAAGCTTTCATATAACGCTCAGCGCTGCTCGGACCGCAGCAAGGGCATTGAGCAGCTTTGTGACGGCTATAGATGCGGGCAGCGCCATCGAGGGTGCCGGCATTGATCAGGTGGCCACCTATGAGGCGCTGGGACTCACGCGGCGATTGCGTGTGCCCGGCCTGCGTTCCTACAATGAGAACGAGCTCTTCACGCTGGCCTACATGCAGCAGCACTGCAGCACACCGATTGCGGACAAGGACTATGCACGCATCAAGCCCCACGTGGAGCGACAGTTGGCCGAGCGGTATCTGTAAGTATTCTCTCGTCTCTAGCTCTCTCTCACACACTCATCTCGTCTCTGTCTCTTTCTTCCTGGTGCAGTTTCAACGCCACTTGGCAGCATATACAATTTCTGCCACGCTCCACAAACTGTGCCGCCTCCGAAACAAGCTGCTCCAATTTGCTGTGAGGGGGCCAAGTAGTGCATGCCGCATAACTCTATGTACTCAGTGTGTTCAATTCCTTAGTTCAGCCACATATTTATTGTACTTTTTTTTAACATCCAAGCAAACACTAATAAACACACACACAGACACACACACACACACACCCAGAGACAAGGAGTTATGCCACACAAAAATCGCGCAAAACTTAGTTTCTAATTAAGCGATAAAGTTAGTTTATATATGTGTAAGCAAGTAGCATTACTTTTAACCACATTTGTAACACATGAAGGGACTAAAAACTACTGTTGACATCACACACACAGACACACACACACCTTAATTGACACCCATACATTGTATACTTTTAGACCGCATCATTGAAATCGCGACAGTTTCGTTGTTAATTATAGAATGTAACCACACTTAAAATACATATGCCTAAACGATGACATATTCCATAGATCTGTAGTGCGTAATTAAGTCCTACTTAGCCGTTAAGCGCATTGACCACTGTATAAATTGAATTTAACTTCGAAACGTTCTTTAAAAATAATAAAAAGAACACCAATTTTTCCTATAACAAATTACGAGAATTATTGCATACTTTTAGGCAGATCTGGCTAAACTGTGCTTTGATTGATAATTGCATTGAGTGCTGTGTGCGATTAGAAGCCGTTAAGATATGTTAGCTTGGCTCAGATGCACTGTCGGAGAGGCGAGAGACAACGGCTTCCTTTAGAGAATAAAGGCAGTTATTTGGCAAAAACAAAAAAAATAGGAATGGCAAACGGTTGGACGTCTGAAATATGAAATTTACAATAATAAATGGAGCGAAATAATAAACAGAAACATAAATTACAGATATCAATTAAATTTATTTGATCGGAAGCAAATCGGTGCGGCGATATTATTGTATATATACAAAACAACAGATAAGATTAGTCGCTTGAAATTTTTAACTTATTTCGTATTCAACTTAATAATAATGATAATCATACTACTAATAATATTAATAATAATAATAATAATAATAATAATCGAGGAAAGATTTGGAATGTTCATTTTGGTCATGTTATCCTGCTGACCCTAATCTTTATTATGTTTAAAGATTTATTTTATTTATCATTATTATTGTCAAATTTTTAAAGCTGCCCGAGCGCATCGCTAAAATCATCATCGTCATCAGAAGATTGGACAACGTTATTGGGACGCGGCGTTAAATCACCATCGTCATCGATAACTCGCATTGCTGCAAGCTGGTTGTGCTTCTCCAGCTTCGTTTCGATAATGTCGGGCACTGGCAACTCATTGCCGAAGTTCTCCTCCAGCGGTACGGATTGAAACATCATGCTCAGCGTTTTAGGTGCAATCTTGTTAAACTCGTTAATTTGAACTTGCTGCTGCTTCTTTTGCTGCTCAGTTGATAAACTGTCAATGCTTTGACATAGTGTATCGCTTTCCATTAGAGGTCTAGAGGGTTATGTAATTAATAGTTTTTCGAGGAAGGGAGTAAATTATTAATTAATAATAATTCTTACATGGCAACCTGCTTCCAGGGATCTAAACGCTTAGTATATAGGCAACTTTGCTGGCGTTGCTCCTGGAATTGCTGTCGCTGACTGAGCGCATCGCTAAGATCATCATCGCCATCAGCAGATTGGACAACGATATTGGGACGCGGCGTTAAATCATCATCGTCATCGATAACTCGCTTGGTTATCTGTTGCCCCGCCTGCCGACGCGGTTCCAGCTGCTCTTGCCTATCCAGTTCGGCCCGCTTTCCCATTGCCTGCTGCTCCGGTTGCATTGCTGCAAGCTGGTTGTGCTGCTCCAGCTTCGTTTCAATAATGTCGGGCACTGGCAACGCATTGCCGAAGTCCTCCTCCGGCGGTACGGATTGAAAGGTTTTAGGCGCATTCTTTTTAAATTTGTTAATTTGAACTTGCTGCTGCTCCTTTTGCTGCGTTTTGCAATACGGCGATTTAGTGGGCGTCAAGGTTAGCGGCCTGGGAAACGGTGACAGGCGACAGGCAAACAAAATTAGATTTCATATTGGCGCCAATAAATCAAAGGCAGTCCATGTTCACAAACAAATTCAGCGTTTGCCATTTGTATGATTAGCACAACGCAAAACGCACAAAGCCGGCAAATTGCATCAGCCTGCTACGCTGCCAGTCACAGTCACGTCATAGTATGGTATCGCATGGACTATTCCAGCTATCCCAACAGCCCCGAACGCGCCTTATGCGGTTTCATATGGCCTGCTGACACGCAATTCCCCCGCCATAGCCCTCCCTGCCCCAAGAACTGCAAGCGTCCCATGCTAGTCTCAAGGCCAATGTCAAAAAATAATAATAATAGCTAAACGTTAGCAAATACCCTTTCCTTCTGCCACGCCTCTAGGTTAGACCAAATAGATGAATCAACTACAGTCCAACTTTTTATAAATAATTAAAAATAATAATTAAATATATATATATGCATATATATCAATATATATATCATTTATATATATTTATATAATTTTTCTATTATAAGTCTAATAATTTCCTAATTCAGTTTTGAGATAAATTTTTGTGTAAGGTTTGCAAGTGAAGCGACTCCAACTGGTTGATAGTGTTTGTGAACGGATTTACTAGGAGGCTTACGGACTGCCGCGGCTATGCTAATGGCAATCGAATCCCAAAGCCCCCTACACCTTTGTCACCCACTATTGCTCCCTGCCCTGCAGCAGATGGATAGAGACAGTGCACGGAAAATAGCACATGACACAAATTGGTGGAAAATGGAGAAGCCGCTCCACAAACAAACGCAAGCCGCCAAAGAAGAGTTCATTAATAAACACTGCGTCGAGTCGTCGAGTCGAGCGATGAGGCAACCTCTGGAACAGTCTTTAGTAGGGGCTCTGTTTATTGAGGGGCGCCAATTTATTGATCAAACAAATAAAGCGCAGCAGCAGCAGCAGCAGCAGAGCTAAAGTATTAATAGTCATCGGGTCCGGCCCCAAACCCCAAGTCAGGCCCGAGTTAGGGTCAGGGTCGGAGCCGGTGTTTTGTTATCGATAGATTCTAAAGGGCAAAACAAAAGCTGCTGCATCACTCAAAGGAACAACCACATCATCAATAAGAAATACGAAATATGAAATTTCAAGCTACAACATTTTTGAAAAGTTTTTTGCTATATGCCAAATTTGTTTGGGTTGGGTTAAGTTCAGGTTCAAATTTTGGAGAACTTTGTACTCAAATTTAGCACAAACACTGTGCGAATCGTATCGAGATCAAAAATTCTTCTTTCTAGAACGCATTTTATTGTTTGTAATCCTTTGCTTCTTTCAATTTATTTGTATTTGAACCTTATTACATTATTAAGTATTAAGAACTTGGCTACATAACCAAGAAAAGTGATCAATTTTTTTACTGCATTAAAATAAAATCAAATCAGCTTAAGAACTATACAATTTTAAACTAATTCTAGGCACAAAGTGATTGCGTAGTTTGTGCATTATTAAAAAAATTTTAAAGAAAGCATTTTTAATTATTTTGGAAACTATCAAATGTGAATTTAAAGCACCGATTTTTATTAAGAGCACAAGCAACAAAAATAACAATAACGATAGCTAAATTTTATGCCCTGGCATATTTGTATTTATTTTTTATTTTTTTTTTTTTTTCAAATTTTATCTCAAAAAGAATGCAAACAAATAGGAAGGAAAACAGCGTGAATTACAATTGCAAACAGTTGTCGATTAGAGGTCGTCGAATTTGATTACGACATATTTTCTGTATAATCATTATGTTTTTTTTTTTTAAACTGAAATTTGTATAATATCACTCAAGAATAATGTGCAACTATCAGATTGAAGAGACGGCATTTTTCAATAGCGATCGCAAATGCACTGGTAAAATTTATTACCTACACTCATTTGACGTTCGTTGAATCAGCAAAAAATTTGAGTGTATATGTGCTACTGACCCCATAAAATATATATACAATATATGTATGTATGTATGTATATATATATATATAGGCATATGAACATTTCATTATCAAAATGATAAGTGAATAGAGCCATTGCTGTCGGTTACCAGTCTGCCCGCCTCTCGGCTAAGTCTCAGCTCTAAGGTAATGTGGTTTTGGATTCATAAATGTACATAAAAAAACATGCATACATATATCTGAAATACGATCGGTTAATGTTGAAAATTGTGGCTTAAAAAAATAGTAACAGTTATAGGATGATAAGGGCCAACTTAGAGGCGACTGTCACACAAGATAAGGTCAAAGTCTTTGATTGGCGATTGATAAGTCAGGTGACCAACTAAAAGCTGCAAACAAAAAACAAATTTAGCCCTGCTCCCAATTATGTTATGTGTTGGGAGTCACCGTTGGGTAAGTAACTTTAAAGCAGAGCGCTAGCGATGGCGTCAGCAGCGCATTGACAGCTGACTGTTCCACGACCGTTGTGTAGGAGAGAGATAGAAAGAGAGGGGGAAATAGCAGTAAGGCAGCGCAGTGGAACAGCACGGGCTGAGGTGTGGTGTGGTGTGTTCTGAGGTAAGGTGAGCTGCCGACAAACAATAACAATGGCCACAGCCGAAAAGGCTGCACAAAGAGAGCGCGAGAGCAACTAAAGCTCTCTCAGAGTGCGGCAGTGATGACGATGACATCATTTACAGTTGTTTCTGCTGCTGTTGCTGCTTTTGCTGCTGCTGCTGTTGCTGCTGCTGCTGTTGCCGCTGAGGCTGCCAACAGCAACATTTTCGTTGGGAAGTGGGAATGAATACTTACAGCATCTGGAGTGTGGGAGGCACAGTATCTTTGGATGTCTCATCGGCCTCATTATCGCCAACATCATCATTATGATAATGATCATGATCAGCATTTAGCTCGCTGTCCAATTTGTTGACAACCTGCTGCTTCTCCTGGCGATCGCTGTGCGAGATTGTTGCGAGTAGCAATTGAGAATTATGTGTCAGCGGCACACTCAACATCGTCGTTGTCGCCCTTTCGTTGTGGCGAGCGCTATTCAGCGGCGACACTGTCGGCACCGGCGGTGGATGCTCCATTTTTTGTCGCACCCACTTCGCCGGCGCCGGCGGCTTGCATCGTAGTCCCTTCGATGCAGGCTCTGGCACCGGCATATGCTTCGGCTTCGGCTCCACTGCATCATTCTCAATGCGCGTGAGCAACAATTCCAGCTGCTTCATTGACTTGGGCTGTTGTGGCGATCGGGTATTGTTGGATTTATTTGCTGACAGCGATCGCATGAATGACGTGGGCACAAAGCTGCTTCCAAATGCTACAAGGGATGTACGCGAAACTGAACGCTGCACTGCCTTCCGATCGGCTCCCGAGCAGCAATTGTACTTTTTGGCTATGCTTGTGTTGCTCTTGTTGGCACTGCAATAAGTCACCGACTTGGCTCTCGTCAGGAGTATGGATTTGGGCAGCGTTGCCGCCTTACCAGCTGCCTTTGTGTTCCCAACCCATTGGCGCTCTCGCTGCAGATTTAGTTGGCGTAGTTCCTCCCGCTGCTGGGCTGTTGTTTTCTTGGGGCGCCTGCGCGCGCTTCCCTCCGCCGGCGTCTTGTTGTCCATTTGTTGCTGCTGTTGGTGTTGCTATTACTGCTGCTGCTGCTGCTGCTGCTGCTGTTGGCGTCGACGTCAACGCTGTTGTTGCTGGCTTCACTGTTCGCTGCTCGCCGCCTCGCTGCGTTTCGGTTTCAGTTTCAGTTATTTGCTCGACGCTCGCCGGTTCGGTTCGGTTTTCCGTTCGCGGTACTCTATCTCTCTTCACTTTAAAGAACACACATAAAACTACAAATTTTGAACTTAAGTTTGTGCAACATAAAGAAAAAAAAAACGCAATAAATGTAATTGCTAGAATTTTTTTTTAATATTTAATGTTATTTGTATCCGCACTTATTTCGTATTACTGATTTTCAACATTCTCCTATCTGCCTGTCTGTGTTTTACTTTTTGTTCGATTTTGACGTTTAAATCGCTGCCTCATTTGTTTCGGCTTTTTTTTTTGTTGCTCAACATTCATTCGATGACAATCGATTACGCAGATGAACATAAACTTCAAAAGTCTTTGGTCTATCGGATGAGATTTGCGAGGAGTGCCTCTAAAGTTGCAAAATTTCGATTTGTCTTAGACTTTAAGCAACTGAAATATTGGTCTGTCAAATGAGTTTTGCGAGGAGTGCCTCTAAAGTTGCAAAACTTCTTAGACCTTAAGCAACTGAAATATTGTTGTGAGCTTATTAATCTGTTGAGAACAGTATGCATAAATAGCTAAATAATTCGTTCGATATCAGCTGATGCAGACAGATTGTTAAATATATGTAAACCTATATTAAAGCCATAAATATTATTTTTTTTGTTTTGTTTTGTTATATTTTTTTTTTTTTTTGCCCAAGTTTACAACTCGCTGGTGAAGCAAAGCAACACTGAATCCAAAATCAAATCCTCAGTAAAACCAAAGGAACGAAGAGTCAAGAAGATACAAAATGGTAAGTGGTTATGCAAATCCGTATAAACAATAAATTTCAAATCGATCAAAACAAATCATATGGAAGGAATAGCACTGAAAAAATATGTCGCACAATCGATAACGATCTTAATGCCCCCAAAGCTGGTTCGCCCAGCTGCTGGGCATGTGGGCGATTGCTGGCCCAAACAGCAAACAGGTTGCCATTGCGTATACGTCGCATTGGCAACGTCCCAAAGCGTTTTTTCGTGGTGTTTGAAGTGTCTACTCCAAAGTTAGTGTTAGCAAGATTCATAGCGCTTGGATATTTGGTCTGTTAAATACTAAAGAAAAGCTAAAACAAAAAAAAAAAACAACAAACTGCCCGTTATTTATTTTTGTTATTTGTATTTGTTTGTTTGTTTTTTGTTGCTACTTTTTATGAGCTGCCTACCAAACTTACCAAGCATACAAAGCACGTCTCCATATGAGCTGGCACGCCTTATTAGTATTTATGTTAATTATCTTACTAAAAACAACAATAACTAAAACATACACAAATAGACATCACACACACACACACACACACACACATCGATAAACAATTCGAACAAATATTTCTAAAGTTAACAGCGGGCCGAAGTCTACTCCTCCAGTTCGTGGCTCGTTTCGTGGGCGAACACGAAACTTTCCCAAAAAAAAAAAAAAAATTGTGAAAAAATAATATGTATGTACAAACAAATATAAAACGAAACTCTTGACAAACGTTTCGCAAGTGTCGGCACTTGATGCCGTTCATGAGACAACAAGACGTTGATCTAAGCTTTCGGAGTTGAGAGCAACGCCCACGGATCTGCTTGGGAAAGTAAAAATGTCGCCGCTGGTCGGGCCAGTTAGAGTCGAATTCACTGACTGAGTCAGGCTCAGAGTAAGAGTAAAAGTCAAAGATTCAGATCTAACGATGATCGCACCAGAACTCGAAGCCAAACTCTGCTCTGACATCATTCAGAGAGAAGACGCATTCCAAGTCTAAATTTGGCTGCGGATTGATGCGAGTAATTTATTTAATTATCACGTTTACTTAACATATTATATATTTGTATTGTACATGTGATATATATGCGCAGTTATTCAAGCATTTAGCTTTAGATAATTATTTTTACATACGGCATTGAACTGAAGCTGGCGAAAACATATTTAATTTATAAAACCAGGTCACAAAAAATTAAATAACCATTCAATTTTATTTTAAAATATTATTTGTTGTATTCGATATATGACATATCTTATCCAAATAACAGTTCTGACAGGGGACTTAACCAGTGTCTGCGAAGGAAACCAAGAACATGATATACTATATTTGGTGTACAAATATATACATACATTACATACATTAAAATGCTGTTTTCATTAAGAGTATGTATGTATTTGGCAAATGGAAGCATCGCATGATCAGCATCAATCGCGATGATCGCAGAGATCTCCATTCAAATTGATTCGTTTTAATTTAATCACATTTATTATAATTGAATCTTATATTTCAATTTGCTTTTCTTTGCTCAATTTGCAACTGAGCAAATTATGCACAATGGGAAAAATTAAATGTCAAATATGGCAAATCGTCAGGAAATGTATTTTGTTCGTTACTTATTTCTGTTCCAGAAAATATGTTTGCTCTTTGGCAAATTAAGCTATTCATAGAATTACTGGTTGTTATAAGATTTCCTTTCAAAAACAAACATGTTTATAGCATTTAATAATTTATATATGTCAGGGTCAATGGCCATCGTTAAGTGATCTCTTAAGAACTATAGCATAGAGACCATTACCCACTCCGCCCACATCACCACCCACAATGCCACTGCACAGTTCAGAAGGCAATTACTTATACGTAATGCTGGCTAAAAGCAGCAATTTGTTTGGCTAAACATAGCGCCTCGTTGACTGACAGCTTTGATTGATGGCCTTTGCCCAATAGCAGCAGCAACAACAATAGTTCAACAGACCTCACGCACACACACACACACACACACACACACACACATACACACCCATACAAAGAGAGAGAAATAGTACGCGGAGAGATGTATGATTCATTCGTGCAATATTTTAATTATCGCATTTGAAAAACAACAAACTACAAATAAATAGAAGAACAAAAAAAAGACGAATTGCCTTATTGCGATTTCCGCGATGCTTATTATTATTTTTATTTTTTATTATTGTTGCTGTTCACTTTTCAAGGGTAAATTATGCCGGCTAAATTGCTTTCGCGTATTATTAACTATTGTTTTTGCTGCTTCTACTCTATGCTGCGCTTTGATTGCACTAATTAACTGATAACAATAATATCCGAAAGAAAAGCAAACAATTGCATAGAGTTGGGGGAAATTTATATGCATTCGCAGAATTAGACGTAATCACTAAAAAAAAAAATTACTCTAGAAAGAAAACTTGAATGCAGAATTATTTATTTTATAAAGAATTACAATTTAAAATTCATTGTTCTAAGATTAAACGAATTCAAATTACTTTTGATATATATTAGACTTGAATTGAGAGTATTTTCTTTGAGAGTATTTTATATTTTGGTTTTTCTTTTCTAATGTAATTATGTTCCTGTGGTAAATAGATTATAAACCTTGCGTTCTAATTCCTGGACATCTATATACAAAATTAAGCTCTAATTATTCATATAATCGATCTACATCCGATTATTTCGCTTACTACATTAATATACTTTTAATGATACATCTATTGATTTATAAACTTATTATTTTATATTAATTAAAATAAAGGATTATTAGATAAATTAATATTGCTATTCAACAAGATATTGCTTAGGATCAAACTGCCATAAATATATATATTGATTTATTAGAAAAAGAGAATTTATATAATGTTAGAAGCAAACTACCATTTCATGTCAAATGGCGAGGGTATTTGCTAGTCGTTAGTTGAGTTCATTTTTCTTTTTTCTTCTAGTTATTTCATTTTGTTTTGTTTGTTTTTGTTTGCTGGCCATTAAGCTTCAAATATTTTAGTGAATTGTGCGCTGCTTTGGCCGTTTGTTTGTGTTTGTTATTGTTGTTGTTGTTGTTTCTGCCTTTAGTGTTACCGTGTTATGTTATAGTAGGACTGATCCAACAAACTTTATTTAAGTGTGTGTGAGTGAGTACTTCTTCCTCTCTCCCTCTCTCTCTCACTCTCTTTCTTTGTATTTGTCTATTTATTGTTCTCTTTCGATTTGCGCTCATTTGTTTAATTCCATTCTAACTCCAGCGATGATCTAAGTGAGACGTCGTCGTCTTTACTCTTTGCTGTTGTTTTGGTTATAGTTGGTTGTTGTTGTTGTTGTTGTTCCTACATCTGGCGTAAACTTTCAATAAGCATGTAAGGCAACAAGTAGAACAACAACAATAACAACATCAACAGGCGGCAAAATGACCCTCAATTGCAATAGCCAAAAATTAATGTATAATTTGGAGAACGCTGTTTATATATACATATATATAAATACATGTGTGAGATTTTATATGTAAACACAAACTTATCTAAATACAGTGCAGCGTGTAAAATTGGTCAAATTTACGACCTGCTGCCATTTTTCATTTTTTTTTTTTTAAATGATTAACGATTTTTATTAAATACGCTCGCTTGCCACTTACCATTTATAATTTACCGTTTGCCTGGCGGCTTTTGTTGCGGTGACGCGTTGTTTTGCTTGCGCCAAACCGTTATCAGCGTGACAATCAGTTAACGCCTGCAGCGACACCGCAGTTTTGAATTGAAACTCGGCTTTCCACATTGCCACATTTCCATTGCCACATGGCCAAACACGTCGCATCGTGGGTGGCCTGAATAGTTGACCGGGTGACGATTATGGTTTGCCATGGACACCTGACAATATGTGGAAGAAGTACGTGTCACGAAATAATAATAATGGAGGCTTCCAATTGTAATTACTAATGTATTTAATTTGACAAGCTTTTTACCTTAATGCCAAATCCAACTGATTTGCTATATACATGTAAAACATGTAGACAGAGACTTAAAATATTTTATAGTAAATTAGAGCAATGTTTTTACCGATATAAAACTTAAGCTCTTTCAATCCTGCCTTAAGGCAATAATAATATGAACTTATGGTAAATAAATCCTTTCATTATTTATTTTTAATTTAATAATTAATAATTTAAGTGAAAATCATTATTTTGTCTAATTTATTTCCTTTTTTTTAATAATAGACAATTTTCTTTCGATATTTTCAATATTTCTGCTCAACAGATTTGTATGAAAATATGAAAAAAAAAAAACAAAATTAGTTTTGAAATTGATTTTAAGTCTTAGCTAAGCTTTCAGGCAAAAAGACTTAAATTTCTGAAAGGAATGCAGTCTAATTAAGATCATCAACTGTTAATTTTAAGCCTTTTTTTGCTAAGTATCACTTTCCACAAAACATCAGTGAAATATTTATAGCATACTTTTTGGAGCGGTGTAGAATTTCGAGCACTTGAACATTTTCACTGAAGTGAAAATTTTAATTAAAATATCAATTTAAAAAAAAAACATATATTACTAATTTAAAGAACATCGTGTGATATAAATATTTATAATTGTATTTAATGACATAACTACTTGAGTCAATCACATGAGCAACCGCATTACTGTGTAATATGTATTGAAAATGAATATGCATTTTATTGTGATGTTGAGCTATTATTTTTATCATTATTTTTTGTTCTTTGTTATGCGGTCAGATATTTTTGTATTGAATTACGCAAATTTGTTGTTGTTATTTTATTATTGTTGCTGTGGTTTATGAACTCAAGGCACATCATCTGTGCCCCTTTTGGACATTACGCATTTGTATTCGTCCATTCCAAGCATTTATTTAGCTGTGAAATTATATTATGAAATATTTTAATGATTTGTCGACGTGATTCGCATATTAAATATTAAATATTAAATTATAAATTGTTATTCTGTTATTATCTCCATTCCATATTCATTCAGTCGGAGACGCCATCAATTTGTCACAAGTGCAATGAGGTCATAGAAAATCGCATCATAACGGCCCTCGGCAAGAACTGGCATCCCGAGCACTTCGCCTGCAAGGACTGCCAACGCCCCATAAAAGAGGCCACTTTTAATATGCAAAGCGGGGAGCCTGTCTGTTCCGAGTGCTTTGTGAGCAACTATTCGGGCACTTGCTTTGGCTGCAAGCTGCCCATCTTGGAGGTAAGTTCACAGGGAGAAAATCAAGCGATTTCCCAAAAATTTTAAATCGAAATGTTCGATTCGAATACGTATAAAATGTTGTACACCAATTTCTGATAATTATACTAGAATTTGTTGTGCGTGGTCTTATAATATTTTCTTGAATATTAATATATAATATTATTTAGTTACTTATGTTAGTGCTTTTAGTTTTAAGACTAAACATTGTTAAACTATTCACTTGAATGACGAAACCTTGATTCAAGGTAATTCCAACTTTAAATTTAGTCCATATTTGTTTCCTATCTGTATTTAATGTGCTAAGTCTCGCACAACTTTGCATCGTATCGCTCATTTTATGATTCCCGTTCGCAGTCACTGTGCCGGAATATCATCGACGTAAGATCAACATTGATGACATCGTCATCGTCGAGGCGTAGTCTGTTTGCCATAAACTTTGGCGCTTTACGAGCGTTGGCGGTCGGCAATTGTAATTAATATTGTCAACATTTGTTTTTATAATCTATGGCGCTTGTAATGCATGAGGAACTGATTATTTTTGCACGTAGTGTAAATATTATAGTTTCATCAGTGTCAGTAATTGTAAAGTGCATATACAGTATAATATCTATTTTTACGAGTGGAACAGCATGCTTATCCAGCTCTTCAGGTGGTACACACTAAATGTAATAATTAATTGATGAGTCAAATAGATGTTGAATGCTTTTTGTTTATTTTTATATATATTCACAAAGTGGGTGCAAAATTTGGATTGCTGACAGATGATGAAATCTTGAATATTTATACTATGCATAAATAATATATTTGAAAAACATCAAAGGTCAATTTCCATTTAGTATTTAACATAACGACAAATGAAATTCTTCAATATGTATTTGCTAGAGTTTTTCAGATTGTAAAGTAAGCTGCACTTTTAGACATCTATCAATTTGAAAATTCCCTATGGAAGCCATATGATATAGTAGTAGTGATCGAGGGGATGTTTCATCCAATTCGTTACAAAGCACACTTTAAAATAAAAATACCCTCTGCAAGGCTATAAATAAATCGATCCATCACAGTTATTTTGTCATGATTAGAAATTTTTCAGTCTTGCCATAAAATTGAATCCATAACTTGAATATAAAAGGCAATTAATTTTGCAGTTATCCATGGCTAGATAAGGTTTTGAGTGCAACAGCGCGTTTAATTTGACAGTGACTCAAAATGGTAAGCGTTTATTGGAAAGAATATATATTAAATTCGACACTTTGTGCTGAAAGTGTTCGATCTGCCCACAAAACATTGTTTGTGTTTTTAATTCTGAGACAAGGTCATCAAAGTGGGACTGGGTGCGACTGGGGTGCGATTGATTATCTACATGGTTCATACATATTTATTTGATGTGATTGTTCTTAGATCAATTTTGATAATTGGAATCGAGTAAATTGTTATATTGCTTTAATTAGATCTTAGATATTTATTCATTTTATTTCGACTATAAATTGAGAGCTCAGTTAAAAAAAATTTTAGTAGTATTGCTGATAATAGTTTGTTTAATGTGAACAATAATAATAATAAATTGCGTTTCTTATACAAGTTTATAAAATAAAATCCAGAATTTAATGGTTTTCAAAACCTTGATTTGCGATATATGCAAAAACTAATTTTACCCACTTTTTCAGCGCACCATCAAGGCCATGGAACAATCGTGGCATGAGGAATGCTTCATTTGCGCCGGTCCATGCAAGAAGCCACTGGTGGGCACCTCCTTCTACGAGCGGGACGGGAAACCCTATTGCCGCATCGACTTCGAGCAATTGTTTGCGGCCCGCTGCTGTGGCTGCACCAATGCCATCACGGAGAATGCAATTGTTGCGCTCAATGGCAAGTGGCATCGGGAATGCTTCAAGTGCAAGGTGAATGATGATGCACATATATATATATATATACATAAATATAGACAAATTACATTACATGTATTCTTTTACTTTCTATTGCAGAAATGTCAGACGCCCATAACGGAAAGCACCTTTGCCGTCGAGGATCAGAAGCCACTGTGCGCTGCCTGTTCCGGCTAGACGTCTATACCCTTATTCCCTCCCCTTACACACACACACACACACCCGGACAGTCACATGCAAGCACACATCGATGTATATTAAAGATGTTTATGGTATTTGTTGTATTCGTATGGGTTGAACAAACCTAAAGCATATAACAAACTTCTAAAGTTTACACACATCAAATTTAATTGACAACCCAACGTTCAAGTTCAAGCTTACCAAAGGGAAAAGAGTCCGACTACGTCTAAATACTCACTCACTCATCTCTCTTCCCTCCCGCTCTGACCACGGTTTACGTATGCTCAGCAAACGTCCTTCGTCTGTTCCTCCACCATTTGCTGAATTTGAGCGCATGAGTATTTATTTATTTATAAAATGCAATTTTACATGAAAAATGCATTTCAGACACCTGCCAGAAGGAGGAGTGGGCTGAGGTGTGTGCGTGTAGTTGGGTGTGGGTGTTGTTTTGTCATTTTGTCTGCATGATTAACCGTAAATAAGATTAAACTATATAATTGTTTTAAGTATTTATACTACACAAGATGAAAAACACTCGCCTGTATCACACTCTTGCGCTCTCTCTCTCTTTCTCTCTAGCTCTCTCTTTCTCTCTCTCTCTCTCTAGCTCACTCTGTCTCTCTCTCTCTCTCTCTCTATCTATCTCTCAGTGTGTCTCTCCTCCCCTCAGTCATGCAACGAATACCAACCATGTTATCTCTTTCTAAATTGTATTGTGATTCTCAAGCTCTACAAAATATTCTATGTCAAATATATATGAAAATTAATCTTGAACTTCAGCATTTTACTCAATTAATTTTTTTTTATTTATAAGAAATAAAAATAATTAAATAATATAAATAAAATATTCCTACTTATCTACATTTATTTGTAATGCAATTTATTTATTTATGTTAGTCCTCATTGAGCGAATTTAATTGTTATCCAGGTAAAAAATGCGTTTATAATTGTAAGAATTAATTTAAAATGTGTAGAAATTATTTCTAGTCGAAAAAGTCAAATAATTGTATACATACTTATATATATAAGTATATATATATATATGTTTATGTACTTGCTGGGGTATTTTCTTATGCATTGGCGATGGCACGCTGAAAAGAAGAACTGAATATTTAAATAATTTAATTAATTATAATTATCAATTCAAGAAAACAATTGTGTTGCGGTCGAAATAATACAATTTATTGATTCATAAAAAAAATTTAGATGATTTAGCAAAATAATTTAATTAGTCGAAAATGTTGTCCAATTTTGTTTTGTTTTTACTTCTAGCTTGTTGGTAATATTGGTTGATTTACACTTGAAATCAAAATTAAGATGTTAAATGGAAATGCCAAATACCAAAAGCGAATCAATCGAAGCTAATATCCATATTAATTTTGTCTAGCAATGCGCCCAAGGAGCGGACAAGGGGTTCGAGAGCCTTGCGCACCTGTGAGTTGGCCACCTGCTCCACGGCCTCGATGAGCTGCTTATGCAGCTCACTCTTCTCCTGTCCCGACTGCTTCACCAATTCCATTATATTTGTCAGCTGATTCTCGCTGAACTCCGGCTCCGGATAATTGGGCTCGCTGCAATGATCGCCGCATTGAACGCTCTCGATGTGTGTGCTCACTGTGCCGATCCTGCTCTGCTCCAGCTGCATTTCAGACTGTGATGTTTCGACTGGCCCCTGATGGGATTGGACGCTGTTTGGCCCCGCAAGCAGTTTCGATATGCGTACTGGAAAAGCACGATGACAACGACGCTTCTCTATCCTCGGCTCCTTGGGCACCAGCCGCGGCTCGTACAGCTTCAGATCGTTGAGGGACATTTTGAGATCGTAGCGATTATGCTGGCTAGCAGCATGATTCTGGCCATGGATGCGCTTCTGCAGGTGCCTGTGGGTCTCGCGGGCCATCAATAATCGCTCCTGCTGCATGTCCTCGATGAGGGTGAGGAAACTGGTACAGCGCTGCTGCAGACACTCCACAACTGGATCCTGGCGATCGAGCACACCCTTCTGCACGCACACAGTCGTCACCGTGTACATCATCTCGATGAGGGCGCTCAGCTTCTGTGGCACTTTGTCCAGCAGAAAGTAGCGAATATGTTGCTGATACTTGTCAATCGATTTCAGCATCAGCATGTAGACGCACACCACCCGCTGGCTGGCATCGTTCGAGTTGGCACTGTTAAAGCTGGCCACCGGTGTGCAGCGCACATCGTCGATCATCTTACGCAACGGGTACAAAAAGTTGCGTGTGAAGCGAACACAGAAATTGAATGCGTTCTTTTCGCGTCGCTGCTTCTCCTGGCCACTGTGGTGGCTGCGATGAGTCGGTAACTGGATGAGGCTGCCATTTAGCCGATCCAGTGCCGTAATTAGGCGTTCCTGGCTCATTGTTATCTTACTGTAAATGGCAATCTTTTGATACTTGAGATTTTCCAGCGAACGCGTGCATATCACGTTGCGTGTCTTGTGACGCTTGGGCAACGGAATCATTGCTAGTGTCGTCGATATCTTTCCCAGCGGCCGGACCTTGTCGCGTCCACCAGGTTGGCATTGCTTTGCCATCGATGGTTTTGATTTTCGTCCATTCTTGCCGGCTAACAACTGTTGCCGGGCAACAACTGCCTTGCTAGTTCGCATCTCCTGCTCCTGCTGCTGTTGCTGCTCCTGATCCGCTGGTTTGCTGAGTTTTTTATTGTCTGTATTCAATCTTGGCGTATATTTCATAGGTAGCCTATTGCGCCATAGTTGGATACAGCAGGAGTCAGAAAGTGGCTCTTTAATATTATGGAGCATTGATTCTGTGTAGCGCATACAGTTAGGATGATTGGCATACTCCTCCTGCTGCTGCTGATGTCGATCGTTGGCAATGGTCGCCGGCTTACCAGAGCAGCCCGGCTGCTCCGAGATTGTCATGCATATCGGAGAAATCATGCGAATCATGGGCGAGGGTATAATATCCCCCCACTGCGCCTGTGGCTTTCGATGGTCCTCATGGGTTGCGGCTGGCAAATCGGGATACGATTGATTGATAGTTCTTCTCAACGGCTTTTGATTCTGTTCATCCTGACTGGGTATGGACTGGTTTTTTTCGTTGCCATGTAACTGTCTCGATTTGCACTTTCTTTTCGCGGCATCCTGTAGCTGGGATTGTTGCATCAGTTTTAGCTCAGCGCACACCTCACGATGCATTTCCTCGATGCATGCCTCATAGGTAGCCGTGTCCGTTTGTTTGGGTTTAGATGGAATACGCTTTGGCTGGCGGCTGCGCTCCTTTTTCTTGGATACTTGCGCCGTGTCTGCTCCGCCGGCCAAGCGCTTTTGTTGGTGCTGCTGGTGTTCATCGATCTGGCTGTCGCTGTTGTCATACGAGAGCTTCTTGGACATGTGGGTCTCGACATCCTGGTCACGTGATTGGACCTTGACGAGCACATCGTCGTTTTTGTTGCGCATCTTATAAAATCGGGGCTTGCACGACTTGTGCCCATCTCGTTGTTTCCTTAGCTCATCCCGCTCCGCGGCCCGTTGCATATTGTAGCGACTGACGGCATCTTTGATTAAGGACCGGTTCGTATACTGACGTAAATGATGCATATGAAATGTTTACTTCCGTTTAGTCCATTATTATACACTTACCATGAACTCGTGGTCAAACGATTGCCCGAAGAGGTTGTGATATTTCAGCATCTTTATATATAATTAATGGTTGCGATTTATGGCAACTGAAAGATTCCTTGAATAGCTTCTAGTCTATGTAGATTTTGCAACGTTTGGTGTGGTATGGTATGAGAAATTTAAAAAAATAAAACCAAAGAAAATTTTATTTATTTTATTTTTTTAGTAAATACGATTTCAAAATATTTCAAGTAATGTTTAGTTGTTTTTCTTGCTGGCTCTGTTTCTCCCTGACATGTGTGTATATATATATATATATTTCAGTAAGCAGTTTACTTCGATTATTATATTTAACGACGTACAGTATACTTATAATCAAATATATAACTGTTATAATTAATAATACTAATGGAAGATCATATATCCTGGCTCCTATTGAAAGGATAGCGTTTCAAAAACAATTTGGTCTACATAAAGATTATACGGACTTTAGTTTTTACAGTTATACTAATTAATTATATTAAAATTCGAAGGATTGGGCACATTCGATAGGCATTTACATGAATGTTTTTGTTATTGAAGTTCGACGTGCTGCTCATCCGTCCGCTTATCTGCATTGACCACTTTGCTGAGCGGCGTCCACCACATTGTGCTTAAAGTAGAGTCGTATTTTTTGCCAGCTAACCTCTATTTAAATAATATTAGCCGCTGCGCTCCCATATATCGCACAAAAGCTATTTGTTTACTTTGTAGTGGAGATGGTCCAAAATATCGCATGCTACCTATCGATATGACGACCAGCTGGCAACGCCGCTCATATGGCAACAGGTCGATGTTCAGCACACTTCGATCATAATATCGATCATAAATCGCGATATCAAACCAAAACATATTGCCCGTTCTTGTGTAGTGTTTTTTTGTGCTGCACGTGTTTGATCCTAACATTTTTTGAATATACCAAGTGTACAAACAACGTCAGCAAATGGGTAAATTTCGTTCGAAGTTGAAACGCCATGGCAAGGGCAAGAACTGGAGCAAGGGCCAGTCAGCCGTATCGAATCCGGACCAAATGAAACATCGCTTGAAAGCAAAGTCGCGTTTCTTTCAGCCAAATTTGAGCCTGGGTAAGTTGTTGCACAGAAAAACAATAAATATTTATATATATGAGTAATTTATTAATATTTTTGTGTGCAGCTGCATCGGGCTCAGCCAACGGACTCACCATGGAGGCTGTTCACAAGCACGAACAGCGTCAGGCATACAATGCGGAGACCACAACTGTCAACGATGTGGCCGGTAGTTTGATGTCCTTCACGCTGGACGATGATGATGGCATGTCGGGCAAGGGCACTGGCATCGGCAATGGCACGCAGCCCGCTGGCACATTCAAGACCTTTCAGACATTTGCCTCGAACTACACCAGTTGCAGCAACATGAGCTTCAAGAAGCTGCTCACCGGCTTTCGTGCATCCTCCGATTTGCACAAGGAGATGCTGGCCATTTTGAGCGCATTGACGGAAATAATACGTGAACGTGGCGGCAACGAATCATCCACCGAATATTTTCTGCTCCTCATCAGCCAAATCGAGGCTGCCACTGAGGAGCGTGACATAATTGCCGGCGTTGCACTCCTCTCGATGGGCATCAGGTCTGTGCCAGTGCCAGTGCTGCGCAAGCGATTCGGTCAGACAGCGGCCACAATTCAGCAGCTGCTGCAGCGTTTCATTGATTCCAGCAGTCAATCTGTTATACGCTATGTAAGTAAATGGCGCTTAACTCGCATTCATAATTTTAATTTTCGTTTGGTAAATTATTCTAACTTTATTGTTTATGTTATGTTGACTACTTTTAGCTGATTGGCTGCTTGTCGGTGCTGTTGCGCGCCCTGGACTATGCGACCTGGTCGTACAGCTCCACATTTCAGTACTTTGATGCGCTGCTCGCTCTTAGCATTCACTCCAGGCCAAAAATACGTAAGGCAGCGCAGCATGCGGTCGTCTCTATAATACTTGGCAGCTGCTTCATGATGCCACCACCACCAGATTCTAATGATGAGGATAATGATGATGATATTGGTAATGAGAGTGATAAGAATAAAAAGAAGCAAACGCAGACGCAGCAGCAGCCAAAGAACCATCCGGCCAGCGGTCGTGTAACAAAATTCTGTTTGGCCCAATTCAAGCCGGAAGTGTTGGCTAATCAACAGACGACTGTATTGCATACGTTGGCCTTGCTTAAGGATACACTTTCCGGCTTTAACACCGAGGACATACGCAAGGTTTGTGAGCATCTGCTGTCCATAATGACAGCGGCGAATGTGCTCGTCCGGACCAATTGCTTTCAAGCGCTGCACGCTCTCTTTCTCACGCGAAGCTCGAATTTGAATGCAACGTTGTGCGCCAAACTACTGGCTGCTATACACGAATATCGTCCAGATCGCAGCGATGTCCGGCAAACGCTTGCCTGGATCACTGTGCTCAAAGAGGGGCATCTACATTTGGCCACGCTTCAGCTGGATTTGTGTATGCAGGCACTGCCACGACTCTTCGATGTGTGCACCACCGATCTGTGGATGTCGGAGCGCAGCGAACTTGTTGTCGGTGTGTCCAATTGTATTAAGGAGCTGCTGCAGGATTGTGTGGCACGTGCGTGTGCCACCGAGCAACTGGCCGATCAGCATCGTCAATCGGTTGCACGCATCATTGGCTCACTGCACAAGGTGCTCAATGCCCCATTCGGCGAGATCTCCAAATATGTTATACTTATATTTTCCATTGTCTTCGAGGCATGCGGCAAACACTTTGGGTAAGTTCAACAATAAGTATTTTATTCTCTTTTTTCCGTATATATATATTTATTTTGTATCTTTTATCATAATCATTGTAAGTCAATCTTTGTTATTTGGTAACAATTTGTAAAAATCAGTCAATCAATCAATCAATCAATGACCAATGAATTTTGGTCTTTTTGCCGATCACCGGTATGATATCGTACGTGAGTCCGTAGTTGGCCATAATACTTAAACTTTTGCGGACAATAGGAGCACATATATTTCTTAACACCACTGTGCTCATGGAACTGATGCTGATTCTTATCGCTTTGGCAGAGGAACCATGCGTCGCCATACTTTCAGTAGATATCCCATTCAATGTGTTTACCCCTCTGATCTTCCATGCTTGACAAACTGTTTGTTTTTTTTACTCATTACTAATTACAAAAATGCCAAAAACAATTGTTTTCAGAGCGGAGCTGAATCCATCGCTGGCGACAATTGGCAAACGCTATGAGAGCCAGGGCGCACTACGTCTGCAGATTGAGCATACGTTGATTAGTGCCATTAAGGCGCTCGGGCCGGAGCTGGTGCTGAGAGCGATACCGTTGAACGAGCCTGGCGGCGGTGTGTGCCTGGAGCGCTCCTGGCTCTTGCCGCTGATGCGTGAGGGCGCCAATGGGGCGAGCCTGCAGTTTTTCAAGGAGTATGTGGTGCCACTAGCCGAGAATAGTCTGGACAATTGGCGCAAGTTTGGCATAGAGAAGGACAGCAACAAAGCGCATATCTATGAGTTATTGTGCTGTCAGCTGTGGGGTCTGTTTCCGGGCTTCTGTCGCCAGCCGCGCGATCCGGATTATTTGCGCCATTTGGCACCAACATTGGGCGAAATCCTGCAAAATAATCCAGAGTTTCGTGCACCCATCTACGATGGCCTGCTCGAGCTCCTGGATGAGAGTCAGAGTGACGAATGCCATGCGGCAATTGGGCCATATGCACGCAATTTTCTGCCGCGTCTCTTCAACATCTACGTACAGAAGCCAACCGGCAGCTATGAGGCCGATCAGCGTAAACGTGCTCTTGACGTGATACGTCTGTATATAGCCCGTGCGCCAGCCGATATTCAGCAGCAGCTCTTTGAGAACGCCCAGACTCAGTTGGCGGGTAGCGCTTTGGCCAGTTTCGAGTACGATGCCTACTTTGACATCAATGCAGCAATTGTGCGCGTCCAAAAGTGTCGTGGCATCGAGGCCTATTTCGAGAAATATATGGCGCCCGTCTTGCGCAACGATAAGTCCAAGCTGGTTGCCCGCGATGAGCAAAAGATGAAGAAACAACAGCGCAAGACCTACGAGTGAGTAGAACAAAAACAGCAGCTATAATATAAATTTAATATATATTTTTAATTGCGCATATTTTAGATTGCTGCGCGAGCTGATGACGTCCGATCAGCCCTCTTGCCAGAAGTTCACGCGAAAAAATTCCCTGGCATTACAGCAGATACTGTTGGAGGCGTTCAACACCACGTGCAGCGTCTCTCTGTCATCCAGGCTGCAGTAAGTCGAATCTAAGGCGACTCTTAAGTTGAGATTATTAACAAGATTGTTTAAATTCACGTACAGCTGTCTCAAATCGCTGGTGGATTGCCGCAGCAATCTGGCGTACAATGATCAGCTGGTGATGAAGGCCATACCGGAGGCAGTGCTCAATTACAAGGAATTCTCGACGCGCAAGGAGCAGGTGGCCGAACAGCTAATCAAACTAATTGTCAATCTGTACCAGGAGGCGGGCAAAATCAATGAATTCGTTGACATTTTGACCGCCGGCTTCACCGGCGATGAATCCCTCATAACCAACACAATTCTCGCCTTTCGTGCGGTGCTGCAGCAACAGGGCCAATATCTAACCGTGAGCACACTGGAGTTCGTGCTGCAACAGGTATCTGTGTTTCTGGTGCAGAAGTCACGAAACCAGGCCGAAGCAGCTGTCGCCTTTCTCATCACATTCATCAAGGTGATGCCCATACCGCTGGTGGCCAATTACCTGGAGACGATTGTAAGTGCCGTTATTTGAGATGTGGTACATCTAACTAAACATGTAAATCTCTTACAGATGCGTTCGCTATCGGCGATGACAAAGGACACCAAACGTTATTGCCGCATACAAATTGGCTATTTCCTGAAGAAACTGTGCAAACGCTTCAGCGCAGAGGAACTGGCACGCTTTGTGCCTGGCGACGATGAAGTCACACATCGGCGGCTCAAAAAGATACGTAAGCAGATGCGACGCGACACACGCAAAAAGCAGAGCGAGGAGGCACAGGCCGAGAGCTCCGACGAGGAGCTGGTCGGTGATCTGGAGCAGAAGACATACACGTAAGTGTACATAAATGTCAAGTGTGAACGTCAAATTTCATTGTGAAATTATCGCATCATTTTTGCAGCATCGATGACATTTTGGCCGATTCGGATTCCGATTTGCCGGAGGATATGGAAATGGAGGAGGATGGCTCGGCGACCAAGACACGTGCAGCCAAATCAAAATCTAAGTCCAAGCAAGCGCGCAGCACCTACATACGCGAGGATGCCGATGAGATTGTCGACCTGGCTGATCTCAAGTCCATTGGCAATGTGCTGAGTAAGCCGCAAGCTGTTTTTATTTAAATTCCAAAGTTTCAGTGTCTTAACTCTCAAACTATTTGCTTGCAGCAAGTGGTTCGGCTGCCGCAACGGCCACAGCTAGCGGCAAACTGTCGAAATCCAAGCCACAGCTGATTAATGGTGGCTTTAAGACGGCCGACGATGGTCGCCTTATCATTAGCGATAAGGCACTACGAGGTCAGGGAAAGAATAATGATGATGATGATGGCTCCGACAGCGACGGCGCATCGGTGGATAGCGGTCTTGAGCCAGGCAATAATGGCAATGCCAAGCGTGGCATGGAGGAGGATTCCAGCGATGAGGAGGAACTGCAGCAGGCAACTAGCGCCAAGCGGAAGCGTCAGGCTAGCGATGCATTAAGCATGCGCTCGGGCCAAACGAGCGCCAGCACACGCAAGGGAATACATCGTCCTCTTGGTGGCGCCGCCACACAAGCCACAGCCACTGATGCCATGTCTATGAAATCTGGCGGCGGCGGCGGCGGCAGACACTCAAAACCAGCGGGCAGCGAGTACAGCAGCAAAAAGGCCAAGGGCGACATGAAACAGCGCGGAAAAATGGATCCATATGCCTACATACCGCTCAAAAGGAATACCCTAAACAAGCGGTAAGTTTGTCAAGATCGTGGCCTGAGCTGCATCAAATTAAATTGTTGTTATTTGCTTACCTGCAGCAACCGAGCCATGAACTCTCGCAAATTCAAGAGCGTTGTCCGCGGCGCTGGATTTGGTTCTGGGGACACAGCAACTGGTGGCGGAACATCACGTGGCGGTGGCCGTGTTGGCAAGAAATACAAATAATGCGGCGGCAATTAGGCGGCATCATAAAGATAAAATTGGATAATTTTGTATAATTTGCTGTTACTTTGCTTTACTCTATGAATATATATGTGTAAATCTGTTTATATATTATATAAACTTAAAGAAATGTTTACATTGTAGCACTATCTTAATTGCGGATTTCTGCTGGAGATTTTAATTTAAACTTTTTTTTTAATACTTATTTAATACTCGCAAATATTGAGTGCATTTTTGAAGACTAGCTTTTGAGATAAATAAATTTGTGTGGCACTCAAGTAATATATTGGAATAATTATATATTATATAAATATATATATATATATATATATATATATATATATATATTTTAATTTAAAACTTTATTTATACCAATTTGCTGAGTTTGTTTAACATATTTTGGTAAACACAAAGGTCATTTTAAATTGTTTAGCTTAAAGATTCTTGAACATAAGTAACAATCTCATTTAGAAATATGGCTATATATTTAATTTTACTATTCAGAACAAGTACATATATTTGTAGTAGGAGTGTGTAAATGCGTATTTTATTTCAATCAAATAAAATGATTTATATCAGGTATTTAGTGTACTTTTGCCTTAGCGCTGCCAATTACCAACTTTATATCAGGAAAATGCGCTATATATATATATATATATATATATATATATATCTGTCTAGCTACTTTGATGAAAAAAAGAAATGCAGTCTTTCAGTTTTGAGATTACAATTTAGAATTGTGCATTATTGTGTTGTGTTCTGTAGCCAATCATTTTGAAGTCATTATTGTGTTCAATTTAAAGATTTTCTAGTTTTTAATTTTTTTTTTAAATCAGTTTTTTAAATGCTCTCGATTTGTTTTTCAATATGGGTGCGCTTCCATTCACCGCTGGGATCCAAGCCCAACATGGTCTCCTCAATGAAGTGCAATTTGTTGTTGGCATCGACCAGAATGAGTGAATGGGTCCGGCTGCCATAGCCGTGATCCTCGATGTGCACGTTTAAAACGCTAAGGGCTTGGCCCCAGCTTGGGGCACGTCGCTTTAGCTCCCGATCTGGCCAGAACTTGTGCTTGTTCTTGAGCAGCTGCAGCAGCTCAGCACTCAGAGTGGCCACATCCGAATGGCCATGTTTGGTCACAATCTGTTCGAATTGCGTCTGCCCATGGCGCACCTTCTCAAATGGACTGTCCGGCAGACTGTTACCAAATCCATAGCATTGTCCCTGCTCAAAGGATGCCAGCGTCGCTGGCACATTGCTCAACAGTTTGATCTGTGCCGGCTGCGTGGAGCCGCTACAAATATGTAAAGAAAGATGAGTATCAGAATCGGAATCAGAATCAGAACTTGGTCTTACCCAATCTCAATGGAAACAAAATTGAAGGCACTATATTTGTTGCAGTCGGCCAGAAGATTCTGATTATAATTGTTAATGTCGTGTTGCACGTCCGAATGACGCACAAAGTCCGCAACGATCATTCCGCGTCCTAGTAAGAAATTACTGTTATTTGATTGGCGCTCTTTGTTCGGGTTGCTTTGGCAGCAGTGGTTCTTGGTTATATTATGCGGTTGCAAAATGTTCTTGTGCGCTTCGAAACAAACAAAAAATTGGTGCGTTATCAGTTATGACCGGGATGGGAAACAGGTGGAATAATATCATAGAATAAGTTTGTTCGGCAGTCGACAGACAGGCCAATATTGTGCGCGGGCGAAGCCGCTTTTTGCCGACTATTCTATGGGATCGTCAAATCGATAGCTATGTCATGTATCGTTTCCATTATGAATGCTTGAGGTTAATAATATTTGGCAAGTTATTGAATATTAAATTGTATTAAAGCGGATGCCAAAAAATATTGCAAAGCGCTGATTATGGTAAGTTGTTTCTTGGAAAAAGGCAAGTGGAATTTTGCAATTTTTTTGATTCGTTCATTTTCTTGCTGATCACTATCCAAGCGTGTCCTACTCTACGATGAATAAAATGAGAATAATGCCAACTAGTTGGTGGACTGTGAGTGAGTGAACATGAAAGTTTCGTTTACCGACTGCATTGCGTGGCTTTGGCTCCCCCGTCAGATTGAGCAAAGCGCCAACTTTGAAGATTCCCCCTTCGGTTCCAATGGCCAGCCAGGTGCCTCCCTCGCGTCCCGGCTCCAGATCAATGCCTGCAAATTTGCAATTTAACTTCAATTAACTAAGACATACTAATTAGCTTACCTCCGTAGCAATGCTCGGCATTTGTCCATTTGGCAGCTGTTTGTGTGTCGCGGGCAAAGAACTCATCCCGATTGGAAGCCAGGATGAGTTTGTAGCCCGTTTGGGTTGGTTCTGAATTTGCATAGAAGAATATGACGCACATCGTTTGGGGCTTTGAGTTTGACTAGCTTCGGGTTTCACGTTTAATACATATTAAGTGAAGCGCTGACTATGACTAAAGTCTCAGGTTCAGTCTCTTTGTTGCTTTTTTCCTTAATTACAAATGTTTTATCAGTCAAATTATCGCCGCTTTGAATAATCTTATCCGTTTTGTGTGTATTTTGTGTTTATTGTGTGCCACTCGGCCTCTCAATTTACGATTTGCAATTAAACGGACAAATATGGCGATGTGACCAGACAAAAATCAGACGACAAAAAGCTATGGAATTGTGACAACACAAATAAATGCGCGAATCAATTAATAATGTATTTGTTTTTCATTTGAATGGATCAGCTGTTTATCTTTGCCAACTGGTCAACAATGTACGAAATATCGAAGTTGATAAAACGAATATCGATAATTGTGAAATGTGCGACCCAGCCCTGGCCACATTGGCCACCTCTCAACAGTCTGGCAGCACTACGCAACCAGTTGAATGCAACAAAAGGGCAAGCTTCTTACTGATATCCCATCAATTATTTTCGTTTCTTTTTTTTCGTGTGCAAAACGTGTTAACACTGTCGCAACATATACGCAACGGTCGTGGATGCAACTGGGCACAGTTAAAGCATGATATGCATGCACGCCAAGCCATGTTGAACACATATCGAAACAAATTCAAGGCAGACACAATTAAACCGAACGCACACACACATACAGACACGCGCGCAAAGCGTGTATAAACATATGAGCAAAGCGTTGAAGAGAAAACACAACACGACAATAACAACAAACATAACGTGAAAAGTGAAGAATAATAATATAAATAATATAATTGTTGTATCAAGACACCTAAAAAAAGGCGACGAACTGTTCTGATGTTCCTGCGTCAATCGTGATAAAAAAAAGACTCAAAAGAGAAAAAACTATTGTCACTAAAAATAGCAACAAATACACAGCGAACCCGCCGCCGCTGACGTTGACGTCGTTCGGACTTTGGGTTAGCCAAGTTTGTTGGTTAGTTACCGCCAGCCTGTTGACCCAGCAAGCAGGGCAGCCGCTAAAACCAAACAAGACAGACACATAAAAAAAACAATACATAATATATATATATATATATATATATATAAAGTGCAATTATAATATAGGGTTCATTATTTGTTGTATATATATTTTTTTTATTGTTTTGTTTGTCAACACACAAAATACAAGAGACAGATAACAAAAAAACAAAAACAACGTAACAAAAAAATAACAACGTGATGCTTTTAAAATTTACAAAAACCAGTGGAGCCGGCGTCGCGGGTTCCGGTTCCAGTTCATCAATGCAAGCGACCACAACATTTGCGGCGCGCGGAGGAGGAACAGGTTTGTTTTTTTGACTTTTTTTTACATATTTTGTAATTTTTTTCTTTTTTAACTTTACTAATTTAAATGAGATACACAGACACAGAGACATAAATATATAAATGATTTTGATTTTGATATTGATAACGACACATTGCAACAACAATAATAAACAAGAGCAACATCAATAATAGCCCTAATGGACTCTTGTTGGCCTGTGATTGACGCAACACAGAGAGAGGCACGTATGGACATAATTGAGAGCGTCAGCAGCCTTGCACAGTGGCTTAGACAATTTTCGAATCACTTTTGTTCTGTAAAATTGGTCAGTGATGTTGTCCCACTGTGCGGCATCGTCTGCATCGTCTACAAAAAAAAAAGAATGTGTATATATATATATATATATATATATAAATACATACGTAAATGGATATTATTCTTTGATTGGTGGTGACAGAGTGGGGTTGGTCAGGGGAGACAATGTTTGCGTAGGCCACTGGACATACGTAGCAACAAGAAAAATATAACTCAAGCACAATACTTTTAACTCAATTGATTATATCCATGTATGCAAAAGCAAGACCATAACATACCCTATAAAAATTGACATTTGAACACACACAATAACAACAATATTGTGAACCGCAATTCATAAGGATACTTTGCTACTCATGATTCGAATAAAGTTTCCTTCCTGTCGTTGCTATTTGTTCAGGCAGTATACATTATACTCGATTTCCGCTGGGGGACTGCTTGTGGGTGGCGTTCTTGTTGATTGCTAATGTTAATTGAATACAATTTAATAGATTGTACAAGGTCGTGCCAGGAAGTGGCCCCCTGGTGCGCACAACAAAATTAAGTCCTTGGCTCTCTGATACCGATGCCAGCAACAACAACAACAGCAGCAACAATGATTGCCATCGCAACTGAAAAGGAACATCCATGTGACTAAGCTGGAAGACTCTGGGGAGTGTCTAATTCACTTGAATCTTTTTCATGCATCCATATATACATGGGCGAGCCAATGGAATTGCAGCTAGGCCGCCATCCTTATGTGCACTTTGCTTTAATAAATATCTTGAAAATGCGAAGATTGATTTCGAACTCTAACTTTCTTTTAGTGTGTATATATTAATTTATATCTGCATAAGTTTAGTTCGAAACCACTGCTTCAGTGTTGTATTCGCTAATCGATACTTGTTCTGGTTTGTCACCCTCCTATTCCATGATTTTATTTTAAACATTGAGATTATCGATAAAAGAGCACGAGAATCATTTTTGTTGGGATGTTGGGAAGCTTTCTATTAAAAAACAAAATTCTTAAAAAAAAAAAAATTTAAGATTCATTTCAGTTACAAAAACTTGGTATTACGCAGTACAGTGCAGATTCCAAATATTGAATTGGACTGTAATGCACCCAACAACTTGTGAGACACTTAGTGCGGGGGATTTTTCTAAGTGACCTGTTTTTTTTATCTATGTTTTATAGTTCTGGATTCTAAATAATTTGCAATAAATTCTCAAGTACGGAAAGACTTAACCATTAAACTTTGATTTTGTTTGTATGTGTGTGTTTGTGTGTGTCAAGTCTCGTGACTTGACTAAGTCAACAAATCCAGCCCGCAGACGACGCTATTTACTTCCATAGCTCTACGAGTCATCATCTGCTTATTAAATGCAATTTTCTGCTCTTTTGAATAGTTAATGATCAAAGGGGCGTTGGTGCTGCCTTTACCAACGAGTAGTATACGAACTGCATAGATACCCTGCTTCTAATGTAATAATCATAATAATAAAATAATAGCTGCGAGTAAACATCAACTTGAACAGTGCCTTGGATTCTAATTTTATACAACCAAAAATCGGAAACAAAAATCGTAGAATCGTAATTAAGAATCTTTAAATATTTTGTTACATATTTTAGTTGCTGTTGTTGTAATTGAAATAACGACTCGATTGAAAACTTTTTAAACTATGTCAAATTTCACAGTCTTAAAGTCAAGTTTGAAAAGTTAGCTTTCTGACACTGCGGACAGAGTATTATGCAAACGGTAGCCGCAGCTTTTCACTTGTTTCCATTTCAGAAGAGAGTATAATAATTTCAAGTTGGCTAATCAATCTAATTGTGTATTCAATTGTGCGCCACACAATTATATAGCTCTCATTCTCTCTCACCGCCATTTTGTTCTCTAAATGTACAAATACACATAAAGTTACGGTGAAAATGATAATACTACCTTTGACTGAATTTATATTGCTAATAACGAAAACTCTTTCAAATCTTTAATCTTGATGAAAATTTTTTTTCACAAAAATCAACAAGTGGTTTTTTTCATCAATGACAATAATAATGTAATGTGACATTTTTATATTTATATTATAACTATTGTGTGGTACTATTATTTTAACCGCAGCTGTACAAATACATATACATCTATGCATGTATTTATTTTTGGCGAACCCACCTCAATTAAATTGTTGTTGTGCTAAACTGGCACTGGAGGCTTTTGCGGTTGTTGTTTTGTTGTTTTTTTTTTGTTGCCATCGTCACATGAAAGTCGACAATGCATCATTAGATATTCGCATATCTTCTTCTCCTCTTCTTGCTTTGTTATTGTTATTTTTATAATATGTATTTTATTTTCCCCCTCCTTCAATATGAACGTCAGTAAAAAAAAAATTCGCCGTCTAAACAAAATGATTAGTGATTGTTGCTCTTGTTATTGTTGTTTTCTATTGGGTTATACGTAGTAACGAATGAAATTAATACTATAATGTGCTTAGAATTAATACAGCTATCAGTTACCCTAATCATTACAATATAGACTCATAAATCAGAGATTAGATAAAATCTTTCGATTTAAATTTGTTTTTGATTTAGATATAGATTTAGATATTGAATTTTTATTTTACCAACCCTGATATTATCTTAAAATTAAACAAAATCTGTTCAAATCTTTAATATAAGCTAAAACGTTTTACTATTTGCGAATTTCCATTGATTGTTTGTAATCTTGAATAAAAATAAAAATAACAATAAATATTTATACTTAGTTCATAAAGAATTCGCTGAACCTAGAAGGATAAAATAAATTTGTAATATGCAGAAGGAAGCGTCAGCTACTCCATATAAGTATCTATTTTCTTGAACAGCATTACTAGCTGCGTCGATCTAGCCATATTCATGTATGAGCGGTATTAAAGACTATAAAAGCTAGTCTTCAAATATTGAGTTTATTTTATTGTATCTATATCTGCGTGGAAATGGATATAAACCAATATTTCCGATTTCAATAAAAGACAATTGTGTATATATGGATTTAGTCTTCTATGTATAGTCGTTCATATCTTGCCTTAGATATAAACACAGATTCACTGTCAATCTTCTATTTGTCCAAGCAAAACTTTGCTTCAAATTCACTCATCTTTTGTCCCATAAACATTTGGTTAAAGTTAAAGTGTTAAAGTGTAATTGGAGTTTGGATCGGTTTAAAAAAATTGCATGCATCGCTGTGATCTAATATTTGTAAGTAATTGTTGTTGTTGCTTACATTAACATTAGCATTCATTGCTTTGCTCAATTATTAGACGTAAACAATAGCAACAATAACGAAAGCAATTGTCTAAAACTAAAACGCCACATAGCAAAATGTTTCTTGGAAATATTGAAGGCAGTCACACAACAAAGCTACGTAGAAAACACGAAGATCACTTTTATTGAACACACCCCCCGTCAACAGACCTATTATAAAGTCCAATTGTGATTGGATGCCCCGGAAATGCCGATGAAATGAAAAGCTCTGAATATGTAATCGGTGTATTGATCGATGCAGTTTTGTGAATCCCCCCGTAGCCAGTTTAATAAGCACATACCAACAGCGAGGCAATGAGTTGGAAAACTCATTTGAATCAACTGTGTTGGAAATTTTGACGCATGCTAAAGAGGAGGAAAACTCTTTGAAACTCTCATTTCTTTCGCCGTGTGACGCAAACGGAAGTTGGAAAATGTTGTGACGTCAATTGTATTTAATCCTCACTTCGGTGCTAATTTGTTAAATTAATTAATAATATTAATGAAATGACAACGACTTCAAAACAAGTCGGACTAAATATGAAAACCACATACCTTACTCAAAAAGTTCACTCACTTACGTATACCATTAAATCCAAAATTGATATTTTTTTCTCTTCATGTGTATTATTTATATTGATATTAAAATGTTTTAAGTAAAGAAAAAAAAAATGATAGAAAACAGTTTTACCATTTTTTAATAAAAGTTTATAATGATGTTGTGGAACTGAGGGAGCTTGTAACATCAACAAATGATAAAGCAATGCTTTATATATTATATTATATATATATATATATATATATATATATATATATATATATACGTATTTAGTTGTTCTGTTGCTTGTTGTTGTTATTGTTGTAATTCAATTTGTTCAACCTTGAACTCATCAAAATAATAACTAATATAATCGAAAAGTATCGCCACACACGCCCCAAACCCCCGATCCCATCACCCTTATTTTTGGAATATGTACATAAATTATCTTTAACATCATCTAACTGTTATTTCATATTTGTATGTTTATTGTTATTGGTATGGCTGTTTACAGTTGTTGTTGTTTCATTCTTGCTGTCTCTTTATCTTCTTGTTTTTTTTTTGCCAAAGGTTAACACTTCGGAGGTCCTTGAACTTGTCCAACACACAAAAGCTTGTATTTACACTCCGAGAAATACAGCGTGTAAAATACAAGCATGAAGTGAGGACTGATTTTTATTTGAATTTAGATTTTTCTTTAATTTAGTTTTGCTTTAATAATTTAGAAATTTAAAGCATTTAGCTTAGATATTTCAAATGACTGAGCAACAATGGTTTTGCGCTCACTTTCGCTAAAATCTATCTAATTTGAGTGTAATACTTTATTTATTTGCCTATTTTGGCAAAACCAAGACAACGAGCCACAAAGAACAATAAAGGCAAGTAAAAATAACATAAAACTCGCGCAAAAGAAAAGAAAGTAAACTTCGAGACGCGTCAATTGGGCCCAGCCTTCAATAAATACCAAATAAAGCGCCATAGGGCGGGATGGTGGGCGCCAGACAAACTGCCAACTGGCGCTCATTCTCCATCTCTCTCTCTCTCTCTCTGTCTTCTCTCTGTATCTATTGTTGTGATATCTTACAAAAGCTTACTGCCCATCATTTAGATATACATGTGTCGAAATTGGTGTCTTTTGTTGCTGTATTGCCAATACCCTGTAAATGGTATATATATATATGAAAATATACCTATATATTTTAACACCTTGTCAGCATTAACATGTTAATTGCAATCACTATTCAAGCTATGTTCATTAAATATTAATATTGATTTAATTGATTTTCATTCATTAGAAATCTATGTTTTACTAACCCACAATTAACTAATAGAGCTAATTGATTTGAATTAATTCATAACCCTGAACATCGTGTTTACAAACTTGAATGTGGTATTCTATATATCAAAACATCATCATAACAGCATTGAATGTGAGGATCGATTCAGTTTTGTCACAGTTACATCAATTAACTTACCAGAGCTGGAACGAAATACGATTCGATTTGATACCCTTGTTTTAATTCAAAAAATAATGGGCATGGGCATGATGATTATATGTACTTAATAGAAATGAATGCTCACGCGAAAAATGTTCACGTGACACTGAATGATGGGTGTGTAGATATGCATACATCGCCTAGGCACAACTGATAAATGTGTATTTATTATGCTTACATATATGCATAACATGCATAGGTACATAATTGTTTTTAATAATAAGGTGCCAAAACGAATATCTTTTTTACACCCGTTTAACACACACATCAATTGGATATGTGCAAAGTTCCATCAATGCTGATGAGAGACTGCGAAAAATCTCTTTTGATGTCATTTAAAAATGTTTAACAATTTTAGTTAATTTTTGGAAAAAAATCATGATCGTAATTAGCTTATCTTATTTATTTTTATTTAGTATTTTGATGACTCAACGCACAGAAACGTCGAAAATATAGGTGCTAAATAATATTTAATGGATAAATAATTTATTGGCAAACACTAAAAAAAAAAGTCAGACAAACGACAGAAACAAAATTGTTAACTTATTTTTCAACTCGATCGCTCTCTTTTCCCTTCTCTGTCTTTATTTTCCCTCTCTCTCTCACTTAATTTTTTTTTATTCACCTTTTTTTCTTAGTCTTTCTTATGTTTTAAATTTGTGTTTTGTGCCCCTAACATTTTGCGTTCCATCTAGTATATTCTATTTGTTTACAACTCAGCAACACACACACAGTCGATTTTTTATGCGCAAGCGCCACAAAATAGTAGCAATAACAAAAGCAAATGGCAACAATAAAAGAAAAAATAAATAAAAAAAAAAGTTTTGCAAACGTACGCAAACACGCTCAAGGTTAAAAAACTTTGTTAGTTTTCATTCAAACGGGCAAAGGCTTTTATCTGACCATATTTATAAATAAATATATATATATATATATATATATATATATATAAATATATTTACAGGCAGTATAGATTTTTGGAGACCTTCGTTATATTATTTGTTTTCTTACTATACTTAATGAAATTTATTTAAACGTAAATTATATTTTATTTAAAAGTTATATATAGTTAGTATTACATACAATGTACTTTATTAATTAAATTATTAAATTAATGTAATTAAAAACACTGGGTGTTTTTTAGTCGGGCAGTTTTAAGGTGAATTTGCTGCAATTTATTTACATTTGTTTGCATTTCAATTATTATTGCTTGATTGATTGACTGATTGATATAAATTCGAGTCAAAAATTCAAAGTGTAGTGCTTTTTTTTTTATTTTGTTTTGAAGAAGGCACTACCCTGCCAAATCGCGCACAACAACTGATAAAAACAGTCTGTCGGCGGCGCATGAACGTCTCACGTGACAAGAAAACAAAAAAAACAAACGAAAATATGAAAGAAAAAAAAAAAACGAAATTGAAAAAGCAACAGCAGCAGCAAGAGCAAAAATAAGTCATCGCTCAACGGCTGTCTGTCTGCACGCTGTTTGTGTTTGTATCTTTTGTTGCCTTTGTCACATTATTTCTGTGTGTCGCGCGCAGCATTTGACAGTTGACAATTTCGATTTGCGAAGTACGTCACAGTTATAGTTATCATATACCACATCCAGACACCAGTGCACATTCCATCCCCAAGCGATCGCATCACAGTTTTCTTTCATGATGAGAGTGTAAACCACCCTCTCTCTCTCCCTCTGTCTCTCTCTCTCCCCTCCCCCCAAACAAGCGGGATAGTAAAAATTGGAAGAAAAAACCGTAAGAAAAAAAACTTAGTTCGCTCGCTCCTGGAGCTGCAAAAGTAAACAAAATCTTATCAGTAACAAATAAGTTGCTGTCGTCGTTGTCGTTGTCGTTGTTATAGGCCAACTGGCACACAATGCTCACGCCCAACTCATAAAGATACGGACACAGTAAATATATATATTTATCATCTAAACACATACTCAAACATACAAAATTTAGGTTTGTCTCATCTCAGCCATTTACCGTCAAGCGAATTTCACAACAAATCGCGAAATTTGAACTTTGCTCGGAAATACAAAAACATGCATAGAACTTTTTACGTTTTAAAGAGTTTAATTTTTTTTTTTTTTATAAAATTTATCGTTCTAAACAAATTTTGTTTACTTCTGATACCTTTTTTTTTGTTCTGACTGTTAACTGAGCTTTTCACAAATGTATTTTTGGAGCTCATCTTTCGACCAATTGTTTTTATAGTAGCCTCAGAATATCTCTGATCAATTTACTGCCTTCATCATTAAGACGAACATATAAATATAAAAGACTAAATATTCAGAAAGTCGAACATGGCTATATCGACGCAGATAATGATGCTTAAATATCTTTCTAATTTATGTTGTGCAAACTTGAAAACGGGACAAAAAAGTATATATTTTAGTTTAAAGTTGTAAAACAAAATTTCGATCTTTATTCTTTTAATTTTTTCGCATCAAACGAATTATAGTGCTTAAATGACCCCAATAAATAAATTTGTAACGTAATCTTTTTATTTATCAATTAATTAATTTTTCCAAACTGGTTTTTGTAGAGTATCTTAATTTATATAATAACATATATATAAAAAATGTTAGGAATGCCATTAATTTGTTTTGCATATTTGGGTATAACCCACGGTTTTCTTTACTGGTAATCGTATTGTTATAAACAACATTAGACGGGGAATCACAAAACGATGAATGATGATATTACATTATTTATTCATAAGTTTCTTAGCCCACAACACATATACAATTTATTTTCATTAAAACGTGCACTTTTTACGGATTTGTTGTCGTCATATTTATTACTTATTAAATGCGGCGTACGCCAAAAATAAAAAATAAAATAAAATAAACATCGTTTCATATCAACGCCATCAAAAAAAGACAAACAACCATTTACACAGAAAAACAGACACACACAAAGCCTCAAGGCAGCTAGCATAAAAATAAAATATAATCTCTCTCGCTTATACTACTACTTGAATATATATATATATATATATATATATGTATATATTTGTATATATATAAAATACCAAAGTAGTTAAAACCGGTCAAATTTCGTTTGGCATGCGAACGAATGTCGCTCATTTTTTTGTTGTCCACTTTGAATAGTTTATCTGTATCTGAAAGCAGCGCAAAGTATATTAGCATATTATTGTTATAAGTTTGTAGCTCTACGGTCTTGCTAAAAAAACACCATCAAATTCATGAACTCATGAGCTATATAAATGCATGATCAGTATTTACGTTCTATATTGTTAGAGCATTCGCTAGTCGAGTGTGCTTTTTGTTGTTGCTGCGCAGGTTGTTTAATTCCTGTTTGTTTGTTTATTGAGTTATGAGTTATGTTAATACATTTTCTTGGATTAATTCGATGTTTATCTGCAACTATAATTGATTAAATTAATTAAGAATGTTACCAGCAATAATTAAGTAATTTAATTGATGTAATCAATACGCACACAATTCGAAAAAACTGGGTTGGGTATTGAAAACAATATGTCGATATATAACTTTTATTGCTTTGGTTGGGAATGAGGTGGACTCATAAGCAAAAATGTGTACAACATTATTTTGATCCGTTTATAATGTTTTCGTTAAAAAGCATGACATCCACAATCTTATCCTTATCAGCTTGTATATATATTGAAGAGCAGCTAACACTTTTACCGAGCAACAAAAGTATTGGTTATCTGTTAGATATTTTCTTTATCTATGAGATCATATGATTATACCAGTTTCCACCCGATATTTCTTAGAATGTTGCTTATACATAATTCATTTATCTATGTGCATGCCCCGTTATCAACTTTGAACTAAGTGGTTAAATCAATTGTTTTTGTTGTGCTTCTAGAACTTTTCATATATTTATAAACAATGCGGGGAGTTTATCAACTAACGTTTAACCACGCTTCTATCTACACTAAGATATTTAATATTTAAAACAGGTTGTCGAACTCAAGAAGAACCACTAACCGAAACGGCTTTTATTATCTAAGCGTTACAGCATATTAGCTGGGCTCACTGTGTTTTTAAGAGTGTATCAAACCGGAATAGGAATTGGAATCGGAACCGCATATTTATCAATTAAAATTCGGAATCTTTGTATTAATTATATCTTGTTAGGGTTTCATTATTGCTACTCCCCTCTGATGCCACGTGATGCAAGTGACGAGAAAGGGTAGTGCGTATGTGAAATAGCCCGGAAATAATCAGAGACATCGTCTCTCCATAATCGTACCCACAGCATAGTCCAAACACAAATGCACATATAAGTGTGTGAGTGTGTGTGAAATGAAATGATAAAAAGCGAGCGAGAAAACTAGTTTATTTTCAACTTGATACTCTTGCAGAAAGTTTTTCAATATATCTGTCCATTCTGCAATAGAGCGACATTATTTATATATACATAACAATAAATATATAAATATATTTTACATAACTTTGAATTATTCTCGAAACAATAGGTTCATATTACATTAAAAAAAAATCTGTCGAATCAAATCACCGTTTCAACAACATTTGATTTAAATATTGTCTCGTAATTTTGAGGGTGAATCGTACACCTTTGTGGCTAGTAAAGTCTGGGTTTATTATGGTTTTAATATTTTTATTTATTGAATTTAGTATATTTAAATATTGATATTTAAAAACTTTTCACTCATTTAATACCCAAAGTATGTTTGTTTAACCCATATTCTTTAATTATCTCAACCTGTGCTCTCCGCAAGTCAATCAATAAAGATGCCTCAAAGAGCTTATATCGGCATTAATAAGATATGTTCGTTTGCAAGAGAATTTCATCTTCGGCGCTGCTGCCGTTTTTCTCTGTTTTTTTTTTTTTTGTTTTAGCATGCTTAAAACAGTTGACAGTCAGTTATACCAATTCCTGCCTCGACAGTGTATCACAAGTGTTTCAATTGGATCATTGAGTAATACTCGACTGCCTGCCTCTGGGGGATAAAGCACAATCTTTAAATTGAATAAAGTTAAGAGACTTATCAAAAGCCAAATCTGAATCACAAACGAAAAACAGCTAAGCACGTTCAAAATTCTCACACTCGACGCAGCTAAAGGGTATATCTAAGTTATATATATAAAAAAAAAAGAATCAGATACATATAAAATAACACTTAACTAGATGTATGTGCACATTTAGTTGCGTAAACGTTCTGCTTTTATTGGCCAATATGCCGGCCACGTGACCTAAAGCCAAATTTATCTGGTTGAATGCGCTTAGCGATAACCATCCCATTTCAGTCTCTCTTTGCATGTGGCTTGTCAAATGTATGGTAATGTTAGACACATCGGCGGAATACACGTGGATTGCGTAAAGATAAATGCAGAATTGATGTCTTGATTAGGAAAAAAATGTAATAATGAGATAACGATGGAAATTTCAAAATAAGTTTACTTAATTGTAGAACAGTTAACAGTTCCAAATAACATTAAGACAATAGTTATCAGAGGAAAGCGCGTGCGTGCGCGACTCTTTTAAAAGTGCTTAACACACCGACTGTTAACATTACGGTTATAGCTGCTGCTGCTGCTACAAGTGACGTTTGTATGTTATGTTTTAACTGTTGTCCGATGTCTTTTGCCCGCTCATGCGTTTGACAGCCGACCAGCTCGCGTCAATCGTGGGTGTGCCTGTATTAGTGTCGTATATGTAATTTATTTTTACTGTTGTTAAGTGGCTGTCACTTTGTTGTTGTTGTTGTTGTTACAATAGATATAATTCAAAAGCATACAAAGAGTCATAGAACTTAAGTACTATGAAAATAATTATCGCTCAATTTATTACTTTGAATATCTTTGTATCGCAGCAGCAATTACAACAAATTTAAGCAAATTAATGAACTAATTTTTGTTTGTGATTTGATTTTTATTTATGCACAGTTGCTATTAAGCGAACGCTTTGATGTTATCGTTCGCAATTTTTTTGCTTTGCCATTTTATGATTGCGCTCGCATCGTAAAAATAAATAAAAATCCAAACTATCTGTACAAATTTTTCAATAACAAGTTAAACACATACACACATACATACACACACAAACATCTGAATCATTCATTTTTGTGTATTGTTTTTTTTTTTTTAATATGTTGTCATTGTTCAATCAAAACTATTAGCATCCAATGCATCGCAAATTTTGAGGAATCTTTTTTCAACTACTCATTTTGTGGCATATTCATTTTAACGCTATATTTACCCTTTAGTCACCCAAACGTTTTAACAACAGGAACCTTAAACCATATTATAGTATTTCATTTTTATTTAATAAGATTCTCTTTAAGCTACATATATATATATATAAAAGTTTGAGTACAGGACAGTCTTAACATTTTTTTTACTTTGATAGTAAAGTTCCTTTCTATATTTCAGAGTACAAAGCAGTCGGGTACATCCGACTGTAACTTTCACATTTTGCTTAAAAAAATAAAAAATGTTGAAAATTCTTTTTGACTTATGCCTCGAATCTGTTTTGAAGACATTCAAATTTGTTCACTTTATGTTTGTATTTGGTGTTAGCGTGTCGTCATTTCTTTTGGGAACCTGTACGGATGTCCTATAAAGTCCACGATGGGCGTTAATCGAAATGAATTGTACGAAATCGTGATTCTGCATTTAACATTATTTAAATTTTAGACTTGTCTGCATATATTTGTATTTATTTGTAGGTACATATAAAAAAAAACGTCATTAAAACTGAATATTGCTATAGATGCGTTCCGTTATGGGTTGTGCTAATTGAGAAAAAGAGAGCAGTATCGGCTAGTAGATACGCTGATATAATACTTGGGTTTGGAATTGTTAAATTTAAATGCTGTGTTTTACTCTTTTATATCCATGTAGAGGAATAGTGGAATATAGTAGCAGGTACGCCTGAGTGTTGTCTGCGAGAGTGTTTAATCTTCGACGTGCCTAAGAAAGCCCATCTTTCTCGTCAGGAAATAAAAAACCTTTTCTTATTATATATATATATTATGGCTTTGGGCCAGGGAGAGCTCTCTGAGAAAGTGTTGTACAATGCATCTTGCAAATTCTGAAACCCCAAACCCGACTCCTCCTTCACCTCTCACCCCAACCAATCCCCGCACCCCTTTGGCAATCTGGTATGTATAATTTATAACATTTTTTGTGACAGATGATCATGATGATTACAGTTGTTTTCATATTTGCGTGATCTTTGGCTGTACTTATTGTTGCTGTCGTTGTACTTAGCCATGAATGTATTATATTATACCCTACAATGCAAATGAGTGTCGACCAACTAACAAGAAAAAAACAGCAGCAACAATTACAAAATACAGAAGCTCAAATCCTAGTTGGGTTCAAGGTTAAAACCTGTACTTATTAACGCGGTTTATTGTACTTTTGTTAACTGCAGCCGACAAAACAGCCATAATAATAATACAACTATACATATTAAAAAAAATAAAAACAAAGTTGAACCCCAAGAAAATTGGCGTCTATAATTACTTATACGATGTTTCATTTGTTTTGGAATTTTCCATATTATAAGACCAGGCTTGAAATTAACAGGAAATAACAAAAAAGGAGCCCAAAAAATAAATTCCAAAAACAATAAAGGTATGCTATATTATTTAAAAATTAAAATGATCGTTTACCAGTGGTACTATACTGTGGTATTATAATATAGATTCTTCAAAGGACAGAATGACTTCTACTACATACGAGTATATAGTTAGTTATCGTGTTTCGCTCACACTTCAAATGGAACGCCATTAAACATTTTGGTAGAAAAACCATTCTGTATGCCAGTTTTTTTGTTTTTTAAATTTAAAACTTATTATTATTCTGGGTGTCACAACCTTTTTAAAAAGTCGAGACCTGTACAATCCTGATTGATGCCGTTCCATTTTTGATCCCATTTCTCCCGAAATTTTTGCAAAATTAAACTGTTTTTCAAAGTATTTTTTAGTTTAGTAGTTTTTGCTTTATTTAATGTAAAGTTTATTTCGTTTCCATGGCTTTCAGTTAAGTTAAGTGCATGCTGAGCTACAGTGTTAAATTGGATAGCTTGGAGTGTGAATAATGACGCTTTCTCTACTCTGGTACAACAAAGAAACTTTCGCAGAATGCGAAATAATTTAATATTATAATTAATACCAAAAGGTAGAAAATAAAAGTGTGGGTGTAGTCAAGAAATACTGTCCAAGTTTGCGTTTAAATTTTCGGGGCGTGATTCGGTGTGCCCGACAAATGTTGATGGAAGAGCTTCCTAGTAATCATCCTTCCAAGTTTAGTAATGGTAAATCATAAATAGGAGTCTGGAAATTTTGAAGGCGGAAGTGGGCGTGGCCAAACAAATTTTGAAGGACGATTTTAATGTTTCTAAGTATCTATCTTCCACAATGACCTAACTTAAATTGCATATGTGGCGTGGCCGTTCAAATTTGTATCAATCTCTTAGGGGAGTTATTAGTAATTATCTTTAAACATGTTGTGTCTAGCATACAAATTTTGCAATTATGCAAATTTTAGTTCTTGGGGGCGGCGCATGTGGATTTGGTGACTAGCTTTAAAAGTGTGGCAGATACGTGGCTTTATCGAATTGCAATTATCGACATTGCACAAAACCAATATACTATGATAAATTCGTTACCAAAATATAGCAAGATGTGAAAGATTAGAACGAAATCTTACTTTAAGAACAATTAATAAATGCTAATAATAAAGTGATCAATTTCAACGATGCGTATGAGTTACTTTGTCAGTGTTAATTTCTGGACACAAAGAGAGAGAGAGAGAAAGAATGAGAGGGCGACAAATAGGGGGCCACATTGCGCCCGCTATCAGCAGCGCGTGTCGTTTGATATATTTTGGCGCTGATCGCTCATTCTTTACTCAATAGTGCCCGAAAAAAGATCAACACGTTGATAATGATGACGACAACAACGACGACTGTGTTCGTTGATTGTGATAATTATTTTGAGGTGCGCTGTTTTTTTTCTTTTTCTGATAGTTGGCGGCACTACAATTTACATATGAGCATGTTGTTTGCTTTTATCATTTGTGCCCAACGAAATGATACTTATGTATACCATTCATACATACAAATATACATACACACATACATACATACACACATACATACATACACACATACATACATATATACATACATACATATATACATACATACATATATATACATACATACATACATATATATACATACATACATATATATATACATACATATGTAATTCTTTGACCTGTATCGTGGAGCCCAAGCACCATATTTACTGAGCCCAGCGAAAGTTCTTTTAATCGCTGTTTTTTGATACCCTTACGCAGAGAGCAACATAGTTATCGCATTAAAAACACATTTTCAAGCACATACACATATATAGTTTCATTTTTAAAATATGTAGGTTGAAACGTTGATCGCATTGATGCTTTAAACTAGCATGGTGTAAAAAAAATGCTCATCATTGTGATGCATGTAAACAGTTGTCGAACTGGTCTAACAGCGTATGCAATATTCGATGTGCGGCCAAGGGATGCAAGAGCTTTCTTGTTTATCAACATTTTGGGCATTTATTATTATTATTTTTTTTTTTTTGTGGCACGGTGCGAGTAATGGAACGGCCAATAAGAATTTAACACCATAACTGTTGTTGGTATGTTACTGTTCACCGATCTCGCTGTTACTGTCGTGCTGCTATGGGGCGTGAAGCGTGCCTAGCAAGTTCAAATATTAATATGTATGTGTATGTATGTGAATTTGAAAAGCCCGAAATGCTCCAAACACACTGCCGTAGGCAAAGAATTTTAACAGTGATCTATTTGCAAATTTTAGCTTTCTGAAAATGTACCGAAAATTGCGTAAAAAAAGAGAACGATAGACAGAGAGAGAGAGTGATAAGAAGAAAGAGGCTTATGCAAAAGATGTTAATTAACAACAACAGCCGCTATCTATTTGCTCTCAGTTTGCATATCGATATCGATATTGGTTTCAATTGACTCTCCCGTCCAATTCGGTGCCGTGCACGTCATTTTGTTATTATTTTTTTTTTTGTCAATTTGCGCTTGCAAACCGAATCCGAATACGAATCGAAATACGAAAATACGAACACAAATCAGTGTGACCGAAGGGTCGCGCACGCTTCGCTCACAAACACATTGAAGTCAATTAAACCCGTTGTCGTCACTCGCCATGAGCACGACTAGCGACCACGCGTACACTTGTTGTTGTTGTTCGCGCTGCTGTAGGTGTTGTTGTTGTTGCTGCTGCTGCTGCTGCTAGTGCTCTCTCGCTCTCTTTTAGCGATGCTCTACAGCGCCGGCGGAATTCGAAACCAAGCACCGGGGCCCAGGCATCATTACGGATTGTCGTTCTTTAGGATTTTAGTTCATCGATCTCAGCGTAAGTGCTCGCAACACGACGCTCAAGTAGTGACTAAACTGAGTTTCTTTTTTTTTTCGCGCGAACTTCGAAATTATTTTCACTAATTGTTAATATATTGTTTTTTTCAATTATATATATAAATGTACATACTTATTTGATATTTTTTTTACTGTGAGCTTTGTCGCGCGCGTGTTTGTTGTTGGTCTTGTTGTTGTTGCTCCAAATAAACAATAACAATGAAAGAGCGACGACTTCGAAAGTCGCCGCTTTGTTATCTCTGGCCGCCGTCGCCGTCGACTGATCACCTTTCTATCGGCAGTATCTCTAATCCGCAATTCGTCAAAAGACTCAGAAAGAAATAAGAAATACAAATTTAAATACACATCCGGAAAACTGTTCTCAGGAAAGCGCAAATAGAGAAGAAACGCAAACTCAAAATAACAAAAACGAAACTGAAACCGAAATCGAAACGAACGATCGGCGGCGCTGTGGTTAAGCGGCTTTATCTTATCAGTGCCACCACCAGCGCCTCAGTAAGAGCAGAGCAGAATAGAGCATATATAAAAGCAGCAACTCAGTCCAAAGCCCAAATAGACGCAGCCACAGTCGGCTACAGCCACAAACATTTAAAATATTCGCGTTTAAGATTTGGTTTGGTTTGAGATTTGATTGAATTGAATTCAATACGATACGATACGATTCAATTCAATACTACAATTTTGTATATCTGTCTTTAGAGTGCCATTAAATATATTCTTTTTGTTTTTGTTTATGGTCTTTATTAGTTCAGGTTAGATCAATAAATCGCAATATTTATTGAAAAATGTGTGCATATAAATTAAACTTAGTGATTACAATTTATTTATGTATGCATGCATATATGTATATATATATACATGTATATTTTAAAGGCGACAAGTGCCGTTTAGTAATCAGTTCATAGAATTTGGCATTGGCATTTTCATGAATTTATTTAGTAATGTCAGTGATATGATCCTATTATATTTATATTGCACTGACTAGCTTGATTAAACAAACATATTTATACATATAATTTTGGATATTACATATTTTATCTATTTTTTTTTACTTTTGTGTTTTTAAAATATAATGTATCATATCCAAGAGGTGTAGCTTGTACCCAGACTGGCGATAATAATTCTTTGTGTAATGCCAATTAATGAGATAAGCCATTTGTATCCCTACTGTCTTTAATCAGAAAAAAGTCAAATCTAACTTGTTGTTTTTAATCGTAAAAAGGGTTTAACAGACCCTGAGATATATTAATATCATATGAATTGCGTGGTTTTTTTTGTTTCCTGGTCTCTAAAAGCTTTAAAATTAAAATAATTAGCATCGTTGTGGAAATAATTGTGATGGAAAAGTAAAAGGGCTGAGTGAACCAGTTCTGCAGCAATATTTACTCCACATGCTTAACTGTAAAGTAAGGAAGAAATCAAAACTCTCAAGGTGGACTCAAAACTTGTTTCGCAAACCTAAAAACGGTCAAAAGTAACAAAAGTCAAAGGGGGGGAAAAATGCATTTAACACACATCAGATCATTATTAGCATTCATTGACATATTCATCGAGTTTGACAACTTCTGGCTGCAGTTTCAGTTCAGCTGTAGCATTTTGTTTTATTTCCAAATACTCTGAAAAGGATGTGTGCAAATTAATGAACACAAAAACATTTTGTAGTCTTTTTTTTTTATTAATTTTTAAGCAATTGGAAAGTAAATACTTGGCATATATTAGATCCTCGAATAGGGTATCTGTCTGTCAGTCAGTCGGGTATAGAGAAAGCTTTCATATTATATATATTCGTATATTCTTACATTCTTCGTTGTTTCGCTTTATCTGTCCACGGTTTCTCGCCGCTACGTAAAAGCAAAAACGAATAAAATTCAAATGCGAATTGAAAAAACAAAACAAACGAGCCAAGCGTTCAAATATAAATTTTAATTTTCAACGTCGGACGACTTGCTTGCTTTTTTTGGCTGTTAAAACACAAAAAAACAAATCGTTTTTTTGCTCTAATTTTGCAGCTAATAAAGAAAAAAACCACAGCAACAACAACAACATCAACACATCAACACAAATGCAAACATGTATTTATTATAAACATTAACTAATCAAATACCTAACAACAATATGTAAACATAAATTGTACAAATCATTGTAATGCCAAATAATCACACAAAAAAAAATCTAATAACTTCAATTAAACAATCAAAGTGACAATAATAATAAAATTAAATACAAAAGAAACGTGCCAACCACAAAGCAACCAAATATAATTTTATACATACATAAATCTAATTAAATTGTAACTAAAAAAAAACAACAACTAATTCATTCACTGCTGCAAATGATTTATATGAATTCAAGATAAAATCAACTAAAGCAAAAATATATTTATATATATAATATATATATAAATAAGGAGTATTGAGACAAAAAAAAACACGGCAACAAAATGCGCTTCACCTACAATCAGTATAAATATTACGAGTCCGGATATCGTATTCCATCCAAAATGCACAATCTTGGCCACCATCATGGCAATGGTACTGCCGGTAAAATCAACAACAACACCAACCACAATAACAGCAGCAACAACAACAATGGCAGTGGCCATCATCACTACAATCACCACCACAACAACAACAACAACAACAGCAACAATTACAATAATTCAAATACAAATGCATATCAACATCATTACAAAAGCAATTTTGGTAAGCTGCGCTGCAACCCAAACGAAACAATAAATGTTGCATTTCAAATACATATTTCTCAGTTCGAAAATAATCTAAAAAATAGACAAAGTGTTAAGTAAGAGTAAGGGCTAAATTATATATGCCTCTGCAAAAAGGCACAAAATTAATTATACGCTAGAGATAAGCGAATGTTATGCTAATAATTTAAAATTGTACTAATTTTGTTTTTTTTTACAAATAAGAGTTTATTAGAAAAGTGAGTTTTATTAAGAGCAAAAATTCATTTACGAGGAAGTTGTATCTAAAGCAAAATTAATAATAATATTAATAGAAAAACACTTAAGCATTAAAATATTTGTAAATCATTCAAAAATCAATATGAGAAACAAATATGTCTGTATATCCAATGGGATCGTATAATGTTTCATAGTACGGTTACTGTGCGAAATTAGAAACGGAGTTCCGTAAATCATTGTAGCTCCAAATGCTTCCGAACAACTGGCGCCAGCACATTGATAAGTGTTGTTTGCTTTTGTAATTGAGTCACATCAAAACATGATTTAATTTCTAGACGCCTTCACTAGAGCTCAAATTTCATTCTTCTATATAAATATATATATTAATATATATGTGTTATTAACATATTGTCGTTTGTCAAGATTACTAATGATACGATTAAGACATGCTGAAAGACCATAGATAACGCTGACCCTTTGGCCAAGAAGTCTACACTAATGCAGCATCATTTATAATAGTATATAGAATACAGTTGCACTAAAAATCCATTTCTATATCTATCCCATATATTCTAACAATTAGTAACTGTTTTACTCTCCCAATTTTTATTTTCTATAATTAAAGACATAATGCAATTAAAATGTTTTAAGTTCTGCAAAGTGTGCTCTAAATTATCAAGTAGAATTTGTTCTTGAGCATTCGACCATTGTTTTTTTTTTTAATAGGCCGTAAACCTTACAATTTCTGAAGCTAGAAGTTAAATGTTATACTGCAAGTAATCATAAGCTTTTATTTAAAATGTCACTGCTTTCAACCTAAAAAACTTATCTTGAAATAAGTATCGACACCTTCACCGAAGGTTTAATTTTTATTGCTATGCCCACACCTGCTCCCATAATCGCCACAGTCGATATTTCGGAAAGCATAAATCGATTTATTTCTTTCCTAGACCCACTCCCACCCTGTTCTCTGCAATCTGCTATAATCTGGTATTACGTATGGTATTATTTATGTATTTTATATTTTTGTAAATCAATCCTTTTGACTTGACTTAAACTGTCTTTACTGTTGGCCAGGAGCTATCCCCTTTATTCAAGTTTGAACGTTTTTTTTTTAGTTGCAATTGCCGCTAAGCTTAATGCAAATCGCAAAGCGAATCAAATTGAATTGAATTAAGCCTGTTTTTTTTTTTGTATGCCAATTGAAGCCGTGAAAATTACATAAAGATGACCCGAGAAGAAACACGAAAATCTTATCGCAGTGAAGATCACAGATAAACCGCGACTTGTCGTCGCCTGCCAGTGTGAAAAGGCGCGCTCTTTCTGCGTATAGGTAGATCTGTGTGTGTGTGAGTGTGTGTGCCTGTTTGTGTATAGGTGTAGGTGGGTGGTTTAGGTTCCGATTGTTTTTGTCTTATCGCAGGCGCTTAGATAAAGGTAAAAACGCAAACGCATTAGCAAACGTTTTTTTTTTTTGGCACAGGTAGGTGCGTTGGTCTAGACATAAATATATATATAATATATATATATATATATATTATATATAAAATCAGCAAACGCTTTTTTTGACACGTGTGGGTGCGTTAGTCTGGACATAAGTGGTATATATTTATATATATATACACAAAAACTTAATCAATATACATAAATATATATATATATATATATATATATATATATATATATTTTACGTGAACCTTGCTTTGGAGGCAGCGACAACATAAAACATTTGTACTAGCCAAAAAGCCTTGAATCCTGATACACACACACCCACACACACACACATAGGTATATGCACTTTATTGATATACCTTAGGCGTTGACAAATATTTGCCAAATTGCTTATCTTGTGGCCAAATACAAATAAAACATTATAATTAAGATTTTAATTAAATGGCGAAATATAATTATTACGATTAATTTTTTTTGTTTGTTCCAATGACAACTACACCAATATATAATCTTATCTTGAAAACAATCAATGCTTAATTTATGGCAAATGGAAGTGTCGAAAATGTAGCCTAGCCATATTCTACAGTGAATCCAAATTGTATGAATACCTCGCTTATCTATAAGTAATATCTTTATGGGCTTGAGCGCCGCAACCACTTGACAACAATCGGAGCAACAATTGCCAAACATACACACTTAACAACTGTGTGTGTATATTTTAATTTTGTTTCTAAGATTCTGAGAAATGTAAACTTTTTATTGCTAAGAACGCTGGCAAATATAATGACAATATTAACACATCTTAGGTGCTGTATGAACATTATTTTAACTACAGAATATTTAATAATTTGCAAACCAATACTGATTATTATTTAAATTGGGGTCTTCTGCACTGCGACATATTTGATCTATTGTGCCCCCTTCTGAGCTTATAGCTCCTCCAACAACCCCAGTTCCTGCACGAATGCCAGAATCTTTGATGGGTCGAGGGCTTCTATGTCATTGTCATAACTGATTATCTCTTGAATATTTTTTTTTTTTATCAATAAATCGAGTTTATCGTTTCAATTTATATATAAATACAAAATATGCAAATGAATAAGTGAGCAGCAACAAATATTCTAAATACTTTTCTTTTGCATGTAAACAAAATTAATGTTGAAAAATGGGCCTTCAATAAGGAAAGCTCAGATAACTTTTAGCTGAGATGCAAGTTCTGCAAAGATAATAGTGCCACTTTCTTCTGCCACGACTGTATAATGCATTAATGCAGATTTGTGTGGGTCTCTTGATTAGCGCCGCCTTGGCCTTATCAGTAGAGCTATCTGTTCAATATTGTTGTTGTTATCGCTGCTGCTGCTGGTGCTGGTGCTGCTACTAGTAGAGCAACTACAGCTGCTATCTGCAACAGCAACAGCAACAGCAACGGCAACTGCAACTGCAACTAGGCTTTGATAATGCGAGAGAGACAACAACTGGGCAGCAGTTCTGTGGTGGAGGGGATTCGTTTGTTTGTCCGTCCGTCCACTAAATCAAATTGAGCCTCAATTCAGCCTCCTAAACTGACTGAAACTGTCTACAACAATGGGGCGCAACTTGATGTGCAATTTGCATGCACAATGTCAGCTGCAAAATAATCGAGCTACTGCGACTAGGCAGCATTTACACATTTATGACTATGTATTTATAATGCTTATATATGTACATACATATACAGACATACACTCGAAGAAACGGGCACGAATTTCTAATATATTGCTGTTAAAACCATTATTGAATATTTTCCATTATTGAATATTTTCACAAAAGTTCTTTAAGCTTATGAGTTTTTCATTTCTAATATTAGACGCACTTCTAAAAGATTTATATTCCTGATCATTATCAGCAGCCAAGTCGATATAGCCATTTCGTCAAACCCTCTGTACGAACAGGCCGATTTCATAAACTATAAACTTTAGAATTATAATTTTTAATAATAATTCTTATATACCATATGTAGATATAGTTTAAATCATTTTTTTGATGGGTTCCATTTATTGAATATCAATTAATATCAATCATAAAGTACACAATACGAAGTGTTCTGCTTTCTTTTCTTCTTTTTTTTAAATTAAAATCTTGATTTGTTTCAGAATTTTAATCTTTGAAATAAAAAATAAAAAATTTTTTAAAATGATCAAATTTTTGTTATTAAAAGTATCAATAAATATCTTTCAACAAAATAAGGCAGTTATCAGGAGAAGAAGTATAAATCGCACTTAAAGTAACCAAAGTCCATCAGATTTAAAAAAAAAAATAAAATATTGTACTTAAAACACAAATTATTGGCATTGGATGCTCGGCAATGTTTTTTAGTGGTGCATTATTCTGTGGTCTTTGTTTTTGCAAGTGTACAATAAATGTGGGACTTGTGTGTCCCTGTGTGTCACAGAGCGGACATTGAGTTCAATGCACCCCGTATGCCTATATGCCTAGTAGCTGCCAGTACGGCTCCATCTCAGCATCGTTCCCGTTTACGGGGCATTATCAGCAGCAGGCAGCAGAAGCAGAAGCAGAAGCAGAGGCAACAGGCAGCAGCAGCAGCAGCAGGCAGCAGCAGGCAGCAGCAGGCAGCAAGCTGCGTTGCAAGCATCAAACCATTATTTTTTTTTGCATTGTATGTTTAAATGAAGCACTTGATTCGGTCTCGCCACATACACATATATGTAGAAACACATACATGCATACATCTTTAATATTTTATCGCATTCAAACAAAAATACATTTATTGTCTTGATCTAATTGGTTGGACAGCATGTTGCACAAAACTGTTGAATGCAACTGTGCTCTGTTACTGCACTTCTCTCGTTATCGTTGTGGAATTGTGGCTTTAGATGATTTTATCTTAAGGCTTTGACATACTTTGCTTGCTCAGCATCTCATCTCGTTTATCAACAAACAAAATATTTGCAATTGCAACAGCAAAAAAATCGCATAAATTTATGAAAAACATATATATATATATAAATTGAACATGCCGTACTGCAAAAAACTTAATTTCTCCAAAACTAAATTTTTAAGCTCACTTTTGTCTCAGCAACAGTTGAAAAAAATGTCAATAATATGAATATAAGTTAATAATCAAAACAGCTTCTTATATCCAATATATTTTATTGTTCAAATTTGTATTCAGAATAAACTGGTAATATCTAAGATATTCATTATATTTTTTGCTCTCTTTGATTTGCAGGGATGCGCATGACGATATCCACAAACTCGACAATGAGTCCTCGCATCCATCGCAAGGGCTTTCGCATACCATCGAAGAGACAGACGGGCAAGGGATTGCCCGGTAAACTGCACACCATTGCCAGGGTAAGCACATAACAGTTGAGCAACTGTTGCCACATGTACTTATTTTCCATTCTTTTTGCGACAATTGTGGCGATGGGCAGACGGGTCCCGGAAAACTAGTGCCGGGCAAGCGAATACCACAGCGACCGCATCCGCCGCCCTGTGACAATTCCAATGACAGCGGTTTGGGTTTCGATCAGCATACGGAGCTGCGAAATTGTGCAGCAGCAACGACAACAACAACAACAACAGCTGCTGCCGCTGCTGCTGCTGCTTTAGATGCCAGTAACAATGGTCCAAGCAGTAGCAGCAACAGCAATCAGATCACAAATCTGGTAATAAATAGCGATTTGACCAACACTGTTGCCGCTGCAGCAGCAGCTGCAGCTGCCGCGGCCACCAGCAGCACATTGCAGCAGCATCACCAACAACAGCAGCAGCAGCATGCTCAGCTGCAGCAACAGCAACATCAACAGCAGCAGCAGCAACATTCACCGCAGCAGCATTTAATACGCGCGATACCCGTTTCAAGGTGAGTCCAACTAACCCTTAAAGCGTCTCAGCTGTTTAGTTACACCTAAACACACACACACACACCCGCACACACACACACTCATTGCACTTGCAGTCATTTATATATATATATTTATATAAACACACACAGAGACACTCACTGGTATATAATTGAATCGCTACAGCTTTCAGGCGCCTTTCACTGTTATTGTTTAACCCATTCGATTCTACTATAAATACCAGACAAAAAACTGACGAAAATTCGACATGCGAGTTGATACTTCTCTCCAGTTGTCCGCTGGACTCTGATTCGAAAGGAAGTGTCATCATTTCAGTTGTGGGTTCTTTGCTTTTATTTATTTTACTCAAACGTACTTAAAAAACAGTTTGTTTTTTTGTTTGTGATTTGTATGCCGATAAATACATAATAACTTTTTCATATTGAATTCTTCAAACGGGTTTAAGTTGAAAATGTATTTAATAAAACCATAAATATTATTCCTTAAATCGAATACAGAAATCTTAAATGTGAATTCTCATTGCTCCTCGGATAACGATGTGTCAATTCAAACTGTACATTATTAAATACATTATTTACATGCTCACTTTTAACACACACACACACACACATCTATTATATATAATTGCCCAAACCTTAAATAGTGAAGTGAAAAAAACTGAAATAAAGTGTAATATTCATATACGCAAATCTAATTTGTTTGACAGGTTTTAATTTTTTTTTTTTTGCAATGCATTTCGCTTATTGTAGGTCATGGTGAATGGCTGCTCAGAGACTAGATTTGATTTGTTGTAGTTGCTCTGTGTGTGTGCGTGTGTGTGTGTGTGTGTGTGATTGCCACATTTATAATTACATGCCCGTAATCGCAGTGTAATCGCGTTTTTTTTTGTATCTTATCAGTGGCATCAGTTGTAGTGATTTTAGTTTGCCGGCCACACTTTTGAAAAGTGCGCTTATTACTTATCACTGTCTATATTTATATTTTATTATTTTTGTTAATGCCACCATAAGAATTGGTGGGCAAGTATCGCTGTGATTTATATGATCGAAATGTCGAGTGTGTAAGAGAATTGCTTTATTAGGGGCTTAAAGTGGGCGGTGCCAACTTGCTTCATTTTTCATTCGATTTTCGCATTTACATCTTTAATTTGCACCTATTTTTTTTTTATGATGTTGTTGTTGTTGATGTGCGTCGTTGTGTGTGTGTGTGTGTGTGTGTGTGGCTGTGTGTTCGCCGTTAATTTGTATTCAGTCTGGCTTCCCCTCTCTCTTTCGCTCCGTGTCGTTCTTTGTCTCTTGGTGCTCTGCACACGGCCAATGACTTTGAGATGTGGACTCAATTAGTCATATCGGTTATAGCCATGCCGTCAGCTTTGCGTTAGAGCTAAAATAATATAATAACAACATGCAACAACATGTATGAAAATTTAATTGTATTTAATCTTCACCACTCGAATGATAACAATAATATATTTTTAGCTTTGGCCCGTGCACATTTGGGTTATTTGGTATTTGTTTAGTTTATGTTTTTCTTTATAAGCCGCGTAGATTAAAATCAAAAGCCACTCTATTAATTTGTACTGCGTTACGCATACGCCGTGTGGCAATGTTAATCTTCTCATTGTCTTATTTTCAACTGATAACATTTGCACATGGAATCGGCTTGGCTCCAATGAGATATTTGCTATTTTCACAACTAGTAATGAGTGTTGTTAAACATTGGACTGCTCTGCTATATATATTATTTTTTTATTTATATATTTATTATTTAATCGGTTGGCGTTTTTAATTAAGAGATACTTATTTAATAATGAGTGTATTGCAAAAGTTGACAACAAATTTGGTGGCTACTCAAACCTCTTGGCAAAAAATGTAAGTGCTATGAACTCGTTCTGTTTGGAATTCTGTGGCAATTGAATTTCAGCGGACAACAACCAGATTTGAACGGAAATTCGCATTTGCATTCGAATGAACTACTTCAAGTTCTGTTATTATTCAAAAGTTATTCGACTTCTTTCTCAATTCTCGATTGACTTTGTGCATGTGCCATTTTACTCGCAATCGTATTCTGCCTTAGCTCTTTCAATTAAATTGTACAAATCACATGATTTTCACTTTTCATATGTTTTATTACATTATTATTATCTGATGGGTGTTATTTATTGATTACGAAGCCGTTTAGTTTATATTTATATTGGTCTCACTTTAATGTATTTGCACAGCTTTGCTTTTGTATATATTGTCCCCTGTTTTTTTTATTTTTTAATTCTTGTTTCGCCTTGAAATCAAAATTATTTTAAATTATATATACAAATCGAAACAACAAACAAATATTGTAATTAAATATAATATAAATGTTTATATATATACATATATATATAAATATATCTATATATATATATATATGTATTATATATGTATATATATATATTGTGTGTGTGAATATATGTGTGTAAATAAATATGTATGTATATAGATCGCGTCATACCAAGAAAATGTCAAACTATTTGGATGAAATGGATTCGGAATCATCGATATCAATGTTTGTGGATGAAATAGCAACAGCTCACAGCAACGATGAGGACACTGGTTTTGGCACCGACAGCAACCAAACCATGGCAACGACGATAGCAGCAACAACAACGCCGTCTTCGTCATCGTCATCGTCATCATCTTCAGCTACGCCAACGCTAACGCTGAGCTCAGAACTCTTTGGGGGCATCTTCAATACAAGCATGGGTCTCAAGACCACCGAGCTGGCTGTTGCCAATGCCAATGCCATGGCTGTACAACAGCAGCAGCAGCAGCAACAGCAACAACAACAGCAGCAACAGCAACATTATCAGCAGCAGCAGCAGCAGCAATTTCATTATCCTGGATTACATTTGCAGCTACAACAGCAACACCAGCAGCCTGAAAGCAGCAGCAGCAGTTGCAGCAGCACTTGCAGCAGCAATGGGTCTGTCGGCGGTGGAGCTGTTCGTGTTGGTGGCAAGCATTTAAAGCGCAGGAAATACGAGTGCAATCAGGTGGAGCTCGACAATGATGATGCATGCAGCGAGGATGAGTTTATACGCAAAATTGCCACGGTTGCTGCAGACAATGCTGACGTCAGCACTGGCCCCAAAATCAACAACAACAACAACAACAAAAGCCATTGCAGGATCAGCAGTGAGCCAAAGTAAGCGGCCTTCTTCTCTTTATAGAAAAATAGAGCAACTACCAACATTCACAGGCAACAAATTAAATAAATTACCAAATATGGAAACAGCAACAAAAAATAAAAAAAAATCCTTTCGAAATTGCATAAATAACATTTTAAAATCTATAATCCATAAATATGGCAGAAAACTTGCAAAATTTTCTTTGTTAAAAATAATTTTATTTTTATTTCTGAGAAACTATAAATATCAGCATAAAATTGCCACAAGAGTAGCCAAAAAAAATTGTTTAGTAATTATCCGATATGTTTTAAGCACTTTTGCCCAGATTTGCCCAGCAATTTCTGAAATGCGTCTTAATCGGAAAATCTGTTTTTTTTATTTTTATTTTTGTTGTATATATTTTTGTATTTATATTTATATTTATTCTTGCTTATGTGTGTGTAGCTCTCTATATCTTTCCCTCTCTCTCTCTCTCTCTCTCTCTCTCTCTCTCTCTATGTATATATGGCAATTTTTGTTTTGGTCTCTGTGTGTGTGTGTGTGTGTGTGTAAACAAAATCAATCGTTAACAATAAGCCTAAATACAGCTAATCAAATAGCATAAAAGTTAAAAACAAAACTAAAACAATAACTGCAAAGTGTAGCTTTGATTTATTTCTGAATTGTATTCTTTTGTTTTCGCATTTGTTTGCTGCTTATTTTTATAGCTTTTATGTTAATATACAAATACCAAAACAAAAAAAAAACAAAAAAAAAAAACAAAAATAATAAAAATGTATATAAAATTAAGGAATAATATTGTATTTTTGCTTGTTTTTCCGGTGTCTATGTTTGTGTTTGTGTTAGTATGTGTATTGTACAGTTTATTAATCATTTCGATTGATGTGTGTGTGTGAGTGGGTGTGTGTGTGTGTGTCTGTGTGTGCGTTTTGTGCTTTACCAAGTTGTTTCATCCCGGCCAGCATATGTTGCACCTAAATTCTATGTCATAAATCATTTATACGCATACGCTAAACACACACATACTCCTCGTGCAAAGCATACTTTTTACACATATATACCTATAAAAACAAACAGTAAACAGAAAACAGTAAACAGAAAACAGTAAACAGCAAACAGTGGCGAATAATGATAAATTTCCTGTAGAATTCAGCACTTGGACAAACAAACTACACTCAGAACTGAACAAATAGGCCCAAAAGAATTGACAAAGTCAGATCAAAAAAAAAAAAATCTATGTTTTTTTAATGAATAGAAAAACAAAAAGAAATTTAATTTGAACAAGTTTAAGAGTACAGTTACTGAATATATATGTATATATATATACTCAGTGGACTTAGATTTTCTAACTAAAATGTTGGCCAAATTGTTTTCTTTGAGTGTAATATTTGTATTTGGGAATGCTTTGAACAATATTAAATATAAGATAGGATTTATGATGAGTCGCAATGTAGGCGGAGCAGGAGGAGGGTGGAGGAGAAGGAGTAGGAGGTGTATCTTCAGGTACTGATTGTGTGCTTGTTCAATTTGGTGCTTCGCAGATTCATTGGAACTAGAACCGTTACGCGTGTGGCAAACAAGAGGCAACCGACGACGCCACTGAACAGCATCGCTAGCTCCAATGATGGCCATGTACAGCTGGAGATTGTGTCGCAGCCGGAGCAACAGCATCGGGCTCGCTACCAGACCGAGGGTAGCCGCGGCGCCGTCAAGGATCGCAGCGGCAACGGCTATCCAATTGTCCGGCTAACTGGCTACGTTAAGTCCGCCGTGCTGCAGGTGTTCATTGGCACGGACATTGGACGTGTTGTGCCGCACATGTTCTATCAGGCGTGCAAGGTGGCTGGCAAAAATTCGACGCAGTGCAACGAGAAGAAGGTCGATGGCACCATGGTCATCGAGATTGACTTCAAGCCCGAAACGGACATGACCGTCACCTGCGATTGCGTTGGCATACTCAAGGTACGCCCATTCACACAATTCACAAACTAAACTGAAACTTATTTGGTTGGCTTATTGCAGGAACGCAACGTCGATGTGGAGCACCGTTTCCCCGAGCATCTGGCGCAAAAGAACAAGAAGAAGTCAACACGTTGCCGCATGGTATTCCGCACCCAGCTAACTAAAGACGATGGCAGCACCGAGACGCTGCAGGTCTGCTCCAATCCGATCATATGCAGTAAGTATTATTTTAATTTCTATATAATATTATTATTAATTCTTTTATTTTTTTTTTTTTTAATATTTTACAGCTCAGCCACCTGGCGTTCCCGAAATTTGCAAGAAATCACTGAACTCTTGTCCTGTTGATGGCGGCTTGGAGTTGTTCATCATTGGCAAAAACTTTTTAAAGGACACACACGTTGTGTTCCAGGAGACGTACGACAGTGTCAATGGCGATGATCCCGCATCGGAAATAGCCGTACGCCAGCAGCTTATCGGTGGCACCGCTGCTCTTTGGGAGCAGAGCGTCCTGCCCGACAAGGAGTATTTGCATCAGGTACGTGTATATAATATATACACAAATAATTACTAAATAATAATGCTATTTTTCCGTTGGCATTTGCAGACACATTTGATTTGCACAGTGCCGCCGTATTTGCATCAGAATCTGCTCAAGCCGGTCAGCGTCCAGGTGTCCATCATATCGAGTGACAAGAAGAGCGAGCCGCACACCTTCACCTATACACCCAAGGGTAGCTATACGACTCTAGCGGCGGCCAGCACGTTAAGTAGCACAATGCATAACCAAGGTATTTATTTGTTAACTATTTCTATATATACATTAAAAAAAACAAAAACAAAAACTAAAAATGAAATAGAAAAAAAAACTGCAAAAAATACATAGCTGGCGCCCCTGCAGCCATCATTAAACTCATAACCGTATCAAAAGCGATTTAAAACACGATCACACGCACAATAAAATAAAAAAGAAAATTATACAAGAACATTAAAAAACAAAAAAAAAAACATAAAACAATTAAAATTCAAATCCGGAATCCGGAATCCGTCAGGCAGTCGTCGCAGGCAGGCCAGTTGAACGCACTTTAACGTTAAAGTTTATTCTATAGTCAATAACTATGAAATACATATCAATGCGTATACATACATACATATGTACATACATGCATACTTACATAAATACACATATGTATATACATCGTATATATGTGTAATACATACAGAAACGCGTTAACTCGTTTTGCCAAAGTTAGTTCGAAACAACAAAAAAAAAAAACAAAAAACCAACAACAACGATTACCAATTACTTTTTACTGTTTTATTTATTTATTTATTTTTTATTTTATTTTTTTTTAATAACCGCGCCTCTTGCCAAAGTTGCGAAAACACATTGATTAGTTAGCTTATTAGATATGTAGTAGAGCCATATATAAAACCATAAATGATAATATATAATTTTAATTACAACAATATAAAAATCTCCCACAACAACTTTTATGCCTTCATGCGTTATTCTGTGAGCCAAAATTTATGGATTTCATTTTTTACCTATTTGTTTTGCTAAGAGAAAATAAAAGTCAATAATTAATTCAACAAAGAAGTAGCTTAATTAATTAATTACTTGAGTTCAGAAACTGTATTAGAACGACTGTTAAAAATTTTAAACATAAAAATCCACCAGGCAGAATAATTTCTTGGGCACCAGATTTTTACGTCTACTAAATAGAAATCACATTTTACACATTTCCAATTGCTAACGTTGAAAAATGCATCTAACAAAAACTTCTAATGGGTCTTACTCAATCGCTATTACACATTCATTAATATATATATATATACATATATGTAAATTCCAACTCATTATGAGTTAATCTATTTTAAATATAATCCAACTGGGTTTGCCGAGCAGAAGAAGTCAGCTAAACACCTTTTTCAGATTTCATGAATGCACCATTAAAGCAATTGCATCCCAAAACATCACTAAAATGTTGCTTGCCACGCCCCCCCAATCAAAGATTGCCATTGGCACAGAACAACGCATGCAAGCTATAACAAAATTCGATCACGAAATTCTAATTTTAAGTAGTATCAAAACAAAACAAAACAAAACAACAAAAACACAATAAATATAATTAAGTTAAATAATATGCAATCGGTAGGAATCTGTGTTTTTTACTGGGAAACACACACAAAATAAGAAACAAAAAACTTAATATTTATGATAAAAAAAAAAAAACAAAAAACTGCAATCTGTCTGATAAAATGAGATGGCACAAAACTCTAAACTCTGCGACGCTTCAGAAAACTTTCTCGAAAGCTTTCAAATATGGAGAGTTTAAACACTGCGCGAAAATATTTGGCTTTCCTCTTCCTCAATTTTTCACTGAACCAACTGATGAACGAGGCCACTCGGAAACTGATCGAAACAACTCTGCCGTGTGAATGTGCGAAATTTGCCTTTGTCTTTTTGCTGTGGATCGTGAGACACCGATTCCCCGATTGTTGATGCCGAAGAAATCCCTATTAGTATTCACATAACCAAACTTATTAGTACTTTTCTCTATGAATTGAGGGTAACGCGTTGCTTGAGATTTCTTCGTTTGAATATGTTTTGTTCTGCTTAAACAAATTAGTTTGGGAGCCGTTAATTGCAGTTTTCGAGGGGTATTTTATTTTTCCTTTACCAGCCTCTTGCTGTGTGTGTGTGTGTGTGTATGTGTGTGTGTGATTAAGAGTGTGTGTGTGCGCGCGTGTATGTGTGTGTATTCGTTGTGCGAATGTAAATGTAAATCAGAATGCTTATTGGATGAGGAATGCAGAGTTTTCTTGATCACGTTTCCACCGGAAGAAGCCAGCGCCTGCAGCTAACGAAGACTCAATCGATAGCGGATAACCGATACGTCCGATAACCGACACAGCCGATAACCGATAGCCGTTAACCAAAATGCAACAAAATCAGCAGCAATACGAAATGCAAAACAAGAAGATGAAGAATATGATGATGAAAATTAAAATAAAGAGTGAAAAAAGAAGGCAGCCGTTCTAATTCTTGTTCAGGGTACCTGGCAGGAACTTTTTCGCAACACTAATTACAACAAATCAACAAAAAAAAAAAAAATTAAAAATATACATATATATATTTTTACTTTATTCTTCCTCCTCCCCTTCTCTTAGCAATTTAGGTGCTCAATATACTATATAGTCAAATATGTAACCATTTTGAGTGCTATAAAATGCAAAAAAAAAAACAAACAAACAATGAAACAATCTAGTCAAGAATATTCCCCAAAGTACAAAATCAAGATCCAAATCAAATTACGCAAATAAGGCAGCAATAAGATAAAAGCGCCACAGCTTCCATGGAAATCAACAATTATATCCAAAGATATATATATATATATATATATATATATACATATATATATTTATATATATATGTATGTTTATATATAAATGCACACACGAATAAAATATGATCACGAATCGATCCCCCCCATTAAAAGAAAACACACACCCAGACATTTTAAGTGCGATTCTACAAAACAGATGGTCAGGATTAACTACTGCAGGGAGCAGATGAAGAAACTACAGCGTTGCATCTAGGAAAACTCAACTCAACATGGAACACAGCCCAGCCAGCCACAGCAACAGCAACAGTACGCGAGCCACAGCAACAACATGGAACCATCTGCACCATTTGATTAGGGTACTGGTGAAACAAAACAAAACAAAATAAAAAAAATCCACAAATACCAACAAAATACTGAAAAAAACCAAATTTTTTTTCGAGATAATATTGAACCATTTACCTCGTTTGACATTTCGTACATATTTATATGTCTGGCATTATTATTAACTTTATACCTAGCTATACATACTACAGACATATACCCATCAATACACCATAAATAACACCGTTTCGCATATACTCGTAGGTCGTGTTTTATACACACAGTATATAGTATAGTATATAACATATAACATATAACGTATAACATATAACATATAACATACATACCATATTCAAAAGGCCCATTAACTAATAGTTAACAAAATCTTGTTAGTTTCATAAATACGAAATCAATCATTTAAAAAATGTTATATCATAGAAGATCATTTTCTTTGGGAATTTAGTTTTCAAACCATCAAAAAGACAGTTTTGTAGCTTAAAATTGGTGAACCATTTAAGAAGGTGATTTTTAATCACTCATCTAAGGAAAAATTTACGAAAACTAGCACAATAAGAATGGGGAAAAGTTAGGCATCTTATTATCATTTTTTTTTTTTTTTTTGTATGGGTTAATCAGTTACACAGATTAGGGCATTTATAAGCATGTTCTTCAGGAAGTTGTGATGGGACTCAACTAGAACGAGTGGAATTTGAAAAGCATTGCTCGCACTTCAGAGCCTCAGCATTACGCTTTGAGGTACACCTCAGCTGCAGAACAGAAGCTGTGCCCATGATAAGAACGGTGGTGGTCCAGTTGAACATAGTCGTTAATCCCACTTTGGTGAACTGATCGATTTGCAATGTGGGTGTGGGTGTGTGGTTAGTGTTAATGTTAGTGTTAGTGTTGATGTTAATGTTAATGTTCTATCTTCTATGATAATAAATTGTTTTTTTTTTTCTCTTCGCACTCCGACTATCAACTAGCATTCACGTACTAACCAGACCAATTTATCCGAACTCACATAAAACTCATACATATACTTACATAATACATATAATCTATACACAAAAATAAAAAATATATATATATATATACAATTATATATATAATAATAATAATACAAATAATGTTAAATACAAATCTAACTAGATTTTAATGATGCGCAATTCTCTAAATTTTAAGTGTAGTTCTTACAACAAATATGTCTAAGCTGCTGCCCCGGAAATTGCTTTGCGAGAAATGCCTGAAATCGAGCCTGACTGAGTTTAAGAATGTGTGTGTGTGTGTGTGTGAGAGAGAGGGAGAGAGAGAGTGTGTGTAACGAAGCTTGAATCCGAGAGAAATTGTGTTGTAAGAATGAAAGATTGAGAATTGGCCTGTTCGTTTTAATATTCTTGTTGTTTTCCTCATTATTATTATTAGGTGTTTTTTTTTTTCGATGGATCCTTGTGCATTTTGTGCCGTACTCGCCTCATGTGTGTGTAGCTTCTTCTTCTTCTTCTACTATTTTTTGTAAGTGTGAATCTTGTCATCGCTAAACATTTGCTTTTGGATTTGGATCGCAAGATGTCGTTTTATTTGGTTTAGCTTCATCGGTTGTTGGCTTCAGATCGTTTGTTGTGTGAGTGTAAATGTGCGTGTGTGTGTGTGTGCGTGTGTGTGTGTGTGTGTACGTGTGTGTGTGAGAGTGCATTTGATTTCTGAATTGAATAATAGAGATAGCCTTTGTGAGTTTTGTGAATGCTGTCGATAATCAAAGCAATTTCCCCAATTTACCTATACATATATTTATAGCCTAATAAACTCGTTTAATAATTAGCCTTTAATTTTGTATGCCCTTTTGGGCCATAAGACTTAACCCACCAAGGCCCAAAACAAGCAATAGATACCACAACAAAGCAAAGCTCACCCCCACACTCCCCCCCATCCCCACATACACATCCCTCGCCGACCCAATTACTCCATCTAAGACCAAAAGAGAAGAAGAAGAAGAAAACATAGATATATATGTATATACATATATGTATATAGTAATTACAACCCAATCACCCAAAACATTGACTGAGTGCAGCGAATTGGTTGCTTCAGAAATAGAGAGAGAAATGAGATTTATTTAATTTTAGTGTTAGTTTTAAGGTTTCCTCTTGAGATTTGTAAGCCGAAGCATTTGCTCTCTATTTCAAAGCCACCAAATCAGTTGATTGTCTCTTTTTCTCTCTCCCTCTTCCTCTCTATTTCTCTGTCTCCATCTCTTCTCCATCCTCTTTGTCTGCATTTCTTTCTTCCTCTCTCTCTCTCTCTCTCTCGCTCTCTATCTCCCTCTCGCCCCCTGCTAGAAGTAAGCGCTTTACTCAGTTATAATAATATCCCAATATATATATATTTTTTTTTATTATATTATACTTTAATATATTTTCTTTATAATTTTTTCTTTACAATATATTTTTTTTTTAGTTAATTCGCGGCTCCCCGCCCAAAGACCAAACCCCTCAATCAATCCAAAAAAAAACAAAAGCCCATAAAAAACGCGCAAATGCCACAACCTGTGTACTAAATAAGTGTCTCTTATTTTTGTAGATGTTGACAGTTTCATGGACACCAGCAGTGCAACATCCGCTGGCAACGCAGTCTGGACGACCGGTGGCAGCAATGCCGCAAGTGGAACGAACGTTGTGGAGACGAAGCATGAGCTTGATTTGGGAATGATGCCGCCACCAATAACCACACAGATACCGATGGGATTACGTCGATCCTCGTTATCTGGCTCCACACCGATGATCACCGATCAGCAGCAGCAGCAGCTGGTGCATCTTAGCGCTGAGTCGGCACTGAAAAGTGAACTGCTCGATGAGAATAGTGCGCATAGTCCGCTCATCGCACAGGACAACAATAGTAGCCTCCACTCGCCGGAGTCACTGATCAATCCATGCAGTCCCAATGCACTACAATATCATGCACACTATGCACGCAAGAACAGCCTGGACGCCATCATGTACGATCAGTCGAATAGTATGCCCGGTTTTCCGGTTGCAGCCACAACGACCGTTGATCTGGATCCAGCCGCTGTGGCCGTCGCCGTTGAGCTGGCCGTCAAGCAAGAGATTGTGAAGCATGTGGTGCAGCAGCATCAACAGCATCAGGCACCTGCCCAGCAGCAGCAGCAACAGCACAAGTTCATTGATGATCTAACCAAGTCGACAGCCGTTGTCAATAGCGATGGGACAAGTGAGCCGGCGCTGTTCACCACAGCAGCGGTGATTGACCATGCCCTAACCGATATTCTGCAACAGAATGTGGGCGTTTTGACGCACACATCAGCAGCATCGGCGCCCAGTGTGCTGAAGCGCAGCCTTTCAATTAGTAGCAGCAACTCAAATAGCTCCCATTCAAGCAGCGATGCCCAGTCGCCAAATAGTTCGCCACTCACGCAGGACATCATTTTAAATTCGGAGCCGGCAGCAGCACTTGGTGCTGGGCTGCAACAGTTGGCAACTGGACCAGCGGTTGCTGGGGGCGGCGTGAACGGTGCGAGTGGCTCCCTAACCACCGACATCATTATGAATCCAGCGGTCTCACCATCGACCATACTCTGTTCGGCAAACGGGGCAGCGGCTGCCGTTGTGCCCAATATATTGGCGCCACATCAGGTGACGATGGCCAATTCGATATTGAATGACATTGCCATGCAGGTGAAGCCAACGCAACAAGATGCAACAGTTGCTGCGCTGGCATTGAGCAACATTATGATGAGTCCACCAAATGCGGATGTGAACGATACACTGCCACCGACACCAGCTGTTATGCAACCGGAAGTGGCAGCCACAGCAACATCCACGGCAGTCAGCAACATGATTATTAAAGCAGCCGCCGATTTTATAACCACACAGGAGCAGGAGCAGCATCATTATCATCATCAGCATCAACATCAGCATCAACATCAGCATCAGCATCTACATCAGCATCAACAACTCCAGCAGCAACATCAACACTTGCCACATCCACATCCACATCCACACGCTCAGCAACAGCAGCAGCAGCAGCAATCTGGCAATCCGTCTGCCACCACAAATGATCCACTTGTTAATCTATTGTTAAATCACACAACAACAACTGAAACGGTGGCTGTGGAAGCTGCTGCTGTCTTTCCCACGCTGTCCGCGGTTCATATGCCCGTTGTGCCACCCACACCACAAGAATCTCTAATTGTCGCCCTCGCCACGGAGAATGCGCTGCAGACATCGGTGGCAACCGCAGCCGTAACCACAAATGGTGCCGTTATGACCCAACAGGCATCGGCACCCAGCAGCGCTGGCAGCATTCTACCGGCGGCCGTTGGAGCTGTCGCCGCTGCCGCTGCTGTTGCTGTGCAGCCACCGATACCTCAGGAGCTGACCACAATGTCCGATCAGGATCTAATCAGTTACATCAATCCGAGCACCTTCGATCAGCGTAAGTTACCCTTTCCCATAGAGATGTTTGTTATTCATTTGTAATGTCATTTTCTAAAACAAAAGATTAACTGATTAACAAAGATACATCATATATAGTCAAAAAAGGCAGACTTCTTTCCGGTTTGCAGTTATTTACTTGAATTTATAAATAGAATATTCGAATTTATGCAAACACAAATATTAACAAATTTATTTCTTGTTCTCTTTTTAGTATAAACAACAACTGATCAACAAATTAAACTATTGGGTTATTTTAATCAACTAAGGGGAAACCACACAGGCCTAATACTAAGCGTATAAATAGATACACACACACAAACACACACACATTTACAACACACATCAAAAGTTTAATGTAAACAAAATTTTATGCTAGAATTTTAAATATTTGGTTAGCAAAACGGATTACCACCAAAGGGAAAATGGCAAACTAAAGCATTTCCCGCACACACACACACACACACACACACACATGCACATGCACACTTTTGTAGTTGTTTAAGCTCACTTGTTAGGCTGTATACCCTGTAAAGATATATATTTATATAAATATATATATATATATATAAAATATGTGTAAATTTTGTTAATTTTTAATTGATTTTTTCAACAAAAGTCAAATTATCTCAAACATGATAACGACTGCCATACAAATACATAAATTAACTATGAGCGAACGAACCAGCTAAATAATAATAATTAACAAAAAAAAACACAGACAAAGCACAACAAAGTAATTTAACTCAATAGACATTCATTATACATTAAAAAGCCAACATTTTAAATTATTGAAGCCATTATATTTTTTTTTTGCGTTATTATGCCGAAACTTTTTGAAAGTTGAAGTCTGATTTGATATATGTGCAGATATAAAGTACCTATTTTTTTTTATTATTTTTTTTTTTTTGCTGAAAATGTACAAGAATTTGTATACATTGCTTTGCAGAATCAAATTAAAATTATCTATGTACATGTGTAAATATTTTTAGCAACGAATATGAATATGCGTAAATTCCAAAAGACTTTTTATTTAAAGAAACAAATAAAACCAATTTTTTTTTTTCATACTGTTAAAGTTTTACATGTTTAAATTATATATCGAAATGATGATGAAAACAAAACAAAATATTATTATTATTAACATTATATTTTATTATTATTATTAAGACTATTATTACTGTTAGCTGTTTCTGAAAGTAGTCCTAGTATCGCATTATCATATAAAAAATGATTGTATATGAATATGTATACGTATAAATACATATATATATATATATATATATATATATATATAGATATGTTTATGTATATGTTTATGAGTACGTTCTAAATGTCTTCTTGTGTGTTTAAATCGCATTGATTAGTATTACAATAATATGTTAAAAATAAGTGGCCCAGAAGAAAACAAAAACGGTTCAATTTGTTCATACATTTCATTAAATAAAACAATTTCAACCTTATAATTAATATCAAAGGACAAAAGCCACAAATAAAATCAACCCTCTTAAATATGCATTTGTATAACTAACGTTTTGTTGGTCGATATTTATACACAAGATAAATAACACAAATATTTATTATACCTATAATAATATTAATGCATAGAATTTGATTTTAAAGACGAATTTTGCCGAAAATTAATAATGAATAATTGAAATAATGATAAACGCAGGCTGATAAAGAGTTCATTTTCAATAATTTTGGTTAAACACATAAATCAAAAAAAATCCCTAAGATTACTTTGAGCAAACACAATTATTAGCTGACATATAATTTTCATAAATTTTAACAATCCTGTAATAATTAGGCAGTGTTTCACACTGGTTTGAAAACCGGTAGCCCAATTAAAAAGCTTTTAGGTGTTATTGATGTAAATGTGTTAAACAATCTCAGAGATTGCATATATTCCTGATAAATACAAATATACATATATTATATGATGGGCATACACCCAATTTGTTGAACTAAGCACTATATATAAGTGAGATATATATATATATATCTTCTTTTTTTTTTGTATTTTGTATTATTGTTCGCCTCAAACTGATCAAAGAGTCAAGAAAAAGGCTAATGCTCTAAAGAATTATTAAATTTAGAAAACTTACATAACAATATCAACATATACACGTGAAAAGAAAACGGTTAAATGTATTTTTGATGTCCTTATTGCTGCAAATGAAATTAAATATCGAATTTCAAGCGTATCAAATAAATAAATACTTGTTGTCAAATTGTTTGAGCTAAAAGCGAGCGAGAAAGAGACGGCAACAGCAGTTTCCATTTCACAAAAACCACTTTTAATTGTAGCTAAAAAATGGGGGCAAGAACTCTTTTTGCCTCAAGTGCGAGAAATGTGCTGCAAGAAGTTGCTTTCTTTGCAGTCTCTTTTCGCTTGCAAGTTGCAAATATGAAACTCGTCGTCTTGATGTGAATAAAATAAAAGTGAATACAAAAAAAACAACCAATCTTTAACATCTTTATAACGTGTCAAACGTGTATTTATTGTGGAACGATTTACAAAATAAATATATATTTAAAAAAGTATTCAGAATACGTAAACAGTATATACAAATTTTGCGTTGTGATTGCAACTAGAATGCGAAATGGAACTCGGCTGTTGGCAGAGCTTGACGTGCACGATGCGATTGCCGTATCCAATCCGTGCTCACCGTTTGTATGGGATGTGAGGCGAAGTGTTGCTGATGCCACTGCTCAAATTGCTCACGATTCAGGCGACTGGGACACACAAATACAATGGTCACGCTTTGTCGTTGCGATTCGTTAACCAATTGACCGCCACGCTGCATAAATAGCAGTCTCGCCAGCTCGTCTGCGTCCCGATTATAGAAGCAGCCATTGTGCTTGGCAAAGATATTGTATGTGACAGCGTCCCCAAGCAGTTGCTCCTCCAGTTGGTCCAGCTGTTGCTGCTCTACATTCACAGCGTCCAACTGTGTGTCGCTAATATCCTGCAGCACTTCCTGCAGCTCCCCAAGGCTGCAAAATATGTCCGCATAGCTGTCACCGAATTGATCAAAGCTTTTGGCGAATTGTGTTTGCAGCGCATTTGTGGCGGAGAGGACATCCCTGGGACGCAGTTCGATTTGCTGCTTCTCGCACACTCGCAACAGCCAGTCCAGGCGTAGAATATCGCTGGTGCGCGGCTGCTGCTGCATTAGACGCTCAACCAAATAGACCAGATCACCGGCTATGCAAATGCACTTTGGATCGTTGGGCAACGGATTCTGAACGATTGTGCCGCCATTCTGGGCGGCCAGCGTCTGCAGCTGCTGCTTGCTATTGCCACGAGCGCCACTCAATACACAAAAGCTGAAGCCATCAAAGAGCTGCGAACTCTGCTCCAGCGGCTGCACATCGTAGCGCTTCTCATAGGCCGCCAGGCCAAGACGATTACGTTCAGCGGGCGTCATCTTCTGACGTTTGCGTGCCGTGGTAAAGTCCTTAAGGCTCGCCTGTCGCTTGTTCAGTTTTTTAATGCCACCGCGACCCTGGAAATAAGCGTTGTCAATTTGTTGCAAATATTTACATATAGGAATCCACACCTGAACAGTCAAATTGTTTAGAAAATTTTTTTGAAATAAGTGTAAGCTGCATGAAATTTAGAAAACTTGATTTTTCCCATTGACTTTGCGTGCAAAAGTTTGAAGTTGAATATGTTCATTAGAATAAAGACTTATCTGATCTATCAAATAATATAAAATGAGGATGGAACGTAGAGCAAAAGTTCTAAGATCAATAATTGAATACATCAATTTAGAAAATTTCATCATTTCTTTAAGTCGGAAAAAATAAATTAAAAGTCGAACAGGATTCAAGAATGATGAACATCAATAAAGATGCGAAGAGAAACGTTGGTCACAAAAATCGAAAGAATTTCATATTAAATAAACTACAAAAGGCAGGCGAGCATGCCACCAAGTAATTGTTTTTACACTCATTTAAATATTTAAATGTCCAGGTGTGCATATTGAGCGACTTACCTGGCACAGTTCTGTGAACTCCTGCAGCGTCATACACTCGTTCCACACTTTGTCATCGCGCATGAGCTGTGTGCGAGGAAAGTGCAGGGATTTGGGCGTGAAATACGCACCATTTGGCGTTAGATCAGCTGCCTTCACCTGCAATACAAGGGACTTGTCGGGCTGGATCCATACGTCGGGTGCGCCATCCTTCTCGTTTGGCTTATAGTGATACCACAGCGGTGGCGGCTCTGTGCTCGCATTGCGCCAATGTGTACTCAGCTCGTGATGCAGCACGCTACGCTGGCGCGTATTGTTGGCCACACAACCAATGCTGTAGACCTCATCGCGTTCCGTGTCGCCACCGGGCTTCAATACGCCCACCAGAAACGATTCAATGAATGTCCGTTTACGATTGTAAAATCCACCAATGATCAGCACATCGAACTCCGTGATCAGACCTTCTATATACTGAGAGAGAAAGAGAGAGAGAGAGAGAGACAAAAGCTTAAATATGCAGCTCATATCATATGAAAGCTATCCAAGAGAGAGACTCACATCAGCTTTGTCCTTGTACCAGCCACCGCCTACACGTACACCCGGCTTATAGATTGAGTTTTGCTTCTTGAGCACAATGCCCTCGGCATTAGAGTCGAGCATCTGCTGGAAGAGCGTATTGAAATGCTCCAACGAGGCAATTTTGTCAGCCTTCATTAGCTGGAGTACGCCCTGCTGTTCGGTAATTAGCTTATGCAGCTTATGGGTACGCTGCACATACGTCATATCGAGGAGGCTCTTCCCATTCAAATAGAGCAAATCATAGACAACGAAACAGGGACGCCAGCTGCGCTCCGGTTTTAAATGTTTGACATCTGTGTTTTCGCCTTTCTCGCGATAGCGCAACTGTTGCGTATCCCAAATCATCATCTCGCCATCGAGTATTATTGATTCCATGCCCAGGGGTAGCAGTGTTCGCAACTGTGGCGTCAGTGTTCCACGCTCGTAACTATCGCCAAAGCTTTTTGTGTAATCGGCACCATTGCGGGATATATATTTAAATTGATTGCGTGCGTAATGCAATTGAAAACGTTCACCATCCATTTTCCGCTCCATATATAGGACATCTGATTGCATTAGCTCCTCGATCTTGCCCGGAAACCGTTCGCAAAGCATTGGTCGAATTTGCTGAAAGGGTTCAATTAATGTATTTAAATTGATGACAGGCCTGACATTGGCACTGCTGCTGCTGCTGGTTGCGTTTGTACCAGGCATTGTCTCCAGCGTTAGCTTATCGTCAGCGAGCAGATTACAGATACGCTCCAGATCGGAGCAGCGCTGGTACATGTCCTTCGCCATGGGATGCAGCAAACCGAATAACCGCTGTTCGCCAATCCCCAATCCCATTGATTTGAGGAGAATGCGTATCATCCACTTTTGTTCTTGGGCCGATGCCAGCTCTGTAAAACGGATCAGCTCACATTCCTTAACTAAAACAGACAAGAATTTCCACTTGAAAACTTTCCGTTACTGATTATATAGGAAATGGCTTACCAGTCGTATCCTCGCTGGCAATAAGATCAAGCATGCCGTGAACTTGCTTGAGTGTCAGGTTGCTGGACTCGTTGTGGCATCGTGGCAATATGACAGCATGCACCACATCCGCATAGTCTCGAAACGAGGAGAAACTTCGATGCTGCAAGCGGATCGCATCATCAGCTGAATAAAGGGAAAACATTATTTGGATGAAATAAACGAATCGATGTTGTTTGGCTGCTGCCACTCACAATCCTTAGGTAGTTGGAGGACGCGTATGTAGAGGCGTCCTAAGGCCGTTATTTGCAGCCCGTAATTGTCACGCGAATTGTCCGCGCCGGGCAATAATAGACGCAGCACTGGATAGAAGCTGCTTTTGCCGTCCTCCGATTGTTTGGCAGTTAGACCAGCATTCTGGCGGAATGCCTCGCGATGCTTGCAGAAGGATTCGTAGTAACGCTTCAGGATAATCTCTTTGCGCTGCATATCCTTTGCCACCTTAACCCTCTCCATCATTGTGCAAATGTCACGAAATTTAATCGTGTCGGAGATATCCATGTTGAATTATAGAATATGGTGTTTATGATTTCATCAACAAACAAAATAAAGCAAACGGCTACATCGATTTTATCGATAAGTTATTTCCTATCGATAGTACAGCTTCGGTTTTTGGGGGTGACCATATTGCCAGACAATGCTCTAGACGTTGTGTAGCCCTGAAAACAGCAGTACAATTTTTTCGCATATGACATTTGTGAATTTGTAAAAAACTAATATTAAAATTAATACAACATGCTGTATTTGGAGGACTATCTGGAGAGTGAGTGCAATGGCGATGCCCATATATACGCTAGTATTAATTCTTTTATAAATTTGCAGTGATTGAGCATCTGCCGCAAGAGTTGCGCGACCGTTTCACAGAAATGCGTGAACTCGATTTGGCTGTGCAAAGTGAGTATAATGTAGCATTAGGTTTTATTATTATTGTTGGTGTTACTTTCTGCAAGGATGTCACCTTTGCCCATTGTTGATCGCGATATTTATAAATGACTTTTCGTCCGTTATAAGTCATTCTCAAGTACTGATGTATGCCAATGTGTCTGATGCCTACTGACATTCTTACTTTTGAAGCCTGGTATTCATTTATTAAATCTTTGCAACTTTTTGTCTTTATAAATAATTATTTGGGTATCCTTTTAGACCCCAAGCATAGGTTTGACAAGCGTGCGTCCTATTCTTGAATATGGGTCTTTCAATTACAAGGATGATCAGGACAGAAAATAGGTCTTAAAATATTGGCAGTAGACTATTATTAATAAATCTTCCGAACTAGTCAGGCAACTTTATTTCACAGTTCCGATCACAAGCAATACTTCAACGTCCAAAATAATACAAAAATAAATTATTTTTAATTATAAAATATTACATTTAACTCATCTAATTCGCAGACAACATGGACTCGCTGGACAAGAAATCGCGCATGTTTTTTCAGCAGTGCAAGCGCGGCGAATTGCAACACGATTCGATGGACAATGAATTTCGCAGTCTGCGCGGCGATTACTTTAAGGTAATGGAGGATGCCGATGAGAAAGTTGCACTAGCCACACAAATCCACGAACTTGTCGAGCGCTTTCTGCGCCGACTGGACAGCGAGCTTTTTAAATTCAAATGCGAACTGGAGGCGGACAACAATGGCATCACCGAGATTCTAGAGAAACGCTCACTGGAACTGGATGGCAACAATTCAACGGCTGCAACAGCTCTGCTTCTGAGCTTGAATCAGAATGATATTCGCTTCTATAATCAAGCGAGCAGTGCGGTGAATAGCAATCTAATCGCTGGTAGCAACAATAGCGCCGCTGGCAACATAAGCACCATAGGCCCTGTGAGCGGCAGTAGCACTTGCGTTGGCAGTGGCAGCAACAATATGGTCGTCATCAGCTCTTGTCTGATCGTGCCCGCTATCAGCACTGCGTCAGGCGCCAGCATCAGTGCAGGGGTCAGCAGCAGTTCAGGCGTCAGCAGCAGCGCAGCCGTCAGCAGCAGTGGCCATCATCGACATCGCAAGCTAGAGAAGCGTCGGGAAACGATTTGCACCGTGCCCATGCCAGAGAAGCGACCCAATCTAAATCAATCGTTGCCAGTGGCAAGTGGCGTTCACAGTGGTCATCACACTGGTGGGGTTCACCACACTGGTGGGGCTCACCACACTGCTGGGGCTCACCACACTGCTGGGGCTCACCACACTGCTGGGGCTCATCACACTGGTGGGGCTCATCACACTGGCAGCCATAGCGGCGCCAGCCTTGTCATTCCGGTCGTTGGCAATCATGTGAACACGATCACCACCCATGTCACCCTGCCCATGTTGGCTGGCAGCGGTGCGACAGGAAATGTGGGTAATGCCGCTGTTGCCGGCAATCTTGTACGTCAGTTGCCCACAAATCTTGGCGCGCACAGCGTAATTGCCGGCAACAGCAGCAGTAGCACCAGCAACAACAGCTCTACGAATGTTGCCGCAGCTGTGGCAGCTGTTGCAGCAGCAGCTGCTGCTGGTGTTGTCGCCAGCAATAATGTGGCAGTGGGTGGTGGTGCAGCTATTGCCGGTGTGGGTGCAGGTCTGGGTGCTGGCGTTCAAAGTGTTCCCGGCAGCCATGTCGGCCACGGCAGTGCGACGACGGTTAGCTACAATCTGCATCAGCTGGGCGGCGGCGCATCTGCCTCTAGTGCCATAGCAGCAGCAGCGAGTCAAGCCATCGTTGCCACACAACAGATGCCGCAGGGACGACGCACGGCCAGCCTGAAGGCCAGCTTTGAAGCGATACATCAGGTAGCTGGCAGCAATGAGTTCTGGTCGGCAGCAGCAGCGGCCCAGCACAGCAGCATGCAGCCAGCGACTGGAACGCTGGTCAGCGGCCAACATCAACATTCCCATCATCATCAGCAGCAGCAGCAACAGTCGCAGCTGCAGCTGCAACAGCAGCAGCAGCAACAACAACAACAACAACAACAGCAGCAGCAGCAGCAGCATCAACAGCTGCAACAACAACAACACCATCAGCAGCAGCAGCAACAACATCAGCATCATCATCATCAGCAGCAGCAGCAACAACAACAGCAGCCGCAGCAACATCAACAACATCATCACCATCATCATCATCATCATCATCATCAGCACCATCATCAGGATAAGAAGCACAAGAAGTAAATGGAACTTACCAACTAAATGGAACTAACTCTTAACATATTTCATATTTTGATTCATTGCAGAAAGCTGAATCCCAGCATATCGATGCCTGGTGGCATCGCTGTTAAATTCTGGGAAGGCGCGTCGGCCAACTCAATTGCATCGTCCACATCATCGATGAGCGTGGACTCTGTGGACCTACTGTCGAGTGGCACATCTGCTGCAGCTGGCTTGCCACATGCCAGCCAACTGCATCATACCGCCACACATGGTGCACTCTCTCTCAATCCCGTTGTTGTCAGTCAACAACAGCAGCAGCAGCAACAACAACAGCAGCAGCAGCAGCAACAACAGCAGCAGCAACAACAGCAGCAGCAACAACAGCAACAGCAGCAGCAACAACAACAACAACAATTGGCAATTGGACATGGAACAGTGGCTGCTGTAGGTGTGGCAGCCACCGCATCGTCGGTTGCCCTGCCGGTTGTGAATAGCGTCACAACGACAGCCATTGGATTGCCGAGCAGTACACTGACACCGGGAACCAATTTGACCATCGGCGATGCTGGTCTGGTTGTGGAGCAGACGCAGGAGGGCGAATGGTCGTACGATCCAAATGAGCCGCGCTATTGCACTTGTAATCAGGTGTCGTATGGCGATATGGTTGCCTGCGACAACGATGCCTGCCCCTACGAATGGTTCCACTATCCTTGCGTTGGCATCACCCAGCCGCCCAAGGGTAAATGGTATTGCCCCAAGTGCACTGCTTCTATGCGGCGACGCGGCCATCGGAAAAACTGACCTTCAGCTGCCTCTGGATCGGCAACAGCGATAGGAACTGCGGCTGGAGCTGCAGCTACCGCTGCAGCTGCGGCTGCGGCAGCAATTGGTTCTGTTTGAGAAATAATAAGTAATTCCTTCAAATCCAAATCGCTAAGTAACAAACAAAAAAAAAAATACATTATTCTTAAATATATATGATTTTCTGCTCAGTATATATAAGCTTTAGATGTTTGAAATGAGTTAATAAACTAACTTACTAAAGCATTCATTGATTTAATCAGTTTTCAGCTATCAATCAGCAGACTTGTATAGATTTATGGAATTGGTAAATATATTGCGGGTAGGATTTAAGTCCAACCAGCTAATTTAAATATCGATAACTACGTAGGGATATCGCATAGAGTAATCGCTGTCTTCAACTTGCTTATCGAATACTTTTTAGCCATCGCTAGCGTTAAGGTGACGGCATTTGCTTTGTGTGTCCAAAAACAAACTGCTTACAAAATTAATAGAAATATATTATTTTGTGTATTGCGCAAAACGCAAAGCAAAAAACTGTAATTGTGTGGTGGAAAAAACAAAGAGCAGAAACGCAGTCAAATAAGCACTTATTTAGCGCTCTCCACAGATTGCAGATAACGGCTTCAAAATTGGCAAAATACGGAAAAACAAGAAAATGAGCTATAATGAGAAAAGTGAGCCCATCACAAAAGAGGAATGGCTGCAGCGTCTCGGGCAGTTCCCCTTTAAGCAGGCGGACATGAATCGTCTCATCATGAACTACTTGGTCACAGGTGAGACAGCATCCACATAAATATTTTAATTTATTTTTTTACATATATAAAAATTTTGCACAGAGGGTTTCAAGGAGGCAGCCGAGAAGTTCCAGCACGAAGCGGAGCTGGAGCCGAGCGTGGAGCTTAACAGCCTGGACGATCGCATCCTGATACGCGAGGCTGTGCAGGATGGCCGCATTGAGGAGGCCACGGATCTAGTGAATCAGCTGCACCCGAATCTGCTGGGCAGCGAGATCTATTTGTTTTTCCATTTGCAGCAGTTGCAACTTATCGAGCTTATCCGCGCTGGCAAAGTGGAGGAGGCACTCGTCTTTGCCCAGTCCAAGCTGTCAACGCCAGGCGAGGATATACGCTTCGAGCTGGAGCGCACACTGGCCCTGCTGGCATTTGAGAAGCCGCAGGAGAGCCCCTTTGCCGATCTGCTCGAGCAGTCCTACAGGCAAAAGATCGCCAGTGAGCTGAACGCGGCCATCTTGCGCAGTGAGCACGGCGAGGAGATGACACCAAAGCTGATGTTCCTGCTTAAGTTAATATTGTGGTCACAGTCCAAGCTCGACAGTCGCTCTATTTCCTATCCGAAGATGAAGGATCTGGAGACGGCCCAGGTGGAGCCCAAATAAATAAATGTTAGTGCCGACGGGGGAAACACTACTAATCATAAAATCTATCATAGCGTGTGGGCGGGCGTGTGGGCGGATGGCAAACTTTAGGCGTGGAAACTGTAACTTGTAGCTTCACTGTAAACGGAGCAAAGCAATACCATTTCAATATAACTACCATGTCTAACTATCCATCAATCTATATCGATATCTATATATATATAATTGTGTATTTTATGATAAATGAATGCATTAGAAAGCCATTGTTGCACTTTCAAAAACAATGTGGCCAATAAAAATTAAACAAATATTGTGTTGGCTTAAATTGAGAGATATTCACCATCCAAAGAACAGATCCATCGCCTTATTCATCAGGCCGGAACTCTTCTGAGGCACATTGCTGGGCGACACCGGACTGTCGTACTGGACATTGGTGTATGCTTCCTGGACAAGCGGTCGCATCTTTGGCCTAAAAGACGGTGACGGCGCATCTTCGGCAGCTACATCGAAACCAGCATCACCACTTAGAATTCGGATGTTCTCCTTTTCGAAGATGGTTTCGTCGGTGCAACGGGTGACACCCACCATTACATTGGTAGCAATGATCTTTTGATTGTAGTTTAGGGCCTTGCCGCATTCGGTGCGCGACGTAAAGCGAACGTGCATCCAGTTGCCATTCTTCGGTGCATTCACCACATCTACAATTGTGCCACACATCGCAAAATGATGCAGTATCATCGAACTGGCGCCGGGCAAGAAACCAAATATGGTTACCCAAAATTCAGAGCCACGTGCCTTTGGCGATATAATGGCGCCAAATGGCGAGCAAAGGGCACGCATCGAGGCATTCACCGCATTTGGGGCACTCGATATATACGAATCGTCCAACTCCGTCGTTGGCGGATGTACACTCTGATTTAGACTGTAGTTAGTACTATTCAATTGCGATGTTTGCAACATGCCTAACTGGTTGAGTTGCTGCCTGTTTGGAGTTGTTGTTGCAGCAGCGGATACATGCTCAGTGCGCAGCGAATCGAAAAGTCCCACCGTGGGCGGACCAACCTGATGACTATTGTTTGTCCTACCAGCACGGGTACCACCAGAGGAGCCGGCAAAGTGCGAACGATTCGCGACTAAACCGGATCGATTGAAAGCCTGTGGATTGCTATAGCTGGTCTCTTGTGGCATGTTGCTGCCGGGAGATGTAGCTGCTGGATTGGTTGGAATATACATTAGCAATTGCAAATAGATCGTGAATTTGTTGATTTACCAAAGCTGACGCTGTAGCGTCCAAGTTTGGGGGAGAGCGTGTTGTTGTGGGGCGACATTGTTTGGTTATCGCCCATGGAAAACGGCGGCAAATATTGGCTTTGATTGCTGCCCGGACTGTTGACGGGACTGCCCAGAGTCATCGGCTCCATTTGCTTAATATTTTAATAAATACAAAAAAAACGAATACAAAATACAAACAGACACAGATTGCAACAATTCTAAAAATGCGGCAGTGTCGCCATTTCTAGCTTTGCGTAAACGCAAATATTGTATAAGCAGGCATCGATTGTATATCGATAGTTGACATTTCGGGTGACCATTGGCATTTTGTGTGTTATTTAGCATATTGAGCAGGGCTCATATCGATAAGGTTGTAGTAATTCATCGATTGTTTTCAGTTTCAGTTTAGACATCACATACTACGGAGCTGTCGGGCAAGCGCGTGTGGCTTGTTCGTCTTCATTCAGTTTTTTTTTGTGTTACTTTTCGACAGAACGTAGAAGACATATTTACAACAAAAGAAACGCGACGCGTCGAACAGTGTGTACATATTTTGTTGTTACTGTGTTACCTGCTGTGTGTCTTAATTGAAATATTAATGCCCTCAAGTGCATTCGATAAGAAATTGCGTCCCTGTCCCTTACAAAGCTCCATCAATAATTATCATCACATCAAATAACGAATTTTTTGCGTTGTTGTTTCTCGCTGATCTGCAAAGAGTGCTGCTAGCTGCGCTATGTGGAGTCCAACACATTGCAGTGTAACTGGTAAGTGCAGGTGTTTGTCGTCGGTTTGTCTTTAGTCAGCTGGTCACACTTCTAAATGCCGTTGCATAAATAACAACTCAGAGATGACGCTCCCAAAAATTATGGCATTAAAACTCTAAACTGGTTAAGAGAGCGAGTCTATGTGCGTGTGTGTATGTGTATGGAATATTATTTAAACGCAAACCAATTGAATTACGTTAAATACTATTAACTGGTCGAATTGCGCATTATTCTTCTTATTGTCAAACAACACACACACACATGTAAATTTTTATATGTAAGAGATTATTGTAGTGTAAGAAAAAACATTGGAAGTTATTGCTTAAAATTTGTTTGGTTGCTTTAAATTTCACTTTTCCTCAACATCGCTGCTTGCTGCCAGTTTTCCCTGTTTTCTCTTTTCTTTTTGTACTTAGCCCAGTATCAGTGAATTACTTTGATAAGATTATGTGACAAGTATTTATTTGGCATTTGGCATTTTCATTGCTCATGCGATAAGTCTTCGTTGTCTCTTACTCATCGCGCAAAAACTTTCGAAACAAAACTCCCCCCTCCCTATCCTTCTACTTGCAGTAGCCCTCTACCACTTTTCCCGCTATATTCTCATGTTTTCTTTGATTGATTTCTACTCGACGCGCTTTGTGGCGCATGGCGCGCATATTTGATTTATTTTGATTCCACCATTTCTTCTCTGTCAGCATTCTTTCGCGTATGCTTTGTATTTGTATTTGTATTTGTGTGTGTGTTTTATTTCTCCCCCTATTGAACTCAGCAGGTTTCTGTTGTTTTGTTTTGTGCCAGCGCAAAATCAGCGTTAAAATTTCAGTTTCGTGATTCCTGATAAATTCGCAAAAGCCAAAAAAAAAAAAAAAACATAAAACCTGCGCAAATTACTCTTAATGTTTCTCTATCTGCTCGCTCTCAGTCAAGTTTATAAAATGCATATTGCACATTGCACATTGTGTGCAAAGTATAATTAATTTTAATGACCATTAGTGTAATATTGTGCTAATGCACATGCACAGCCTACTGCTGTTGATGAATGGGAAAATATGACTCACAAAATGTTGGAGAACTCAGAAATATAATAAGTTTACACTGATAAGCATATAGGTATCTATTATACATTGGTACGTTTGACACAGGTACATGTGGTACATATTGTACCAGAGGTACATTTGGTACATTTGTAGCTAGCTTGATAATTCGACTTGCGTTTGTTTATTCCTTTTGCGTCTGTCTTTCCACCTTGAACTTGTACTGTACATGTATATAAATATGCGCCAGTATTTGTAAAATATATGAACATTTGCACAGCTCCAGTAATCGAGCAAATCAAACATATTTAGACATACCGCAACTTCATACTTATTTGAGACAATAAGTACGACTCTTTTTTTTTAATACACAAAATTTGATACAAGAATTCAACTGACTCGAATCATTCGTACTGGCCATGTTATTGTGCCCATAATAGCGATTATCATTTTAACGAATTTTCACCAAATCCCTAAAAAGCTGAGAATACTTTGAAACGGACATGGGTTACTTTAATTGGTTGTTTGCTGCTTATCCTCATTTTTTTAATGGACATCTGGTGGATAACTTGCTACAAACAGAATGTAATGACGCCACTCCCAACTGGAAACTGGCACTCCCTTGCCTTTTCCCCTACCCCTTCGCCTCCCCCATGAGTTTCTCCTTGTTTGGCAAAGTACTTTTGTAATGCTTTCGTTCGACGTTTGTATTCAAAGTTTGTGGCTGTTTTTGAAAACTTTGCTGCTGCTGGTCCAATTGCGTGCGAGTTTTTAGCCACATATTCTTGGAGCCCACCCCGAGGAGTTACGGCAACTATCAACAGCAAAATTGTGCAATTTTGAACAGGCCACAAGCAACCATCAAACTAACCAATTAACTAAACAGACAGGCAAACAAACAAACATTCCATTAAGCAACCACCAAGGAGAGAAAAACAATGTTGCAACAACAACATCAAAAAGACACGCACATAGCCAATCCCAAAAAAAAATAAAAATAGGCAAACCAAACATGAGATACCCTCACCGAATTTGTAGTCTACTTCGAGATCCGGCTAGTAGGGATGATAAAAAATGAATATGCTTCTATAAGCTTTATGGAATTGCGGATATATCTTTATCGATCAGTGATCCCTCTTTGCAAAAGTATACAAATAGAAATGTATGTTAATGGTTTTTCGTCTTCATCTGAATGATTTAAGTCAAGCAAAGTGCTTTGTAGTAAATGATCTTAACTTAACAATAATGCATGGCAAGTAAAAAAAAATATATTTAACAAAATTATAAATTATATATTCCAATGAGATCAGATGCGATGGCTAATTATACAAACATATAATATAATATATATATATATATGCATATGCATATCTAGGCACACTTGTTGCAATTGTTGTTTGTGGTGTCCGCTGCATGCACTTATGCGAAACAGTTACGTTTCATTGCCCCCGCCGACCCAGTTGGCGACGAATCCCGGTGAATAACAGCAGCAGCAGCAGAAGCGAATGCATCGAATGCCAATGCGAATGTGAATGCAAAACGGAATAGATGAAAACGGGTCTGAAATCGAATCTAAACTCAACTCAACTCAACTCAAATCAACTCAATTCAGCTCAACTAAGCTCAGCTGAGATCCGCTCAATTCCATTTTGCCTTCTGTTGCATCAATTGATTTCCCGTTTAAAGAAAAAGAAAAACTTCAGTTGCAACTGAGCGCAAATTAAATAAAGATTATTTTGACCTTTTGCATGTATAGCAACATATCAACAAGGAGTGCTTAAGTTGTCTTTATGTGTTCAAGCCAAAATTCCAAACTCGAAAATAACCTGTATTTAAATACTTTTTTTTATTTTGAAAACCCAGAAAGAGAGGGAGAGAGAGAGAGAGATGCAAGTAAGTGAACCAGAAAAAGCGAAACAGGAGTATTTTGTATTTCGATACCCTTCAGACATTGCATAGGCAGTGGCAGGTATCTCCAATTCCATTTGTTTTTATATGCGCATATAAATTCTTTTGTATCTATCAACATTAGTCGTGTTGATCAAGTGGCAGTCTTAAGAAATAAATGTTTATGTATAGATCAGATCCACTTCATTTTATTGGAAACTTCCCCGTATCGTGAATATCGATGTAAATAGATTACCGATAGCAATAATATATATCTTGCTGTAAGAAAGAACTGTTTGAATATGTGCGACGTGTATGGCTTTTGATGAGCATATTCTTGGATTCAGGGTATCATCTTCATTCAACATTTGATAAGAGGTGGCGCAACCAGCCGAGCATGCCATGCAGGAAATGCATCGCATTTAAAAGAAAAGTAATTAAACGAAATTATATGAAATAATATAAAATAATATGAAATAATATATAATAATATGAAATGAAGTGAAATGAAATAAATTTAAATGAAATGGAAGGCCACACAGAATTGCTTTCGGTTAATTTTTTGTTCGTTATTCGTTGTGTGCTTTCATTAACTTGGTTAGAAGAGGTTGTTTTCTTTGACTTGTTTTTTGTTGTTGTTATTGTTTTCATGGCGAAACGCAATAAATCAGCATTTTCGCACGATCTCAGCTATTATTAATGTTGATGCTGTTGCGGTGGTTGTTCTTGTTGTTGTTTGCGGCTGTAGTTTATGATATTGCGGCTAATTGTTGTTGAATGTTTATTATGAAATGCTGTTCTCTTAACGGGTTTTCAACTCTCGTGTTAACGTTTTTACACATTTTGTTTGGGCGACCGAGCTAAAGATGAAAGGCAAAGAATTTTAGAAATTACATAAAAGGCGATCATTAATGTTGGGCAAGAGTTCAAATTGTGGAATGCCCTTAGGTATATATATAGACGAGTATATATATATAGATATATATATATATATATTTGCACGGAAGTCTGAAATGTTTAACAAACTAAAATATGCGTGTAACGGTACTTTTGAGAATCGTACAAAATTCATAATTATGTACATTATTGAAATGAGCGACATTCATTCATTCATTTATTATTATACCCTCGTGCATCACAGCAAGTAAGATCAGATCAAAGATCAGACCTACATACAAATATATTAGGCATCTGCTCCAAGCATAGACAAGTTAACAAACAATTTAAGGGTAATGTCCATTCAGTTGGCCAATTTTTAACGGCAAGCATCTGTTTTTGTGTTGCTTGCCTACCAAAAAAAAAACAACTAAAAAACTAAAGCACATTAAGACAAAGGCGCCGGCCGCCGACCATGCGCTGGTGACAATTAGGAAATACACATTTACCTGTCTATGTATGTGCACACACATACATACATACATACAGATATATATATATATATATATATATATATATATATATATATATATATACATGGCCCAATGCCAACGGAAACTGAAACAGCAAAATCCAAAAACGAATAAAAACGAAGCCAAGCACAGCGAATTTGAAAACATTTGATTTTAATATATGTATATATATTTTTATATGTGTGTGTGTCTGTGTGTATGTGTAAGTACGGGTACCTGTCTCTGGTTATCTGTGTGTATCTTAAATGCAGCAATAGCAATTGAGTTGACCGAGCTCATTGGCTCATTAGCATGCATGCGAGGAGAGCATTGGCCTCGCAGCCTAGCAGTTGTACCGTTTTGATTTAAATTCCTCTCTCACACAGACTCTCGCTCTCACTCTCTCTCTCTTTCGCGCTCCCTCTCCCGACGTGCAAAGTGTCGAAAAGTAGAACGGCGAACTCTTAAAGTGCGTGGTGAGAATTTTTACATTGGCTTGGTGTAAAGCGACTTTTACTGCTGCGCGCACAGTTGGAAATTTGTTGGAATTAGCAGCCAACAGGCAGCAGCCAATTGGCCAAAGCAATGTGAAGGTGTTGCAGATGGAGCAGCAGCAGCAGCAGCAACAGCTCCTCAATGTCGCACACACCCGCCCATCATCGTCGTCGCAGTCGTTTGCACTGCCTTTGAATAAGGTCGCTTGGCGCTTAACGCTTAACGGTTCGCTGCCACTGCTAACAGTCGCACAGTAAAGCTTTACTTTTATTGTTATTTTTTTTTTTTTTTTGGATTTTTTTTCTTTATTGGCCGAATTTCACAAAACGCGCGCAATATAAATAAATCAATTTGTTCAGATAGATGATAACGATAATGGCCATGACGATGACAATTGGTAAAGAATTGCAAACGCAATGCAATAGCAAAAAATTATTATTGTTAATTGGCACGTAATCAATCTTGTAGATGTAATGTAATCAGCATCGAATTTACTACTACTCACAGCAAAAACCAACAACAACACAATGATTTCATTGAAAATAATTAACCTCCAGTGTTGACCTCCGCCAAGAGAAACATAGAGGCCAGCAAAAAAGCCAAAAGAGCAAATAAATATCAACAAATGCGACAATTGCTGGTAGTAGTTGCATTGTTGTTACCGCTTTGATACCCTGCAGCAACATGCAATTAACAGAAAGGGAGATCATCATCAATATATACCCAAGGAATTTGAAAGTATTTAAGTTCATTGAGAAAAGAAATAACTATATAATAATAATAAATATAAGCATCTGGCACAATTGCACTATTCATGTAGAAATATAATGTTTTGTTTTTACATATATATGAATAAATATAAAATTAATAATTATCCATGACTTGAACTTAAAGAATGCCAGTCCCAAAAGAGTGTGTCAGGGACTGGGTATACTCGAGTCGAGTCATAAGTACATTTTGCCATTGTTTTTCTCATTTAAAAAGGTGCAGTTCGCATTCTTAACTAAGATACATATGTGTGTGTCTGTGTGTGCGTGAGGGTCATGCGAACCATTCAAACAATTGACAATAAACAATAACATTGCTGAGTGACAAAAATCATAATTCGAATATATTATTATCGCCTTAGATATGCGAAGAATTTTGTTGTCTGTTGCTTGTGCAGATAAGAAATTTGTTAAAATTCCAGTCATGCTAATGCACGTTTTTCTTTATAATAATAATTCTAATAGTCGGTAGCTGTAATAATAATTGTTGTTTTTGTAACTGTGTGCATGACATACTGAATATTAATTTCTAAAAAATAACACCGATAACAAACACTTATTGGCGAACAGCAACGAAATTTTTATTATTGTAGTATTCACAGAAAAAATATTTTTTATAACTGACTTGAAATAAGCCTAATTTATTCCCAACCACAAGTGTTGGCTGAAAAATATTGGACTCATTTCTTTCTTCGCTTTATGTATGTGTTTTGCATGGGTAATGCTTTTTTTCTTACAACTAAAACGTCTCATAAAAATAAACCCAACCTTTGTTTACAAAGAGTTTTTGTTTTTTGTGGCTTTAAGTTGGCTTATGTAGCGATCTTATATTTTCAATTCATAGATAATGCCATTGCTAAATTGGGTCTAAGAAGTTGTTTTATTTTTAAGAATTTCAAAATATACTATTTTGGTTTTTGTGGTTGTACATAAAGTTCAAGAGATCTTTTTTTTTTACTTTCACTTTCCCGATTTGAAAATTGCTTGAAATTTTTACTTGGACTGTTCAGTGATATATCGAAGTCTATAAATAAATAACTATAAAGCTTAAATTTATTTTGTTTCTAAAAACTGCACCTAATTTAAAAACATGTGATTTAATATTTTTAGGGAAGCCGCACACACTTTTCCCGAACAAAGCCGGCCAATATCTGCTGCAATTAAATATACATATACATATACAAATACAGACATACACATATACATACACAAGCTTGTTTTTGTTTTATTGTTAAGCTGGAATGTGAGCAGGGAGAAAAAGTTGTTGAGGCTAAAATGCTGTTAGCTTTTTGCATGCAAATATTTCGTTATTTTTAATACGTGCACAGACATACATAAATAATTACATGCATACATAAATATACATATACAAACAAACAAGCATTGCTCGAAGATTGAGTCTTGACTTGTGCAGGTTTTTAGACAATGACTACCCACTATGCATTCACCTGATCGCAATGTTTAATCTCACGCTCTCTCTTATACACACACACGCATACATTGTGTCTCTTCCTCTCTCTCTTTCTCTTGCTCAACGAGATGTATGTGTGTTTATTCACAATTTAGTTATGACGCCAGCGCGACGCTCGCTTGGGCTTCTGTTTGCTCTAGACAAGCACTCAATTACGTGTCGAAAGTTTTTGTTTCTTAATAACACCGCGTAACCCCTTCGCCCACCACTCTCCACCCACAGCTCATCATGAGCAGATCGAAATGCGAAAAGTTTATAAATTGAAAAAAAAAAAAAAGGGCAGACAACATTGCTCGATCGACTCTATATATAAAAGATCGATGATCGAATTGCGAGCGATAAAAAATTTCCAACTTACATTCAGTTTTCACGGCGTGCCTTAAAACAAGCAAAAAATCCAAAGTACAACGAAAGCGACCAACAACAGCAGCAGCAGCAGCTTAACTGTTTGCTGCTCGCTCTCAGTCACTCTTCGTTTTATTTTCTTTAGCATTTTGCAATTTACCGTGTGCTTTGTGCCTTTTGCCATTTCTATTTTGGTGGACAGCTATTTGCATGTTTCGCATCTCTCAGTGCTGGCCGCTTTACATGTGATCAGTGCTGGCATTTTAGCATTTTTTCATTTTAGAATTCTAATGAACAATTTTTTCCCCATTTTTAATTGCAAATTGATCAGGAAATATTTTAGTTGTCCTTTTTGCTGCTGCCTGGCCTGTGCCTATGTAGATATATAGCGGATAATGTAATTTAACAAAACAAAATTTGACAAAAACGTGCAGGTACCGTCAACTTGAGTTGTTCGAATGATGAAACCAGTTTATTTATAGAGATAGACATTGGTTTTATTCTGTGTCCATCTATCTATTCATTCATCTAGTATTGCTATTAACTGTTTTTTTTTGTTGCCCGCTATGTTTAGCCCCAATTAAATACAAATGTGTGTATATATATTTATATATATATTTATATGATATTTATATACATACGTACACGTAAATATGCACTTATGGCTTGGCTGAGTGACTGGCGACGTCGTCGCAAAAATTTCCCAAATTGGCTTAAGTTATTTATGTATGTATATATGAGTCGCTATTTACATACGTACACAAAATGAGGAGATGGCAATAAAAAAATAGCAACAGCAAGTGATGAATGCGGGTCCAAAGCAAAACTGCAAAAGCGGGCAAAAAACAAACTGTTAATGTAATAATAATTATTATTGGGCGTTAAGTCGCCCACAGTGGGCAGCAGGTAGCAGGCAGCAGACACTTCTTTCACTTGTAATGAGCGAAACAGCTAAAAAGAAAAAGGCTAAGAAATGTGCATAAAAATGAACGCTTTTCACTTTACGCCAAGTAATTGTTGCTGTTGCTTTTGTTGTTTATTGTTACGAGTCGGATATTTGCGCAATTTGAGTTTGGCTAACAAATTTGTGCAAAACGTGTTCGAATTGTGTTATAATCAATGAGCAATAATCATTGTGAGTCGCTTAATTCAAGAGGTAAACACAAAAACTGTTTTGATTAAAATTATTGATTCGAGTTGCTTAATAATAATTGCTAAATTCATAAATTCATTTTCATTTGGCAACTTTACTTCAAATCAATGCATATTTATTTTAAATTCCATTTAAATTTACGTTTATAGTAGTTTAGAAGACAATAAACAGCTCACAGAAATATAATTATAATACAAAATAGATCAAGTTACAAAGATCATAAATTATAAATATTAATTGGATTTAATTGCATATAAATAAATTTATACTTGAATTGATGATGTTTGATTTACTGCAAATATTCCATGCTCAAAATTATGTTGTTTATTTTTCTGATCATCTGAGGCTAAGACTATGACTAATATATTCCTGCTGAATTTATGACTGATGTCTGAATATTTATGTGTGTGTGTGTGTGTGGCATAATTAGAGATGAGAATTACTTATGCATATATGTAAGTGGACTGGAACCAGCGACCCAGAGAGACTTTCAAGTCTCCCCCAAACACCCAAACACAATGCTGCGACTTTCTGCGCACCGCAAATAAAACAATGCCAAAAGCTACATTTTCTGTTTTTCGGTTTCCATATCAGCCGGATGTTTTTTTTTTTATGACTCTGGTTTTAAGTTTTGGATTAGTCGAGGTCACGGGACGCTCTCTTGATTAGTGAAACTCAACTCTTTTAGCTGACTAGTCGCCGGCTGAGATTGCAGACCAGGCAACTGAGTCACTCAATTCGCCCCCGAAACGAATTATGAATTTTGTATTGGAATTTTGGCGACGCACTCAAAATCTTCTTCTTCTGCTACTTCTTGATGTTGATAATTTGGCAGGAAATGAAGACTGACAAATCAAAATGAAGTCATTCCCAGCGTTGCCGATGCGCTATTTTTGGCTTTAAACAGCTGTTGACAGCAGAAAACAGAAATGAACAAAAAAAAGCATCTGCGTTCAGTAAATGAATTTTAAGTTGCGTGCGCTAACAAATCATTATTAACTTATTATCTTAATAAGTACATCAGCAAATATGTTGACAAAGTTATTTACACTTGTTGAGATTACTTTGTCTGATAATTTACTAAATTAAATAATTGTTTTCGGATGTTGGCGATTTCTGTTTGGCGAAGCCTTGTAATTTTTCCTAAAATCAAAAAATCTAAAATAAAAATAATTATATATAATTTAATATTTTTGAGAATTTTGAGAACTCGTTGTTATTGTTCTTTTCTTAATCGTTTCTCTTTTTTTTCTCCCTCTCTCTTTTTTTGTCACATAGTTCAGCGTGCGCGAGGTCTACTGACCAAGGGCAAGAATGGCACCAACAATTGCTTTGTCACAATTGCACTGGGCAAGGAGAAGTACCAAACATCGGTCAAGGACAAGGCCGAAAATAGCGTCAACTGGAACGAGGAATGCGAACTGTGCGTTTCTATATATTTATATATATATACAAATATCTTATGGATGGGTCTTAATAATTAATTTGTATTTTAGTAAAATTCCGGATCAGGGCAATCGAGCGGAGCTGACGCTAACCTGCCTGCATCGCAACAATCTGGGCATCGATGAGTTCCTTGGGCAGGCGACGCTGCCGCTTAAGGACATGGACGTCTATGATCGTCCCCGGGCCAAGTGGTGCAAGCTAGAGAGCAAGCCGGGCAAGGAGAAGAAGAACAAGGAGCGCGGCGAATTGGAGGTGCGCATCGCATTCGTTGTCAAATCCGGTTCGCTGACCGATCTAAGCAAGAAGGACAAACACAAGTCTTCCATTGGCCAGCTGGCCAGCTCTGTTGGCGGCAGCCTGCTGTCGATTGGACAGGGCGAGAAACGCAAGAGCATTAAGAAGTTGGCCGGTTCGCTTAGCTCCAAGTTGCACATACGCAGCAAGAAGAAGCACGACAAGGATGGCGATGACAGTGGCTCGTTTAGCGGCTCCTTTGCCAGCATCGGTACACCGAACAGCTCCAACGGTTTGGGCGTCATCGGTGGCGGTAGTGGTCGTAGGCGTGGCCAGCGCGCCGGTGAAGCCGATCCGGGCGTCATCAGCGAGGACGAGGACGAGGATGAGTTTGTGTTCGATAATCTGTCGCACAAAAGCTCCGGCAGCTCACTGAACATACAGCGCTCGGGGCTGCAGCCACCGGGAGTGATCTCCTCCTCAGCCTCGAGCAATTTTACGCCGCGCAATCCATCGCCGTTGCTGTTCAATGGGAATGCTGGGAACAATGCTGGTGGTGGTGGCCCCAAGGGCAAACTGAACGGAGGTAAGCCCATTTTGCAAGAGACACTCGATGAGGATCCCAAATCGATCGTTGCCGAAATGGAACAGCTTGAGCTAGATTTCAGCGTTCGCGCACGCACTCTGCCGCCTCCCTCAAAGCCGCCGCGCACCTCGTCGTCACCACAAGAACTGCAAATGGAATGTGATCGCGAGGGGGATGGAGAAGTTAATGGACGGGGTCAGGGACAGGGACAAGAGCAGGGCCGGGGGCTGGGCCAGGTGCTGGTGCAGGGGAAAGTGCAAGGCCTGGGGCAGGGGCAGGGGCAAGGGCAAGTGGAACCACCGGTGGCCGATGAATGGGAATCGAAATTGCATGGTGGCGGCAAGTATTTAGAGATGGGCAGCAGCGATTCCTTAAAGCGTCGTAGCTGGGAGACGCGCGTGCCGTTGCCAGCAACCAGCGAGGAGCCGCCACAGCTGCCAGCCGCCAGCTCCTCCTCCATCCCATCTACATCCTCCTCCTCCAGTTCTTCAGACAGTGAGGACGAGCAGGAGCAAGAGCGGGAGCGGAAGCAGGAGCAGCAGCCGCCAGTGCAGCTGCGGGTGCAAGTATCGACACCACCTTTGGCTGAAAGGAGCAACAACATCCAGAAGAAGGAAAGCGTCAACACTTCTTCGTCGCTGTTCTCACCGGATTTGGACACACGCAACTTTGATTCGTTCAATGCAAGCTTTGCCAAGTTCGAGCAACGCAACAGCACCGCCATCTTTGCGGACGAGCTGCTGGAGCAGCCGGCACCAAAGCCGCAGCCACGTCTGCTAAATGGCGAGCAGCAACTGGGCGTGGCCAAGGAGGAGGCCGCTGAAGCTGAAGCGGAGGCAAAGGCAAAGGCGGAGACCGCACGTCAGCTGCGCGCCGCAGAGGATGCCCGGCTGGAAGCAGAGCTGCGTTTGAATGAGCAGAGGCTGCGCGAGGAGGAGGCAGCCATGCAGAAAGAGCTGCAGCTGCAGCGGGAGCGGGAGCAGGAGGAGCAGCGGCGACGCGATGCCAAGCGCCGTGAGGAGGATCAAAGACTTTTGAGCTTTGCCAAGCGCTCCAGTTCACTGGAGGAGCAACAGTCACAGCCACAGCCACAGCCACAGCCAGTGGATGATCAGCAACTTATCGCTCCCGTTCCAATTGCAATTGTGGCTGCTGCTACCACTGATGAGGCAGATCCAAGCATTGAGCACAACTTCCTGACACCCGAGCAATCGCCCAAGGAGTTTACCAGCATTGGCGGCGGCAGCGGCACCGGCGAACGCTGGGAGAAGCGATTGGGCAAATTTAAATACGGCAATAAGCGAGGTGAGCAGCTCTCCTGTTGTTGTACCCCAAACCAAAAAAAAAAACAAAAAAACAAAAAAAAAAACAGAGACAGCCGAAACAATACGAAACGAATACGAAACGAAACAAAGAAATAGCAGACAGCATGCAAAATACAGATTAAATCGAGATACGAATAGGAAACGCAGCAAAATGCAAAAAACTGAATAATTAGCCAACACTGTCCAGCCACTAAACCACCTAAACTCAACTCAAATCAACTTAATTCACCTCTGTCTCGACTCAAATGCGGCGGCACGTGTGGGGAGTGCGGCATGTGTATGTGTGCGTGTGTCTGTATGAGTGTGTGAGATCCAATTGAATCACGCTCCAAATCGAATCAAGCAATTCTCCCAATTCGAGCTGTCATCTAATGCGTCATATTCCATTTCTCTGTCTGTCTCTCTGTCTCACTCTGTTCCCCTCACTCTGTCTCTGTCCTCCGCACCTTAATTAAAATTTTATTATATTATTTTGCAAATTCAGTTTTCTTTGCTTTCAGCAGAGCAACTCGTTTATGTCTCTAAATTGTTATACCAAAATCTTTGCTTTAGCTTTGATTTTCATAATAATAAACTGGTATTTATATAAAAAGAAATAATTAACTAGCAAAACAATTAGGAAAGCTTGTTTCGTTCCGCTTGGAAGGGAACACAATTCCTATCCTATTCCATTGTATGCATCTGTCGCGTCCTCTTTTGTTATGATCGTATTTTGTGTGATGTTAATCAATCATCGATTATAATCAACTTTCTATAACTGTTTCGCAGATAAACAGAACGATACGGAAAGCAATTCACCCAGTCCCAAGTCCACGGAACGCATCATCATTGGCCACGAGAAGTCCGGTTCGCATGCGGAACGTCGCTCCGAGATCTCTGCACAGTTGTCCAAAAAATATGAGGGCAAATCCCGGGAGGTATGGCCAATAGTTGCTGTTTCATTTCAATCGACTTGATTAACATTCTCTCTTTCTCTCTCTCTCGCGCTCTCTTTCTGTCTCTCTTTGTCTCCTTTAGGAGCTGATGCTGATCGCCAATGGAATGGAGAATGAGGCATTGCTGCAACGTCAGCGCGTCAAGGAGTTGGAGGATTATCTTGACAATTTGCTGTTGCGCGTAATGGAAACGCATCCGAAGATCTTGCAGAATCCCTATTCACGCACCACATCGGCCAAAAGGTAGACAAACCTCATCCCATCTATCAACCTGTATATCCCGTCCTCGTCTCTCCTCTTGTGTCTCACTCACTCTCCTATCTGATTTTGTTTTTTTTCTTCTTCTTCTTGTGTCACTTTAGTCTCATCCAGCCGCATGTTTATTGTGTCTAACATTCTAATTATTGTTTTGTTTCTTAACTTTCAATGCAACAACTTTCAATATTACAATTATGTATTTCTTTTTATTTAGTTATAAAAATTACATCAATATGAATGACTTTTTAAAGTAAGTGCTGTGAATTTTTGCGCATGTAGTTGCACGCACACTTAACAACAACAAACAACAACAAAAAACAACAAACAACAAACAACAACAACAAACAACAAACAACAAACAACAACAAACAACAGCCAAATTTTTATGCACTCAAAAATACAACAGCTAATAAATACCAAGAACCAACACTATTCAGAGAGACATCATTCAGCAGCAGCAACAGCAGCAACAACAACAACAACAACAGCTACAACAACAACAATAACAATAACCACACCAGAAACAACAGCATCAACAACAACAGAGAAACTAAAGAGTAAGAAATGTGCATTTCTCTGTCGCTAAAAATGTGTGTCTCAAAAATTCTGTTTCTCTACTGGTGCTTGGATGATTTTTCCCACCTGATGACTGACTAACCCTACTTGATTCTATCACTCTCTCTCTCTCTCACTCTCTCTGTCTCTGTCTATCGCTGAACATGTCTGTTAGTTTTTCACTCCCATTATGCTTCCTTGTTGATGTTGATAGTTTTCTTCACACACACACACACACACACTAAAACACCCCATAACACACACCCAATTAACCTGCAGCTTTCTTTATTTGATGGTATTTGTTTGTGACAAAACTGAAATGTTTGCTTAATGTTTACTTATCTAAATTTGTATTTTTGCAGCGGTTAAGCCTGGATGGCATTCAAATCATGTTTTGGTGGAAAGGAGAAAGAAGCAGCAAGCAGCTTAAATGAATGAAATGAATGAAAATTAAGAAGCCGACGCGCCGCTTTTATATGTGACATAAAATTCAAATGAACACCAAGTTGCCTTTTGTCATGAGAGAAATTCAAGTGCTTTCTTATCATACTTGTTTAGCATTACTTTTACACGTATTACTATTACAACTCTTAATATTTAAGCAGACTATATATATTTTTTTTTTGTTTTTTGCACCACAAATAACTTCTAACAACTGGATGGGCCCAAAGCAAATATGTGTAACGTGAACTTATCCCTAATGTTTTTTGTTTTTAAATTTGACCCAAGAGCAGTGTGAAATTAAATTAAATTAAATTAAATTATTTGTAACACATAAAATGATTGTAAACAATTTGCTAGGCAATTGTAAAGCTTTTTTTCGATTTAACTAATCAATTGAAATTATCCAAAAGTATTTTTTATTTGCATTTCAAAATGTGTCCCGTTTTCTGTGAAAAGTCCCGCAAACCGGCTACGATTAAAACTATTTATAGCTAAGTAAGTCCTAAATTATTTATGTATTAGATGTTAAGTGAGTGGAAAATGAGCAATAGGCGAGGAGAGAACAACATACAAGTTACAAATGATAAATGATTTTACCTATTTAATAACAAATAAAAACACTTAATATTGATATTAACATTTCGACTTTTCTTTACAACAAATTATCAAACATTGCAAGCAGTTCAGTACTTGCCACGACTGCTTACATTTACCGCCCCCAAAAGAGAGCAATCCTTTTTAAGGTTTCTTTTTGACTTGAAACTAAACGAAGGTGAGCATTTTTCTTATTACTGCGGTTTGACAAACAATCATCCTTTGTCGTACTTTAATCTGTTGGCCAAGGTCAACTTGTCGTCCAAAGGATGATCCCGTATTCCTTCATATGGTGCCTTTAACGTGGACACTAAGCAGACAATCTATGTAATTTACTTGGTGCGTTGGAATTGCAAGGATCCAACCAATATGGCAGCAGTACTTTCAATTGGCCTAATTGCGATCCTAAAAGTATGCAACGCATTTTCGGCTCAAACAACTTAGCCAATACACCAACCCATTTTTGTCACTGCTATGCGCTGGTGTATGTATGCATGTATCTATAAATATACAGTTTGAAAAAAAAATGAGTACCACCAAATGTAAGTAATTTTTTCATACAAATTATACTAACATATAATTAATTGTATATATTTATTATTTCGATCGTTAAATTAAAAATAAATTCTAAATGTTCAACACACGCAATATTAATAACAAAAATTATATTTAATAATAGTTTGCACAGAAACGTTGCTCAAAAAAATACAATATTATAAAAAAAACATTGAAAAAAAAAGTTGTAGTTAAAAACTCTGGTACCGAAGAGATTTATGCGCAAGACCAATATGAATGATTTTATTATTTCGTTAATTTTCTTAATTTTAAAAATTTGAAAAGGCACCTTTTATTGTCTGAATTAAGGGCGGATTTATACAATATATGCCAACTTCGAAACTTCTTTTAAAAATTGTAGATCAGAATTGAGCAAGTAGCAACTCTAAAAATTATTAAAAGGGATAAACCGATAATAGCTGAAAGGAAGTTGCAAAAAGTTGAGAGTTGTGAAAATTGAAGAGCAGAGCAGTTAGCCTGGTAATGGCAACTCTTTCCAATAAAAACTTGAAAATATTGATGGGCCATTTGGGGTGTTCGATGATAATGCGCTGATGCTATTAATAATAAAAATTATGGGGCGTTTACAAGAGGTTGTCATGACAGTCGCCTGACATTTATGCAATTTTATGTGCGACGGCATACAAAGAGGCGGACAGGACAGGCGATGAGGACGAGACGAGGACGAGGACGAGGACGAGACGAGACGAGACGATGGGACTGTCGTCTAATCCACCCCACTGGCCTAAGCTGTGACAAGTCTATCAATTTTTCACACACTTATGACACGACAGCGAAAGGCTGCAAAAGGCAGCAGCCTTTCCGCAAGGACGAACGATTAAAATGCAGCGCAATTCGCTACCTTTCGTCCTGTCACAGCCCGCTGGGGTCCGGGGCAGAAACGGGCCCGAACCGGCCCAAACCGATATCAAAGATTGAGCCATGCAAAATGTAATTTCTTTTTATTTTTTTTGTGTTGTTTTGCTTTTGGCTTCATTGCACAATTTTCGCGCATATCAAGTCGAGTAATTTACGAATCTTAAACGTCCTCATGAATTGCAACATCTTAAATTATAAATATCGACGGATTGAGCATAGATGGGGTTTAACCCTTGACACTGTGCATTGCATCACTGAACTAAGTGCTGAAGTGCTGAAGATTTTAATAGTTAAGATGCCAAACGGTGCGAACATGTAATCGGTTTGAAGTTGAACTAATAACAAATTGGAGTCTTAGGATTGGGAATAAGGAACAGCTGCAGTTGATAGCTGAAGTTCAAATTAAATATTATACAAACTTTAAGAACTTAAGATCAGTGGATATCTTAACTCAAAAATGTTAACTAATCTCTAGTCTCTGGTCAAATATGTATACATAATTTCAAATTAGAATAAAACAATCAGAATGAAAAAAATAATTAATAAAATTCTTAGTTTTAATTGGCGTTGAATTGTGGATTTAAGATTCGTAAAAAGATTGTAACTAACCGGTTCTTTTGAGAGAGAAATTTGTTAATTGAAACATTGATCTAGACAAACCCAGACAGTTGGGCGAATGTCTTCTGACAGTTGCATCCCGTTTGGTGTCATTTCAACTTGTAACATGCCAAAGCCAAGCGGAAAACACACAAAAAAAGAAAAAACAAAACAAGAAAAAGAAAAAGAAAAAAATAATTTGACATTGAGGAAACTGTCGCAATAAGAAGCGTTATGCTTGGCCAAATGGGACACAACTAGATCAGAACCGATGAGAAGCTAACAGATCGCTTGGGACTGGCAATGGCACTGGAATAGGAACAATAGACAGCGGACAGCGGACAGGGGACAGCGGACAACATGTTGATGAGTAAAGATTTTTTTACATGACAGAATTGTCACATGGGACCCGTGCCAACAAAATTGAGATTTGAATTGCTTTTGTTTTTTTGTGTGTTAAAAAACACAAAAAAAATAAAATAAATATATATATATGTAACTATATATATATATATATATATATATATATGTATATGTATGTATATAGGAGCAGCCGCATTGGACACATGTCAATCAAATGAAATTAACACATCGTCATCGTTATGATCATTTTGTATGTAGGGTCTAACTATGGGAAAAAGTGGGATTAGCTTGGGGCGTATATGATTTGGTGGTGGGTTGTGGCTCAAACGCTCTAAACGCATTAGCAGCTAATGCATTTTTTTGTATTCCATTTATATTTTCGTGGATTTTTGTTTTTCTTAATTTCAGATTTGCAGAGTTTCGCGATTATTGCGGTTGATTGCATTTTGTCGAGTTGATTTTTGCATGGAGCCCAAAGTATGCCAAATGGGATTATCTAAAATATCATTAATCAGTCAAGTGAACGCGTCTGCATCTATATATATATATATATATATATATATATATGTGTGTGTGTGTGTGTGTGTGTAGTATTTATGCGGACATGCATCGCTGTGTTGTGCTTGGACAGGCATGTGGCATGTTGCACCCACAACGATAGATCCCTTCGACACGCGCTGCATGTCCTCGATAGCCATGTAATTATGTAATTACATCCAGACCTGTGCACTACTCTCCTCTATCTGTGTACTATCTATCTATATATTTATATATATACTCGTATATATATATAAAGCTGATGCCACGTCCGGCTGTCGGTGGCATCGTCACATATCGCACTAATTGCATTAAATTGCTCTACACGGATAGAGAGCTGTGTCCAGCTGACGCCGCTTTTGGCCCAATGCTGCTCTTCTTTCCACTTTCCATTTCCATTTCCATTTTTTTTTTATTTGTATTTGTATTTTTATTTATTTATTCCTCCCCCTTGTTGCTGTTTGCTAGTTTTTTTATGTGCCGTGTTATTGATATTGTTGCTTATGGAGTGCGACAGTTTACGATAAGTTGCGTTCCTCGGCTCCTGCTTCAGCGACTATTTCCACTATTGGTAAACAATTTAATTGTGGCCCCTCCCCACCCACTTTAACTGTCCGTCTGTCCGTCTGTCTGTCCGTCCGTCTGTCCGTTCGTCTGTCTTTCCTTCTGACTGTCCCTTATATTGTTGTAATTTCTTAATTTCACATTTGGTGCATGCATCGAATTAGTTGTCGTTGTTGTTGTTGCTGTAGTTGTAATCATACACATCTCTCCCCTCCCCCACCCCCCTGCTACTGCCAGGACTCGTTCAATTGTTTTTTAAATGGTATCGCCTAATTAAGTGAATAACTTTGTTTTGGGCACTTTATTGATCATCATTATCAATTATTTATTTTTAACTTAAAATATACAAATAATTTAAGTATAAATTACAAAATTTCCCACTTTATTTTGAAATGAGTTGCGACATGTTTCTCTAATTTGTAGTTTTTAAAATCACGTTTATTATTAATTTTTGCATATAAAATCATTTAAATTTATATATATATATATATATATATATATATATATATTTAATACAGAGAACAGAGAATATTTCTTGGATATCTCTTTATATAATATTCAGTTGTTTGCCGCATTTGATAATCATCATTTGAAGGCATTTTATCTATGCACATTTCCTCTGTGCCTCCAATTGGTCATTATAAGTATATTAAGTTGAAATTATACAATGTGAATGTTGCATATGATGTCGATAGGATGTCAGCCGTGACATTTACATGAGTTCTGGGATGGGATGGGATGAGTTCTGGGATGGGATGCAACGAATAAAGTAATTAGCCATGCAATATGGATGGGATGCACCCTCTGTGGGGTCGATATGGAAATTTACATTTGCCTTGATTGACAACTGATCTTTTGGTGTTTTTTTTTTCTTCTTCTTGTGTTTCGATTCCTCTGCCTGATGATCCTATGATCCTTTTGTTTTCGCGCAAACACTCATAAATGATGTTCATGTGTAGGGACAAGGCTTAAAAAAAAAAGAAACCAAAAAAAAAAAAAAAAAAACGTTTCCCACGTAGAAAATATAAAAAGCAGAGATGCGGAGAAGCGGAGAAGAGAAGAAGAAGGCGAAATGTTTGTTGCAACCATAGCTAACAAGCCTGTAATTACTCGTCAAAGATTGTTGCCATGTAACACCTTAATGGACTTTCAAAAACCCGGTTGGGCAACAACTCCTACCCAGGCACAGGCCCAAGTCCGGGTCTGACTGTGACAGTGACTGTGACTGACTGCGTCTGTCACTGTTACCCCTAACGTCTGCCAACGTTAAAATTTGCATAAAAAATGGAAAATCCAAAAGAAAACATAAATATAACACACAAGAATTATAGTTACGAGGGGGTTACGCCGATTTCTGTTGTGACAAGGCACATGAAAATATTTGTGAGCGTTACTAAAAAGGGATTAAGCGTTATGCGCATAATAATCATAGATGTGTATTCCATATTCGATGTCTTTCAAAATTAGCATAGCTTAAGGACACACACATACACAGAGAGATAGAGAGCGAGAGAGAGAGAATTGTGGAGAATTTTGTTAGAGGGTCTGGCCAAAATATTTTGACGACAGCTCAATTATAGTTTAGGTAAGGCGCAAAGATTTGTAGGACTTAGGGTTGACCAAAAGCCGTCGACAATGTTGATATTAATGAAAGGGGTTTTACAAGCAAACGCAGACAATGCAAATCTCAACTGAATGTAAGTCGTTGCAGTTGCAACAGCCACAGCAACAGCAACAGCAACAGCAACTGCTGCAGGACATTTAAGGACACAGCTGCTGCTGCTGCTGCTGCTTATCGTTGCTGCCTTATCTGGTGTCTCACGACACCAAGCAACACAACTCTAAATGTGGCAATTAACTTAAAAGACGATTGGACGTTGCAACTACAACTGCAACTGACTTTGACCCTGCCCCGATCCCTGCGTCGAGAAGAACCTTTTTTTTTTTTGAGCAGCACGCTCGAAGGCAGCGATGCGCGTAGTCAGCGCCAGTCTTTAAGTAGTTGCACTTCCGACAATTAGCCACGGCACAGGACACTGCACATCCTTGCCACTTGCCACTTGTGGGAGTTCCATGTGTAATGATTGCGGTTAAGTTTTGCCTTCCTACAACTTTGCTCAACTTTCTCAGGGTCACAGCTCGCTGATCATTTGCCCATCCGCTCACACGACGTCTTTACTATCTCTCTCTTTCTGACTGTAGGGTATTGCCCAGTCGAGCACTCTCGACTCGAGCGCTCTTACTTGTCTTTCTCTTCGTTTGGGCTATAATTGGTTTTTGGACCCGATTTGCGTTTTTCTGCGTTTTGTGTGCTGTGCGCAGCAAAAGAATAAGCAACTGTCCAAGATCAGTGGCAAGAACAACAGTACTCTACCAACCCCGCTCCTCCCCACGCACCACAGTATCCCTTAGTTGGGATTTGGTTTTAGGTAAATGGATAATAGCCGCAACGCTTGCGCTTCTTCTGTCTATCGTCCGGCTTGGCATTTAATCTTGGGTCGTCGGTCAGTTTTTGGCGCAGCTGCCAACGCCACCACCAAACAGCAATAAGGATTTTGCTCTAATTTAGTGACATGGAAGGACATGGTCGAAAGAGCGCAGATTTGGCACACAATTTTGCATGGAAATTGGCTCATCTTGGGTCAGGAGTGGCCGCTCCGTTGGATCTTTTGTTGTTGACCGAATGTTCGGTCCGAGCACTTTCACGCTTCCTAAGCGACACGCACAGGACACACAGGACACACAGCGTGGAACGTGAGCAAGATTGAGAGCAGGCCAATAAATCTGGTCGAGCATCAGCTACGCATCAGCAACAAAGACAGCGCCATTGTTCGCCTCAAGAGCTGCTGAGCTGCGATGCTGCGTTGCTGCGTTGCTCCGATTTTCCCGTTTAGCTTCCAGTTTGGCATCGAAAGGACTCGATGCACAGCATGGCCATAAAACCAGTGGCGCCAATTTATGCGTCACTATGCAAATTTGGTGGCATGTTAACTAAAGGCACCTGCCGCGAGAGAGCCAACTGAACACAGCGGGTCTATAAAGATTGATTGGCAAAGATTTATCAGTTTGATAATGCCAAGAGTAGAACATAAGTTACGAAATGCAGAATCTTCTGCTCTTGCTATTCAACAAGGATCTGGGCAGAGCTAGATCGAAAAAGACAGAGAGAGAGAGAGAGAGAGAGAAAATTAGCTAAAGTTAATCTTTAACTAAATATTTGAATTTCATAAGTTTTGATTAGTTTTAAAGATAAGTTTAATGCAGAGATTAGTTTTGTAGCTTCTGCAGCAGCAACTGAGCTGGACAACAAAGGAGCATCTATTTTTTTTTTTTGGGTATGGTTGGGAGTTAGCGCAATGAAGAGATCAAAGATCTGAACGCTTCAAGTGGCTGGGCATTCAATGGCAATCGGCCACTCCCAGCAATTAGACGGGGCCTGCTTCTAACACACACACACACACATGTGTGTTCATATATAGATAGCTCGTTGTCGTTTTTTACACATGTTCGATGGGCTGGTCGCAATCCAAGTGCAAAAACTGTCGCACATAAATTTTAATTAACTTTATTCTTAATTGTTGCAAATTTATGACAGAGGCAGGCAGCGCAAACAACGCCTAAGTCAATGGCAAAATGGACCGAAATTGCGGAAAGGAAAGAAATCGAAATGGAAGGGAAAGGAAAGGAGCAAAATGCTTGCGCTTTGTGGGCAGAACAGAATGACAAACGCACAACAAGCTAGCAGCAACAGACAGATAAAGAACGGGAGTAGGGCAAACAGTAAATGCTCGAGACGCAGACGATGCAGCAGCAGCGGCAGCAGCGGCAGCAGCAGCATGATCATCAAGGATCCCTTTCAATTGTTTGGCAGGCCGACAATTTCTGCTCTAAATTATTTGCCATAATTTTTAGCTCATCTTGTGCAATTTTCTTGCCTTGCCATGCACCCCACACTACCCTCTGGCGTTCACCCTCTGCCACTGCGGCACGTCAGTCAGTCAGCCGCAGCGCCGCTGCGCCGCATCCTTTGCTTCCTTCGGCTTGCTTGCTGTAATTTACTTCCTCTTGTTGTACGTCTTCGACTCAGCCTCAGACTTAGACTCAGTCTCTCTCTGTCTTTTGCTCTCTCTTTCTATGTCGCTGTCTGCTGCTCTCCCGTTGTGTCTGTGCGTCTGACTGTGTGTGTGTATGTTTGCTCTTCATTACGCTGCCCATTGTTTTGTGTTGTCTGCCTGCTTCTGCCGTTGCGCATCCTTCGCATCCACACTGCAATTCTTTTTTTTTCTCTTATTTTTTCGGCATGTTGTGTTCCAGTTTGCAGCCTTGCTTTTCAGGGTCACACTCCTGCTCCTCCCTCTCTCTCTCCTTCTGACTCTAGCTCTGTCTGTCCCTCTCTTTATCGCGTTTTGTTTGAGATTGTCTCTTATTTGACAGTTGACAGTTGGTCGACTTTTGAGTATTAAAGTTATGAGCATAAACACGACATTTTCCTCAGGGCCCGGGTCTCGAGAGCAACTCTCATCCTTTTGATTTTTATTCTATTTTCTTCTTCCCCCACCCCGCTTAATATATATATATATATATATTTTTTTTTTTTGCCAACTCATACGCATGTTGGCAATCTGGAGATTTGGCCTGCCCTGTTGGCGTTTGTTACTTCATCTACTTAGCGGATATTCAGTTCATATCCTGGTTCCAACGCCATAAGTAGGTTTAACATGTACTTTTTTTATTTTTATTTCTATTTTAGATTACACAATGTAGTCTATTAAAATTGATGTTATTTTAGGTTAGATATCTGTCTCGATATATTCACACAATCTGCTATTCAGAAAATTAATCCTGAATGACAAACACTTTCTCAAGCAAAACATTTCTGCTCTTACTTAAGAACTTATCTACGTATAATAATTTATATATGGACTTATATTTATTTATAATTTTATAGATGTTCATTAAAAAAAACTAAATATTCGATCACTATTTTGAATTTTTATACTTTTTAAAGCAAATTGCTCCCATCAAATTATTAATGGGTTAATGAAGTTCCGATCATGTTAACATGTGTGCACACACACTCACATACGCACAAACACACACACACGCACACACATGCGAATTTAGATTTAGAGTTGCACTTATGCAAAACGCAAACAAAGCCGCGCGACAAACATTTGATACACTTTTCCCTTGCTCGTACTTATTTCATTTTCGGTTGCCTCTTTGACGGCGGAGCAAATCAAATATCGATAAATTTCGCATACAATGCAAAACAGAACGCATTAATCAAAATCAAACGGAGCGCAACAACAATAATAATAATACAGCAAAGCATACACATTAAAAAAAGGGCTGCACTCTCTGTATGCAAAGAGCGGTCGGCTTAAATAGCCGAATTGCAAACAGAGCAATCGGCGGCAATCGGCGAATGCGATTGCGAATGCGAATGTGAGTGCGAAAGGCAAAAAAATGAGGCGCAAAGTTTATGCATTAGCACAGGCCATTGAGCATGCAAATCGACAGAGCGTGGGGCCGTTGCAAAGGGTATACAAACATACACACATGCAAATGTATTTGGGGAATGTAAAAGACCAAATCTTAAGAGTGAAAGTCAAGTGGCTCTTCGTGACGCTCTTCATACACACTCACACAAACTCATTCACTCATGCACACGCGAGCTGTGAAAGAGAATTCATAAGAACAATCAAATAAAAAAAAAACTGCAGTCAATTTGCATAGCGATCGTCACTCGAGAGGCCCTTGCTTAAATGCTGTTGCTCTCTTTCATTTCTTCTTTTTTTTTTGTGTGTTCTCGGGCCCGTTAATTAAGCGTTAAATCGTTGAGCACATAAAAAAATCAACATGAAAGAAAGAAATAACCTCAGTTGTCGCATGTGAATAATGTAAATTGGTTTTGAGTATTTTTCTATGTTTTTTTTTCTTATCTTTGCTTTTTCCATGTAAACCGCAGAAAATGGGCGGCTTATGTTAATTTTTCAATGAGCGCATCAGGACAGACAGTCAATGAAACTGGGACATGGCAAGATGCTCGTTAAATCATATTAATCAACAGATCCTTAAAGGCATAACGGTCCCAAAAAAAAAAAAACAAAAAAATAAACCATATACAATAAATGGCTGCGGGGCAGCGCATCTGATGCAATTCGTTTGCCAAACCTGAATCTGAGTCTGCATTCAAAATCCCATTTAATCCTTTTGTGTGGCTATGTAAACAGCATAAATCTCGGCAAAACGGAGAACGCGACGAACGCAAAGCAATGAAAGTCATCCAAAGGAGGGCTGCAAAAAGAAAACCAATATGCGAAACCCCTTCTTTTTTGTGCAAAAACCAGGCAAAAAGAGTTGAAAAGTTGAGAAATTTTTCGTGTCGGTTTTTTTTTTTTTTCGTATTTTTGCGAGGCAAAGCATTCAATTAATTTACCTTTACCCCTTTGTTCCTTGGTTCCGCAAAGGATGCAGCGGAGACCCATCAAGAAGAATGGCAGTAAAAACAAACAAAAACTGCAACTTTCACCGCAAAAAAATAAGAAAGAAAAGAAAAAACCGAATAAAACGTGTGAAATACATTAATATTATCCTGAAATGGGTAAAAGCAATCCTTCAACACGCTAAAATAAATCTGGAGTAATTAGGGAAAAAGTGCATCTAATAGGGTTGCCAAAATTTATTTCTTCATATTTTCTACGATGATACATTTTTACTAACTATAAATCATAAGAGATTTATGATATCAATTTTAGTATAAGTAGCAGGAACTAATTAATGATAATTTAATTCAGAATTGAAGATGGCAAAAGAAAACGAAAACTTTAATTTATCGACTAAAAATATATATGTGCCATATCCATGGAATTGTGCGATCTTCACGACAGACTTGCGTAGGTCGGCGCTTCTAAAGATTGATGCACAACTAAGCTATGGGATTTATTCACTTATTTGAAGATGAACTGGTTGATCCTGGCATACTTCCTTGGGTAGAGTGTCTGTCGCATTATCTGTCAGCTGACCATCGTTGACAAGCCGGTCAAAGGTGAACAACTAGGCTTGATTTGATGATAAATGATTTTGGCTCGACATTTGGCCATATGCCACAGGACGAATGCCACAGGCAATGCCACAGGACGAATGCTAATGGACAGGATCAGCACCTACTCAACATTTGTAACGTTTTTCAAATGCTTCCTGCGGAAGTTGCAAGCAACATTTTCAATTAACATTTTTCTCTTATTCTTCATAATTTTTTGTTGTTCTTATGTTGCGTTTCTGTGGTCGCTAAATAGCCGCAATTAATACTCATATCAGACATTATGCAGGAAGTTGTGCAAGTTGTTAGCCTGGCTTATTAACGTGCCTCTGCCTCTGCCCCTGCCTCTGCCTCTTTCCCTTTGCATACAGCAAGTGTCAAAGCCTGTTGCTACAGTCAGGCAAAGCAAAAATATAAAAAAAGAAACCACCGACCCCTAAATGCGACATTCAAATTGACCAGCGGGAAGTGGGGGTAGCGAAAGGAAACCCGACAACAACACACAACAACACACAACAGCGACGTCAGCAATGACGATCACTTCCTTTAAGGGCAAAAGCAAATTTAATAACTTGGCAATTGCCGATAGGGATCTGTAAGTCATTTGGTAAGCGACTGTGGGAATACAACCACAACCACAACCCAACTCCCCCAATCCAACAACAAAAAAAAAAACTAAAAACCAACTGGATGACTTCAAAAGAATCCTTGGTCAATAGTCTACTTGCTACGATTGCCGCTTGCACTGGAAGAGCCAAAATGTAAGAGTTTGGAGGAAATATGTGCCATTTAACAAGGGATATATATATATATGTAGATTGGAGTCTTGATGGAAGCTATTAATGCTATCAATTCCAATAAATAAGCTGGGATTTAAGTTGAGCTTTAAGTGAAGCTATCAAGGAAGGTTTTGAGGTACAGAGAGTTGCATTGTGCAACTATTAAAGAGCAGAGAGAGATAGAGAGAGAGAGAGAGAGAATGAGAGATTGCGCAGAAGTCGACAGGGGTTGAGGGGTGCGCTTGCGCAACAACCCCTAAATCTTGGACGGGCACGAGTATAAAACGCTGTCCGCTGCTCGGAGCCAATTCAGTTTGTCAGCGAACGCCGAGACGTGAGGAGAGATAGAGAGATAGAGGAAGAGCGAGAGTGAGAGAGAGAGAGAGACTAGCAGAGATCCAGCGAACAGGAGCAACATACTCCGCTTAACCACATCCTGCATCCAGCATAAAATACTAGAACCATCGACATGCTCAAGTGGACGGCATCAACGCAGCGATTGCACGAGCTGCCCGTACAAAGCACAGCCGGAGCGGAGTCGGCGAGGGCGGCGAGACGCCAGCGACGCCAGCGACGTGCCACCATTGCGAACAAAGAGAATGTGCCCCATGTGGGTTACAACTACAGCTCCACGCCGATGGCCAGGCCGAGGGTGCGCAACCGTCCGCTGGTATTGGCACCGCTCAGCGACATACGCAATGTGACGCCGGAGACGATTGTCACCCCATCATCCGGCGGCCAGCAACAACAGCGTCAGCGTCGGATGGTGCAGAGTGTGCGGTATGCAACCACATTGCCACGCTACGAGGTGGAGTATTCACCCTCAACGGCCACATTGCCCAGCGGTCAGCATTTGGCGTTGCGCGGCCTGCTGCCACTGGATCCGTTTCTGGAGCAGCCACGCTACATGGCGGCCACACAGCAGCTCAAGCAGCGTCGACTGGATGCCGACTTTCTGGCCACCATGGAGCAACAGCAACAACAGCAGCAGCAACAGCAGCAACAGCAACAGCAGCAGCAGCAACAAATGCAGCCTGCACAGTCTAGGAAAGCTCAGCAATTGGTGCGTCCAGTGACGCCGCAGCCATCCACACATATGGGCGATCAGACGCTGGACAGGCTCATCGATGCGATACTCGATTCGGCGTGCAAGGCGAATGGGGCCAAGAAGAGGCCGCGCAAGTCATTTAATTTGCGTCGTCGCACACTGGTTAAACAGCAGCAGCTGGAGACGGAGTGCAGCAGTGGCATGTTGTCGCCATCGTATGCCGCCGGCGATGATCCGGCCAGTGATTTGAGCTTTGGCTTGCATCCGCTGCTGCCGACTGCGACGCCAGAGCCGGCATCACCGCAGTGCCGCTTGCCGCACGCTGTGCTGCTAAAGATGCCCACGCCCACGCCCACGCCCACGCACTCGGATACCTTCTGCCTGGAGACGCCTGTGCGTCCGCTCAAAAGGAGTCGCGGCGGGGAGGTGCAGCCAAAGATTGCCGAGTCGCCGCTAAAGCGATACAAAGTGGATGCAAGCAATTACTTTGAGGTCGGTCTCGCGCTGCCTTCCTCCATCTATGTCTAGAGAAAGAGAGAGATAAAGTGGAAGACAGAGAGAGAGAGAGAGAGAGAGAGAGAGAGAGGAAGAGATTATGGAAGATAGCCAACGCTGACAAACGGGGGAAAACGCTTAACTATGACGCTTATTTAGTTCCTAAGTCGAATCTTAAATAATATATATTTATTTATATATATATATAATTTTTTTTTCTTTAGCTGCTAATTTTATATATTATAAATTCTGTACAGAAATTAGCATTTAAGTTAATTTTTTTTTGCCGCTGCTGTTATGTAGTTTTTGTAAAACCATTTTTTTTTTCATATTTATTTATTTATTCTTAAGCGAAACCAATTTTTTTTTTTACCATTTAACAAATTTTTTTATGTTAATAAAACTGTGCAGTAAAATCAAATAATTGCATTTTATCTTGATAAAGCGGGTTTATGTTGATTTCATTACAAATTGGGCTAACTGCACTGCGGCCAACTGGGTCAATTGAGCCCATTCTTTTGCGCCCATAACTCCGCTATCGTCCACCCTCCATTCCAGCTCCATACAGAATCTTGGCTTGCCATTGCATCTGATTAAATTTATAAGTTTCTCCCATATTTAATCAAGAATAAATATATATCTCAAATAATTTGTATATCGTTATAAATTTATTTTATAATATAATAGAAAATATATAATTTTATAATATAAATAATAAAAAATGTATATCGAAATTATTTAAAGTATTAATGCTTAAAGCAGATTTTTGGGCCTATTCAGCCTTCGACTTGCCAAAGTTAAGACTTAAAGTTAGAATAAAATTCGATTCAGTTTTTGGCAGATCTCAGCCAAAAAAGAAGCTGTTAAAATTTTGTTCTATTTGTGCAACATTTGTTTTTTTGGCGCATGCCACGTGAGTTGCTTCAGCTGTCAGACAAAAAAAAAAAAAAACACAAATGCTAAAATTGTGTTGCGGCTTTTGTTATGTTTTCAAATGTTGTTGTTGTGGTTGCTGTTTTTGTTGTTGTTGTTGTTGCTGTTGTTGTTGTTACTTGACCAAGTGATTTGCTTTGCTTGCGCTCGTAGGATCAGCAGGTAGTCAGACGATCCGTCAGATCAAAAAGGACGCTCAGCACGCCCCCGTTGCTTCGACAACAACAGCTGCCAGCCGACTGAACTCAACGATCTCCCTCGCACCCCACCCCTCCCCTCTGTTGCCACTTTGTTGCCTCTCAGCTCGTGCTTTGGCTTAGCTCGTGCGACAGACGTCGAGAGCATTTCACATGACACTTGTTAACACTTTGACGCCCTCGCAGCTCGCAGCTCGGCAGCGTGTGGCACTCTAATTCGTTTTGAGAGAGTGTCAGAGAGAGAGAGAGAGAGAGAGAGAGAGAGAGAGAGATAGGTAGATACAGAGAGACATAGGTTATTCTGTTATTCTTGTTGTTGGTCTTCTGTGGAAAACCCGCAGCGGCCCGCTTAATCCGCAGCAGCAACCTGTGCGCAGTTTGTCTGTCCTGTCTGTGCCCCTGCCACTGCCACTGCCACTGCCTCTGCCTTTTGACCTGTCATCAGCTCTCACATTCTTGTGGGTTCGTCCCTAATTTGTTGCCCATTTAGCCTTTGAGCGGACGCGCGTTAATTGAATTATTTTTATTATGTTCGCCTGCAGACATTTCCCGCTAACTGTTCCACTGTTTTTCCATCATCTTTTCCTGCCTGCGTCCAGTTTACACTTGCTCTGTCAGCTCGTTCAGCTCATCGCCAGCTGTGCTCACCCGCATCGCTAAACTAATTTTATACACACACACACACAGACACACACACAGAGACAGGTAACCCTTTAAGGAAAATTTAAATTAAAATTTTCCTTTAAGAAACAGTCGGCACATTTCCGGTCTTTTCGTTCTTCTTCATTTGGCTTCCATAGTTTTTTTTTTGGGTGTCACTTGTGGAATCGATAAAAGTTTATTATTAATTGCTTGTAAATGTGATAAATAACATTTGAGCAGAACTGGTCACAGCTGACGGAGCATAAAAGTTATTCAAATTGGCTACACAACTCCGATAAAACAGATCCCAATTTTTCATGTTAAATATATTAAAATGCGATAGAAGTTGGAAACATCAACTAACAATAAGACTTAAGCACAATTCAATTTTGATTTGAACAAAACGTTTACGGACAGAAAGACAAAAAAGAATAGTCGATAACTTTGTTGGAATCGATATCAATAGAAATATAAATGGCGGAGATCTTTAATGTTGCAAGTATGTAAGACTTATGTAATACATTCAATGGATGAATGTGAATAGATTTAATTTTGCTGAACATAGGAACATTGGCTCTAGAAGCGTGTCCTTGCTCATTATTTGAAGGACATTTTGAAGGGTTTTGTGATTCAATCAATTCTTGTTTGATTGCAGTGCAGAATATGCAAATGAGCCAAAGAAAAGGAAACGAATTCAAAGGAATTTTAATTGTGTGCAAGCAAGTTGGTATTTTTGATGTTATTATGCACTTAATCAACAGCTGGCCGCAGAAAGGAAGTGGCTGCCACAGCTCGAGGCAAGAAGAACCCGTACTGCCAGATTGAACAACTGTTTGCCACATTGCCACATTGCCAGATTGCCAGATGCCAACGCGCGATCTTCGCACACCTTTTGATTGACAAACAAGCCGCTGGCAAATGGAACTGCTTGCCACTGCCACTGGTTTTTTTTATTTATTTATTTTTTTTTTTTTTTTACCTCATGCCCCATGCCTCATTCCTCATGCCTGATTCCTTTACCCTTACCTTTTGATCTTTGCATTTCGCCTGGAGTCCATTTACTCTTCTCAATTTGCGCTAATTTTTGCCCGCAGGCGATGAACTTTCGCTCGCTGAATTTCCTTGCTGCGTTTGCCAGCTGAGACGCAGCTCTTCTCCCCACACACACACACACACACACACACACACACGCACACGCACACGAAAAGGTGACATTTTGGTGCTGACTGCTCCGCATCCTGTTTGGCCTAAGCCGGCTTAGAGAGCATCCTGCCATTTTGGCCAGTGACTGTCAGCGAGGATGTAAGCAATAATTGCCAAATGTTATGCAAACAATGCCTAAGATTTCCCAATCCACAGGCTCAGTCACCGCGTGTGGCATCATGTGCCAGTGTGAAAATGTGGCAACAACAACAAAAAAAAAAACACATAATAAAAAAAACCATTAATATTTAAATCTCTCCGCCAACGTAGCACCCGAAAAAAAAAAACGAAAACATTCCACAAAATGGGGTAACAAATCACAAATACTCTTTCCTAATTAAATATAATATAAATTAATAAGTATTTTTAATTAAATGTAATATAATTAATATAACATAATATATCAGTTCGATATGGTAATATATATGTTTAGATCTCGACGAATCAATTCTCGAAATCTGATATATATATTACTATAATGATCCTAAAATTGTAATTGTAATTGATGAACTTTATTGAGGTATATGTAAGTGATATATATATCTATATAGTGGAATCTTAAGTATATATATATATATATTTTTTTTTTCAGCTGCTTCTTTTGAACTTTTTACTCTACAGAAATTGGCATTTATATTTATTTTTGTAAAACCCTTTTTTATATTTATTTATATATTTTTAAGAGAAACCAATTTTGTATAACTATATATTTTTTTATTTGATTATGTTAATAAAACTCTACATTTATAATATATATGTAAGCGATTTATATATATATATATATATATCGTTTTTAGCTTGTCTCAGATCAATATTAAAATCGATTAGCTTTGTGATATAGTCATACTATCTGAACGATATATATAGAGAGAGTATATATATATACACTATGTGTGCTCGACTCTTTTGATGCGTTACGCGCTTTGCCATTGAACTGTGCTACTCAATTTGTTAGGGTATCTGAATTATAATATCAGAGCAAGGGTAGCTCAGCATCAGCGTAATTATAATTCATTTTCATTTTCATTTGCCTGCACAACGGCTAAAATCTGTTAATGATAAACAAATTTTCAAAATGAAAAGGGTTGCAAGCAGTTCGACTGTTGCAGTTGCGACAGTTGCTGCCACAGTTGCTGCAATTTTGGCAACCGCTGCGCTGCCGGCGGCGTTTTGCAAATTTTTTCAGCGCACTCAGCTAATTTGCTTAGCGTCCGCCAGATTCCCAAAGTTGATGACGAGTGTTGCCCACTTGGGATGGCAATGTTGCAACGTCAGCTGCCAAGGGACGAGGTGCTGAAAGTCAAAGTGCACACAGAATACGGGGAACAGGATCGGGATCGGGATCGGTATGATGAGGATGAGGTCGATAATGGGATGAATCCTCTGTCGTTGTTGCCACTGTTGATGAGTGGGCAGTTTGTTGTTATACGAAAAGTCATCCTTATGCAGAAAGTGCTACAGTAGTCACTCGCAAATTAAAACCATTTTAATATTTCCTTATTAAAAACAAATTTAATTTATTTGCAAATAAGAAATTAGTTTAATTTGTTGACAGCATAAGTTAAAGTGTATATTCTTTAACTATTTATTTACTTAAATAAATATATAAAACAAATAAATAATGCAAAAGTCAACTATGATTTTAAAAAAAATTGAAAACAGTGTGTAAAATAAATATGACTGCCAAAATTGAAATAGTTTCTGGCCACTAAAATAGTTAACTGTAAATGCAAATCAGTTTCTGTTGCGAGGCATGACTGTAACTGCAACAATGACGCTGCAACTTTTGTGTTTTGTGTTTTTCTTTTGTTTGTGAAGCACACATTGTAATAACAGTTGGCCAAAGAGGACGCGTGGCAAGCAGCTGCCAGTGTTGCCACACAGCCCCCGCGGTCATTATATATGCATAAGTGTGAACATGTCTCTGAATGCCTGTGTGTGTGTGTGTGTGTGTGTGTGTTGCAAAAGTCAATGCAAATTTGTGCAACATTAGAGTTGACTGGTGCTAATGATAACATTGTATAATTATTGCCAGCAGCCAAGTTGAAAGCTTTTCTATCAGTTGTTGCAACATGCAGCCCCGTAAAGCGTAACACACAAACACACACAAAAACACATATACACATTATACAGTTGCACGCTTTTGTGTTGCTGTTGCTGTAAAAATATTACAACACGGGGTGGCAACAGGGCTACTCCTCATCATCATCATCATCATCATCATCATCATCATTATCATCATCATTATCATCATCATATTCATATTTCACATTTACATGCCATTCACATTTCTGCGAACGCGACGCATGCGCTGAAGAACAAAAGAGGGAGACAGTCACAGGGAGAGAGTGAGTGAGAGTGAGAGGGTAATAGAGAAAGAGTGAGAGGGCGAGAGACAGAGAGCAACGCTTCCAGGCGATTACACGCGTGCCAGGTTCAAGAATTGGGTGAAAATTTACATTTTTTTGCGTTGAATGAAAAACAAATATGTGAAATGGGAAAAAATGCCGAAAGGGAAATGGAAAACCGGCAAAGGGGGAAAAGCCTTGTTCGTCAATCGAGGCACTCCATTTGGTTTTTGGCTGCGTTTGTTGTTGCTGCGCACTGAAGTGGACAAGCGAAACAGGACAGAACAGAAGAGAACAGAGCTTAAACGGTTCTTTAAATTGCTGACGTTTGCCTGTCACTTTGTCAACTGACAGTCAGTGCGACACAGAACGGGGGGTGTGCCAGCAGTCCCACTGCGCAACTGTTCTCCCTCTCCCTCTCACTCTCATTCTCACTCACTTTCTGTCTCTTTTAACGGACTCTCGCTCTGATTGACATCGAATTCGCACTTGACTTGCTGCGCCGCGTATTAAGTGAGCAGCAGTCGCGTCGCGTCGCGTCATATACCGGGCAGAGTAGCTGACGTTTTGCGGAACGCCTCTGCGCAAGCGTCACCGTTAATCGCCTAATGAAGCCAAAGCGTTTTGCAGTTGCGTCGACGCACAATGCCTCTGCACTGTCTGCATACAGTTTGAATGACTAGCATTTATGGAAGGGGCTTACTCAAATACAATTTTTGTCTGCTTGTCGACTAAATACAAAACACCAAAGAGTAAAATAATATTAATAAACATAATCATTGTATAAGCTGCTTAAAAGCCCTTCAAAAAAACTGAAACAAATTTTTGAAAAAATTTTCAAAGATATATAAAAATATATATGCGAGAACATATTTTAAGAAAAGAAAAAATTTTTAAAAAAAATTTAAAAAATTCAAAATAAACCTAATTTTTAAAAATATTTAAGAATATTATTCTTATATATCTACTACACTTCAACTTCTATATTTATATATTTGTAATATGTAAACAATTGCAGTTCACAAATATTTTATTGTGATATTTTTATGTAAGACTAAATTAAATTAAATTAAATTAATCGCTGTGAAGAAAATTATTAGTAGTAGTAGTAGCAAATGTAACGCAATTGTTAGCTAAATTTTACCACTGTGCAACAACAGCGAGGCACGAACAAAGAACGTGGTACGGGCTGCAGGATGCACACGGCAAATGGGGTAAGTCCGAGGCAAGTTTAAGTCAGGCGCTAAGCTGAAGCAGAGCCGGCGGCGCATAGAATTTCTATCTGATGGGCAAACAAAAACCGCAGTGGGTGCAAAGCGCGCGAGAGAGAGAAAGAGAGAGAGAGACAAACAGTTCGAGAGCGAGAGAGAGAGAGTGAGAGGGGTTATAGTGAGAGCCACCCTATTTACAGGGATTTAGATTTTGGGAATGGGATTCTGTTTGTGGCGGCACTTAGCACTCGGTATTTACATGCGACTCGTGCAACGTCATTGCCAAAACAATGCGACAATGAAACGCGTCGTTTATGCTAATTTATGCGCTATTAAAAGCGGCGCGGGGCACTTAACTCCTCGTTGCATTCAACATTATTTCATATTTCCTTTTTTTTTTTTTTAGCTGTGTATGCGAGTGCTTTGGGCTAATTTCTGCCCGCGGCTTCAGTTACACTTTTTTTTTTTTTTGCTGTCGTAATTGCCTGCACGTGATTTGTGCCCACTGTTAAGGATCGCAAAGGACCTGGACATGTTGAGCGAGTTGTTGTTGCCTTTTTTTTTATTATTATTAACATTTCCCTTTTTCTTTTTTACTTTTCCAGTGGCTCATTCATTTATCGTTGATTGGCCAAGCTGTCAACTGGTTGCCGCTAATGGGTGCCGTTCTGAGAGAGTTCTGCGATTGATTTTGCCACTGTGACAAATTAAACGCAGCTCGCCTAATGAGCTCAAATGAAAAACTCAGCCTTTCAATATTGCTGAAAAACTGTTCAAAAGCCGCACAAAAAAAACCAACAAAAAATGAGAAAAGAATGGCAAATAGGAAAAATTGCACACAAAAGGCACAAAAAAAAACAACAATTTTTCTTGCATGCGCAAAAAGTGTCGAAAAATTGACAAAAAAAAAAGAGGGAATTTTGTTGTTTAGCAACCGCAGCGGGAAAAACCCTTGCAAAAATGTGTATTTTCTTTTGTTGTCTTAAACATTTTTTTTTTTTTGTCGAGGGTTTGTTTTTGCCATTCTTTGTAAGACAAACAAAGCGTTTACGGCAGTTTTTTAAAGTCCACAATGAAAATGATGCCAAATGAAGCGTTTCGAATAGCGGCCCAAAGACGAGCCCAAAGATTTGCGAGAGGATCGAACATATTTAAAATAAACACACACACACACACACACAGATCTGACATCACTTACTGACCTATCTTTGATAGTTGCATATCTTAGATCCATACGATTTTCCATACATGTTTATATTATTTTGGTTTTCAAAGAATTTGTCGTTAATTTTTTAATAAATTTCTTAAGCACTCAATTTTATTATGTGATGTTTTTTTTTAAGTACGGGCAGTCTGATTGCATATTTATATGGCATATATTCAGGTTTATATCCAGTTTACCGTTAAAATCATCGTATCAATATTTAACCCAACATTTTTCAGTTTTTCACGCATTTAACAAACTACAAATGAGGAAAATAAACGTGTTAACTAACTAATTTCTCTAGATTTTTATATACTTTTAATGTATATATATATATACGAGTATATGTGTGTGTCGATCTGAATAGATCGTTGATTGCACTCATTTTGAAAAGGCAGCTGTTGTTGCTGTTGTTGTTGTTGTTGTTGCAGTTGATTCCCTTGTTGTTGCTGTGGCTCGCAGTGACCAGCCCCCAGCTAATTGCATTGAGTGGACAGGCAACGCCTATTTGGCACTACCCGGTATTCCTATGATTATTACAATAATATATTTCTGTTCACAAATACTCTGTTTGTCAAAGGAAATAGAGTATATATCAGCTGAAGTATTTATTAATATGTATTTAGCTATTTTAAACTTATATTGCGATTACTATAAATAAATTAGTATTTAAGAAATATTCAAAACTAAACTGTTTGTTTTATAATTGGTTTAAAATATGTCATTGTGGTGATATATGTATGAAGTATATACATATTACCAATTATTTTAACTATTTCGATTTTTTTTTTTTAAATTAATTTACCAATAATTTCTGCATATATGCAAATAGCCTTTACACAGACTATTTTTAAACGTTGCACATTTTATTCGATTATTTAAAAGATCTAGAAAAAAGAAACAAAGAATAATAATTTCTACAGGCTTAAATAATTGTAATCTTTTTACAACAGTTTTACACAATTATTAAATGCTGAACAGAGTAGAAAACAGTCGGCGACAATCGATTTCAATGTTGTATTTATTAATTTGTTTGTATTTAGTTTTACTATAGAAAAACAAACTTCTATCGGTCTAATCTAAAACTTTGTGTTACACATTTCATCTACTATGTATGTGTGTGTGTGTGTGGGCATTCAACATTTAGGCCAAAATGGTGTGGCACGTGGCATGCTGGTCGACTGACCGCAACAATGGTATCGTTTAATTACTGTTATTGTCGCACCCTTCGCGAGTCATTTGCATTTGCATTCGCTATGAGGGCGCGGGCGTCTTGGCGCAGGCGCATGCCGCATGCGGCATGCCACAAGATAGCAGCAGTTCGTATCCGCATATGCCACAAAAAAAAAAAAAAAAAACATTAGCATAACAGTTGAGCTGCAATATTGCGTCCATTGCGACAATTGCGCATGTGGAAAGTGGCTAGGAAACTTGAGCGTTTCTTCAGTTGAAGTTGCAGTTGCAGTTGCAGTTGTAATTTTCTATTCTTGGTAATGTCCTGAGCAGCCAGCAATGAAATTTATGTAAATTAAATTAAAACTTCAACAAGCGGAACCATTTCCATATGGCCCTGGCTCTGGCTATCTCTGGCATCGTCGAGCTGCCGACAATTGTGCCACATAAATTTCAAGCATCGACAATTGTCAGCACCCAAGTTCAACTCTAAAGCGCCTCCGTATCCCCTAACCCCTACAACTCGTGCTCCCGCTGCCGGTGTCGGTGACGGTGACGGTGCCGGATCCGGAACCCTTGCCTCAGGACAACACTTGAGATAAAGATCGCGATTGGACAGCAACTGGGAAGCAAACAAAACTCAGCTGCAAGCTACGAATACAATATGAATATGCATATGAATATGGCTAAGAATATGGCTAAGAATATGGCTAAGAAGGTTTGGTTGATCACAGTTTGGATGTGTTCGGGCTTCCCATCAAATATTTAATCGGTTATCACCCAATTTCAGAAGTGCTCAAATTTATTTCCAAACATTTTTTTAGTTTTTAGTTGGCAAATTAAATTTGTTTTTCTTTTTTCGTATTCAGATTTATTTATTAATATTTATGCGCTGGTAAATTCCTTGCAGTTAGCTATTTTATTTATAAAAAATTAATATTTATATAATAATTCGATCTGCATTCAAGTCTCTAGTTTTTTTGTGGCATGTGAAAAGTGATTTTTGTAAAGCGGATGGGCAAAGAGATCGATGGACATGGCTAAGACGACACATTCTTTGCTTCTGATGGAGAATATATATATGTATATATATATATATATATATATATATATGGCACGCTTTCTATTGCCATAGAGCACAGAATACTATGACAAATCGATGTAGATCAGATCTCTGCAGTGATTGTAAATTTCCAGCAGCGTCAACAACAGGTTGGCCAAATCCAACTAATCCTTTGTGTGTGTGTTGTTAGACTATGATTATTGGCCGATATCTGTAGTTGGTATCGGTAACGAAATGTATTGACATTTATGAGGCATAAATTTTGTGCACTTTCTGCTTTCTCCGCTGGCAGGCCAATTAAGTGCAACGAATCGGGGATTGGGTTCGGAACGGGGATTGGGATTCGTTATACGCATTGGCTTGCGAAAAATTTAAATACGCATCTCCGTCATCTGGTGTAGAATGAGGGGTGTTTGGGCCATTGTCTCGACTCTATGCGGCTGCCCCTGAGTGTCATCAAAACAATGTTTGCCAGCTAGTTTATGAGCTGTGCCTCATTTCCTCCTTTCCCATTTCCCATTTCTCATCAACGTCATCGTCATCTCATTGCAATTGCAATTGCGATTGCGATTCTCATTCTCCATTTCCATTCTCATTTCCATTTCCATTTCCATATGCATTTCTACCTATTTTTCAATTTCACATTAATTTCTTTTTTCAGTATGCTTGCCATGCTAATCAAAATCATAAAGAGCATTTTTGCCTACGTCATTATGGAAACTGCCTGACCGCGCCGAAAGGTACACAAAAATGTGCAAAAAGTCGTAAAAAAAAATGTCACATCTAAACACACACAAAAACACACACAAACACACACACACACATATGTGTATTTTTGTTGTTGTTTTTTTGTTTTTTTTTTGTTAGTTTGAGGGTCATAAAAAAACCAACAAACCTATTTTTTTGGTCAAGCACAACGACAGGGGGTCGATAAAAGTCCATCTGGGGTCGTCATCGTCTGACCAAATCTTTAGAATCTTGGAATATTAATAAATGCATTTTGCATGAGCTGCTGTTAGCTGATCCTCCTCTTTAGCCAGACGGGGTTTCTCATTTTTTTTGTTTATCTTAGCGACTCTAAAAACAAACAATACAAAATTCTTGTACAATATTTTTGTATTATGCATCGAAAAATCAACAAAACTCCGCCTGGACAAACTTTTGGAGTGATCTGCTTGTGGCAAGTCTGAAGAGTGTCTCCTTTTTCTAAGTTTTTGTTGTATTATGCAAAATGCAGTTCAAGCAAAAAATTTCAATATATAAAATAAATTATTATTGTATTTATTTGTAAGCATATATATATACAAAATTGGATATATATTGTTGTAAACATAGAGATATATCCAATATATATACGATATTGTTATATATCAATCATCCTTTAGCCCAAAATTGACACCCACACACAGCACTTGGAGTGGCCACATTTGATCATTGAACTTTTGGGCATGGGTTAATTGTAATTTAAATTTGAAATTGAAGTGTCAATCAATTTGCAATTCTTTACAAATTTGTTTTGTTATCAATCAGTGATTGATCGTTTGATTGATTATCTGCCGTTTGGGTTGGGCGACCTTTCACCCAACACCTACACACACATTTTTCTGTAATTATCCCAATCCCTATCAATTGAACTGGATGTCCAACTTGAACAGCAACTGACCGGCAATCATTCAAATGTTGTGTTTTTCCTCTGTTCCTGTTGATCCTGCCAAGCCGCAGCAATAGCCGCAACACCAACTCCTGCTGATTTCCCTCGCACTAATTATGATGTCAGAAATCGCTCGTCGCTGACCAACAACCCGCTGCTACCCACACCCAATATCACACCACACACACAAACACACACACACACCACACACACACACACACGCACATAGACGGCGCTTGACGGATTGATCATCGTGATTAATGATGTGGTCCTGTGGCATTGCGTGACAAGTTTGTTAGTAAATTGAACGTGCCACGGCATACAGCTTGGTGGTTTTTGGGTTTCCAATTGCTTGCAGCTTGTGGCAACACCTTTTCTTTTTTTTTTTTTTTGGTTTTTTTTGTTGTTGTTTTACTTGAAATTGAAATCATTGAAATTGCATCATTAATCTTGGGCAACTGTACAACACTTGGACTCAGGGCCGTTAGCCATGGCCTTAGTAGATACTACTACTACGACAAGGACAATGGGTCCGGGTCGCCTCAGGCGGCATGGATTCCCACGGCGATCTGCTGCCAAAAATGGATTTTAATGAAGTTATCAATAAACTGTCCGCGGATTTCATTTTGTCGTTTTTGATCCCATCATAAAGTGTCTCCCCAAAAAGCAGCCGTGCGTGAATTTTGCCTCGACTCAGCTCTTGACCACAACAACAACAACAGCAATAACAACAACAACAGCAGCAGACATCAAATCAACGGGAAATTTATGCGAGTATCCTGCGAATACAATCGACCACATGCATATTTGCTTGGCATATTGAACGGTTCTTCAGGATCGAACCGACCGAACCCTCTTCGGTTCCCTCTTTGCATATCGCCTGCGCTCGCCGCTTCTTCGATTGTTGCGTCGCATTTGTAATCTGCCTCAAAGATTAATGAGATTTTACCGCAATTTACCATGGCTGATTTTCTATTTTAATGTTTTCATTTTTCATCTTTTTTAGTTCACATTTTTTTTGTAGTTTTTTTTTTTTGTTGCTTTTTGCTTTCTTGTCGATTTTTTATGGCTCGTTTAGTGATTGGTAAATAGGGCGCTTGTCTCGTAATTTACATGAAATCGCTTCATCTTCAGAGGCTGGCTGAGGCTGCCCCTCCTTTCATCTGTGGCAGCTAATCACACACAATTCCCTGGGAGACGAATTCAATTTATATATATATTTTTTTTTTTATATGTTTTTGTATTTCATATCGAACGATTGCTCAACATGTCATGTCAAAGCTTCGTCTGCAGCGGAATGTCATCTCATCGATGTGGTGTCTGTCGTCGTTGTCCTTCTTCTACTCCTGGACAGCTGAGCTGAGCTGAGCTGAGTTCAGCTGCTGTCCAAAAATCGATACGCTCGCAAAATTTACCATGAAATTTCCATGCTGGACAGCAGCGCATTTCTTTCACTTTGACATCGTTTTGTTATTCCATCCTTCCAAAGGATTCCTTTGTTCTTCATCTTTTGGCGCAAAAATATGAAATTTTCTATCATTTTGATATGCTTAGTTATCCCATGAATAGTTAGACTATTCTGTCTGCCCGGGATGCAATATATTTTAGCCTTAAAATTATCACTTTGAAAGTGTTTCTAATCGTCTTTGCTTAATATTTTTTTTTTGTAGGAATAAACTTATTAATTTATTTGCAAAAATAAAATAAATAAACTTGTTAATAATTATGTATTGTGTAAATTTATTTTGTTTTTTATTTTTATTATATAATATAATTTCTAATATTGTAACAAACCAAAAATTTGCAAATATAAAAAAAACTTGTTAATAATTAGGTTTTGTATAAATTTATTTCGTATGAATTTAACTTATTTGTTTGCTTATTTCTAATATTTTAACAAAAAAAATATTTTCAAATATTAAAAACATGTTAAAATTATGTTTTGTATAAAATTATTTTGTGAAAATTTAACTTATTAACTATCTATTTTGATAATAAATTAAATACTAAATTTTAGCTAAAAACTATTTTATCTCAATCAGCTACAAAATTGAAGTTTGACTCGATTCTATGGATTTATATATATATATATATATAATCAATTGAATCAATATATAAATAATTAAATATATATATAGATATATAAGCATATCTTTAGTCAACTAATTTTTATCGTTGAATGTGTTAATTTAAATTCAGTGCTGATCCTTCTGATATATAGTCCTGGTTGCAATCCATTGTGGAGCCTGCCCCGCAAATCCCCGTAAATCAAATCCAAAATGTCATTCGACGACTTGCAATCCTGTCGAACAAGTTTTTTTTTTTAGTTTTTAGCTTTGGTTGTTTTTTAATTTTGCCTTATTTTTTTCAAGCGAGTGCGCTTCAGTTACTTATACTTTTTTTTTTTTTTATTCTTTTTTTGGGCTGCACGTCAAGTATTCCTTGAGGGCGCCGCAATGTCTGAGAAATTTTTGTGGGTTCACTCGGGAACGCAGTTGCAGCAAATGATCATTCAAGGAGAAAAAAAAAAAATGAGAAAAAACAGGACTGCAATGCAGACAAACGTTGAAAACCTCTTTATTTTTTTTTGTTTTTTTTTTTTGTTTTTAAATTTTTTGGTGCGTTTTTTTGAATAATTTTTTCGGGTGCCTTGGCAACAGTCGAACCCGAGTCGCCGCACAGTTGCACGGCAAGAGAGACAATCCTTATTCTCTTTGACGCCCGTTGTTTTCCTTTGGGTTTGTTTGCTTTTTTTTCTATTTGTTTGCCTCGCTGAGAAATGAGAAATGCAAATTCGGCGGTGACTAAAAAGTTGTTCAATTTGTAAGCAGAGCGCCTCGAAAACTGGAACTTGGCCAGCCAACAGAGACATGAAAAAAACAAACAAACAAAAAAAAAACAAAAAAAAAAAATACAAAAAACTGCACTAATTTGATATGTAGAAAACGCAGACGGGCATCTGAGATATGCAGTTGTTGAAAAGGGTCGCAGTCGCAAAACAAGCGCATTCACTGATCCTTCTGTCTCCTGTGGCTCGCGATCAAAGCAAACAAAAAAATATATATATATATGCATATAAAAAAAAAGAAGAAAAATATAGAAAAACAAGGTGTAAGTTTGCATTTTATGATTATCTGAATCGTATTACTCAACTGACTAAAATTAAAAAAAAAAAATATATTCTTGATCAGCATCAGAAGCAGCACAGATGCCTAAAGGCTGCTGAGTTGGAGAGTCCGTATAAGTTTTGATATGCCCATTTCGCATTTTTTTTTTGCCTTGAGGGTGCATAAAAAATGTATGCAGTCATTTTGATCTTTTTTTTTGGTCATTTATCAAATTTCAAGCAAAGATCCACAACAATTGTCGCGACGACCAAAGCAGATCACATTCACATTTTTATGTTTCGTTTTTGATTTTGATTTTGCTCAATGTATTTTGAGAATTTTTGTGTGTGTGTGTGTGTGTGTGTGTGCACTGGTGAAGTGAATATCAAAACAAAGGCTTTGCCCAAATGCTGACGTTGCGCTCTCTCATCTCAAAAATCGGGTGTCGATCCTTTGGATTCGGAATGGCACTGTCGATCCCATTTCTTGTCATTCGGGCGCGCGTTTTGTGTCTAGTTGTCAAGCTGTCAATCAAAAGGCATCTTGCAATGCGCCTCATGTTGCCCAAAAACCAAACTCTCAACTCTCAACTCACAGCTCACACAATTCTCGCTCTCAGCACTCAGCTCTCAGCTCTCGATTTGATTCTCATACTCAGTGACGCTTCGATCGGTATAAATCATAGTTTTGCCAGAGATTAGCATTTATAATTTATCCGCAGCAAATGCAAATCGTGCAAAAAGTGCCACATTGTTTATCGCTTACAAGCAGAAATCAAGTTGATGCTAATTTTCACAATATTACCTTTTTCTCCCCATTAGGCAAATTTAACACACACACACGCACACACACACTCAGACAGACAGACACATACCACATATGTCAAGGGGTTGTCAGCTCTGTGATCCGATTTCGGTGACCGAGTGTCAAATGCATTTGCAATTAGTTTGGCAAAATCGCCTCAGCCCCTCAACGCACAGCCCTCACCCCTTCTATCTATCTATATATATATATTTGCTGGGAAATTGAATTTATAAACGATTTAGATAAATTTGCAATATGCCTGGCAACAACAACAACAACAACATCAACAACAACAGCAACAGCAACCCTGAGGGGCAATGAGATAGCGGATAACCCTTCAGTTGCAAATCCATATTCGGCACATTCCTCGTGTTTTTGCTAATTTTCATTTTAATGATGCCCCGAATACAACAACAACAAGCGAAATCTGATTGAAATTCAAATTGAAATCGAAAACGATTTGTATGAAAACCATATTGATTACAGCAGTGAAAAGCGCAAATTTGGATCACAGATAAAGCGGCCAGAAATGATCAACTTTTGACTGCACAACGGGGAAGATGATTTGTGACATGAATATATATGTTGCTATATTTCAAATATATATATATATATATACATATATATATATATAATAGTTATATATAAATATCGACAGTTAAAGGCTTATAAAACTGTATTTAAAATTCGCATGCGAATGATTTTTTTTTTTTAAAACTAGTCCAAATATATTGGTTAACATAAAAGAATTCATTCTTAAACGAATCGTTTCATTTGCACCCATAAAAATTTGAATTCTACAAAACTAGAATATGCAAACTGCAAATATTTATAAACAATTTATCGAAATTTAAAAATCTTCGCATTTGTGAATTACTCTGCTTGAATATTTATATGAAATTGTTCCTTAATTCAAATTCATTAAGAATTTCCGATTAGCATAATTCCGCTCATTAAATAAATGTGAATTATTTTATGCTTTGCATTTTTCCATTTTCAATTTTTAATTTTCTATTTTCTCAAGCAGCTGAGCAAATACTAAATAGAAGCTTCACTGCAGCAGGAGCAGCTGTGCACTCGAGTGAGTTGCCGGGACTTGAGTTTGGTGCTGCCATCCTTAATGATTGGTAAGGACATTTCTATGAACTGCAACAACACCCTCACCCTCAACCTCACCCACACCATCACCCACACCTCCACCCCCACTAGACTACAGTTCAGTTCTGAGCAAATGGGAATCATGTTGAGTCGAGGCGCCTTCATTCAAAGGTGATTTTTGTCGGGACCAGGTCGAAATGTTGGCCAAGTGCTCGTAAAATCTGAAGATGGACAGCAACGCATAAATTGTTGGCCAACAATTGGGCCAAAAACTCGACGGCAGCTAAATGCAAGGCACGAGCGAGGATGCATTGCAGCATCTGGACAAATATTGACCGAAGCTTCCCATACTGTATATATATATATATATATATATATATATTTATCTTTGCCGGCTCGTAAATTGGCAGTGGCTAACAGCCGCCTTCGTACAAAAGGCTCAGGAGCACAAAATCAATGTCAAAGTGAAAGCAATGACCACTGTCCGCTTTCCGCTCTCCCCTGTCCGCTGTCTGATGTCCGCTCCAGCCTAAAGATCAGCGCTGGACAGAGACATTAGGCTACCGTTCATTCTATTTATTTTTGCTGCTACTTCCAGTTTCTGCCTGAACTGGTCTATTGGTCCTCGTGCCGCATTCGAAACGAAAATAACAAATAACAACACACGAGACAAATCTGGGCTAAGACACCTTGCGACGTTGTCTTGTGTCGCCGTGTGGGTTTTTCTTACCTTTCCTTTCCTTTCTATTCTTTTTTCATTTTTTTTGGTTTATTTTTTTTTTTGTCTGTCGTATTTTTAGTGTTGGGCAGCTGTTGACGCATTGTCTGACGGCAAAGGCAAAGCTGGCCGGAACAAAGGACACGGCAGGTAAGGCACAGCGTGCAAAAGAGAAAGAGAGCAAAAGGAGAAAAGTGGAAGTGATTCTAAGAGAGCGCATCACATGTGCAACTATTCAGCGGGCGCCTCTAGCGTCGAGTAGCAGAAGCTTGTCTAAATTTTTGCAAAGAGCGTTTTCAGGAATGTGCATGAGAGGAAATGGCAAACGCGTTTAATGCACTTGTATTAAAGCCATTTACATATTTTGCTTAACTTTAAAACTAAATATACATTATATTAAAATCCCAAGCAAACATATCTCTACAACAGTTACTCAGTTACGATCCAATCAAAATCAATCGAATGAAGTTTCTAGTAACCCAAAAGGACAATGACAATGATTTCTCTTCGTTTTGTCCACGCTTCTGGCTACTTTTGTTGGTATCTGTTACACTCTGCATGCATACACCTCAAGAAGAGAGCGCATGCACTCTCTTTCACATGCTCTCTTCTGCGAGCGGTGGTTGATCGGCTTTGGCGATAACGACAACGAACCCATAAACATACACGAACTCGTGCACTGCTCCTCATTTCCGTTTGTTGCCTCGTGCGCTGCGAACGTACAAGCGTCGCGATTGCGCAATCGATCAACTAACCTAAGAACAGTTACTATTTTTAAGCTCTCAACAAGTATTTTCTTTTATTTTTTTTTCGTTCGTTAACGGTGTAAAAGTGACAACGCTATTTGAAAGCTGAAAGTGCGTTTTTTTGTCAGCGAACGAACGAACTCACACAAGGCGACATAGTCCCAAATTATATAGTATATTTAATAAAAAAAATATATATAAATAAATATATATATATATTTATAAAGAGATAGATACAGAGAGAGAGAGGACGAGGAAGAGAGCACACGACTCTCCGATTAACAGGTAAGCACATTTTTCTTCCGTTCCTTGCAGATAGCGTTTAAATAGCTGATCTTGGGTTAGATTGCTTCATAGATTGCAAGTAATCGATAGCGATAGGTTTATCTTAGATCTCGCCCAAATCTCAGTTTGCACGGCACACCACACCTGGCAACACACATACACACACGCACACACACATACACACTGTAATTGCGCTCGCACCCATGCACCCGTGCCCTATTTGTCTATTGCTCTAGCTCTAATTTTAATTTAGCCAAGCAATCTAGGCAAAAAGAAAGAAGGTACACAACAAAAAAAAAAACCCCTAAGACCCAACCCCTAGACCCACATCTTACAACCATCGACAGATCACAGAGGAGGTGAAAAGGGGTGTTGCGCTTCTCTAATACATTTAATTTGTTGCTGTTTTTTTTTTGGTCTCGTCGTTTTTTCTAGCATTGCTTTCCTCGCCGCCGATGGTTTGTTACCCCGCGTGAGCTGCTAATCCTCGGGGCACAAGTCAGTCCCCAGACGAGAGGAGCGAGCTGCGATATTGTTTTTTTTTGCTTTTGCTTTTCATTTTCTTTTCGATTTCTGAGGATCGAAGCGTTCTTAAGTAAATGGAAAAACATTTTTTTTGCTCACCTCGCTTGGCTGCATTTTGTCTGCTTTGCGCCCAAAATTCCATTTTCATCGGGGTGACGTTTATGGATTACATGAATACCCTATTTTTATGTTCACCACTGTGTGTGTGAGTGTGTCTGTTTCAGTGTGTGTGTGTGTGTGTGTGTGTGCCTGGCAGCTAGATAAACAGAATAGCATTGAGAGCTCTGCTCGTACGATCCTTTCAAGCAGTTTCTCCTTTGGATTTGGTCGTTTGCAAAAATTGCATCATTATGATGGGGCGTAATTGTTTCACACACACACACACACACAAGCACATGCAGCAGACAGATCCTTTCTGCACAAGGACTCGCACAATTTTATGGTTTGCGGCTGCGGCATAAGAAAAAAATACATATATATATATATATAGATATGTACACATATTTAAATAGGGAATCTGTTCTGAAAATTAGCATAAGTATAATTTGAATTTCGAAAGGCAAACCTGAAATTGCAAGAGAACCAAAACCACGACGACAAAGAGGACGACGACGACGAAGAGTAGGAGCAGTTGCAGGACGAGTACGCAAGGAACTCGTTTGCTGCAAAAATTAAAGAAAAAAAAACCAAAAAAAAACCAATTTGCAAAATTTCTTGGTTTGTTGCCCATTGTCATGGACCGTTTTATTATAATACATGCTCGCATGTACACACACACACACACACATATATATATATATATATATATATATATAGATATCTATATATATGTATAAATCTCCTTGTTTTCTTGCCCGTTTGAATCAAATTGTCAGCCAGTTTGGCAATGCCCAGAACCTCGTCGAGACGAGTGCTTGCGGCCAGCTGTCTTGGCCCAGATAACAGCCAAAGATGATAGACCCCTCTCTTTAAGCCCACATCTGATAAGTTTGGGTCATCACAAATTTATTTTAAATGTGGCAAGTAGCAGCAAGTTAAGTTTGGGGTTGCATTTAAGATGGCGTCTAAATCAGTTTGTGTAAAGAAATTATTTATATAAATTATATATATATATAAATATATATATAAATTATATATATATATAAATATATATATAAATTATATATATATATAAATATATATATAAATTATATATATATATAAATATATAATCTACTTTTTATTATTATTATATAGATTCATAATCTACTAAAGATCCTATAATACTTTATATATGAGCTATGTAGTAATTTGAGGGAAGTAAGTTTGTTAGGAAAATTCACAATTTAATATTCTCAAGATGGCCAAAAAAAATAAAAGGCACATTTGGATGGATCAGTTATTGACTGGATTGATTCAAGCTAAGTGAGGACTCGACTCCCTCAGCCAAAGCATTCTTAATTATTGTTTGAAAACTATTTTATGCTAATATTTGAATGTTTATGCGCAGCTTGGCAAGATCATGCCCACAATGACACGGATGCAACGGCACTCCAGCTCCAGTAATGGCGTCGAGGAGACGCGCGGTCGTCGTCGCAATAAGGCCCTGTCCGGCAACGATGCCAACAAGGAGAACTTTGGTGTGCACTTCACGAGCAGCCCGTTTGGCAACAGTAGCCTGATTGCTTTGCAGGACCTGAGCAATGTGCATGGCAAGAGTCCGCAGCGTCGCAGCTTCAGTGAGGGCAGCGGACCGCGTCAAGCGACGCCTCAACTGGCAGCACTGCGCTGCCTGCCCCGCATTGCCCCTGGCCAGCCACAAGCAGCAGCAGCAGCAGCAGCAGGCGGAGCAGCCAGTCTGGAGGATTCACAATTGTCCTCGTCGCGGATGGGTGATACGACATTGGATCGCATGCTGGACGCGATCATTGAGTCGGCGCGCAAAGAGGTCCGTTGCAAACATCAAGCGGTGACAACAGCGTCAGCCCCAACGCTTGCGGATGGGGAGTGGAGCGAGAGCAGCGTCCATGAGATGGAGGTCCGCACACCCACACACCTGAAGCGACAGCGTGTGGTGCGGCGCAAGAATCAGCAGAAGAGTAGCAAACAGAATCACAGACGCAACGATAGTCAGGACCAAGTGGCTACTCAGCAATTGGAGCAATTGACAAGCAGAGCGCCGAGCTTGGAGCATATACCCAGCATTAAGCGTTGCCTCAGCTTCTCCTCGAGTTCCGCATCCAGCGATATTGAGGAGGACGAGCACTTTGCCAAACGCGGTTCGATGGCATCCTGTGCCTCCGCATCCTCTTCAGCCTTTGCCTTCGCATCCGCATCCGCATCCGCATCTGCATCCGCCTCTGCTTGCACAATCAATGGCCAGCATCAATCACAATCACAACCAGAGGCACAGGCACAGCCACAGCCACATGCAAGGGGCAGCATTGATTTGAGCATCGGCTACGATGCACAACAGCAACAATTAAATATACATGGTGAGTTCCAAAGATGCCCAGCCCACCCTCAAAATGCCGCAGCTTTAGGCAACTCGATTCGTGCAACTCTGCAACTGAAACCTGTATTTTTTTTTTTATAAATTTATTACAGTTATTCGCTGTCGCGATCTGCAGCGCACTCACGGCACGGGCAGCATCAATGCGTACGTCAAGGTGGCCCTGGCAACCAGCAACATCAGCAGCAGCAGCAGCACAAGAAGCAGCAGCAGCAGCAGCAGAAGCTGCAGAAGCAGCAGAGGCAGCAACAACAGCAGCAGTGGCAGTGGCAGCGAGGCAGGCAACAGCAACAGCGCGAGTCGCTTTCAGCGCACCGCCGTCCATCGCCATTCGAGTCGTCCATATTTTGATGAGCGCTTCAGCTACAATCTTCAGGATTATGTTATGCTGTCCACTGCGTCGTTGCAACTGGAGCTGGCCGTTTGGCATCGGGATCGTCATTTAAAGTGAGTACGAGTAAGGTCAAAGTGCAGTCATTCAAATTAACCAAGTATTAAATCATAACGTAAATTCTCGTCTGCCTCCATCAAAGTGCGTGTCATTCACCCCCAATTGACAGGACACACACACACACACACACACGCACACACATAGAGAGAGAGTGGTACTGAGTCGGTTGCCAGCCAAAAGGCTAAGGCAAAGTCCTTGCCTTGCCTTGCCTTGCCTTGCCTTGTCTTGCCTTGGCGTGGCTTGACTTGACTTGGTTTGGCTTGGTTTGTGCTCCTTTCTCCTAGTCAAAATTGCAACGTTTTTCTGTAGCACACTTTGCATTGTGCATTTCCTGCACATCAACAAATGCATTGCCACTTTGTGGAGGGGGTTGGGCTGCGATGGATGTTGTTGGATGTTGGATGTTGGTGTTGCTTCCACTTCCACAATTACACACACACAAACACACAGTCGCACACACACACACACACACACACGCGCGCACACACATCCAGCGCGTGCGCAGTTAAACGTTTTTGGCAACCGTCTTTAGGCCGCTTTCCAGCTAACTGTAACGTGTTTGCCTGGGCTCCAGTTATTTGGGATTTTGCCTTTGCTCTGCGTTCTGTGTTCTGTGTGTGATTTTGGTATTTGGTTTCGTTTGTCGGATTCGTCGGGTTCGCTGTTCGCTGTTCGCTGTTCGGTGCTGGTTGTCAGCTCAGTGCGCTCAGTTCGAGTGTTTAGCTCGCGCGACGCAGACGCAAAATTCGGCGCAGGCTGGCAACGCTGCGGCCAATAAAATATAAAAAACGACAACGGCGTGTTAGCAGCTAACCAAAAAACAAAAAAAAAACACCAACACCAGCAACAACAACAAATGCGAAACAGTGTGTGTGCTTAAAAATATATATATATATATATAAAAAAAAAATAATAATAATTCTACTTAAGCAACATTTAAATGTACATACACACACACATATATATATACATATATATATGTGTGTATATACGTTATGTACATAAATAGTTTTTTTATATTGTTTTATTGTTTGTCTTGTTGTCCTGTTTTGCAGCAGCAGCAGTAGAAGAAGCAGCAGCAGCAGCAGCAATTGTGTTAAATGTGTGTGTGTTTATTTCACATTTTGAAACTTGTTTCATTATGTTGGAGCAGCCAAAAAGTATGCAACGCCAAATTATATAACGGTTTGTGTGTGCGTGCGTGGCACTTGAGCTCGTTTCCCTTTTTTTAGTGTAGCATAATTTCAGGCATGCTGCTTATTAATTGTATTCAGCTGTCTTTGCAACTGTGTGCGTGGCTGTGTGACGTTTTCTATCTGTGTGCTTGTGTGTGGGTGTGTGTGTGTGTGTGTTTGCATGTGCTGCTTGTTTGCGTGCAAATGTCGATTTCAATGCGCACAGTGGTCAAATTAATTGAAATTCAAGGACATAACAACTGGCGCCCGCCCAACGCACGCATTTTCACAGTCTTTCACACAATTCAGGCCATACATTCCGTCATTCAGTCATTCCGTTACTGCGTCAGTTCGTCATTCCGTCAGTTTGTCATATCCGCTATTTATTTCGTTTTATCGTTTATGTCAAATCGATAAGCGTGCTTCATTATGCAATGGCCACAGGTCAAAGGCTATAAAATGCCCATTATAATTGGTTTGAGGCAACTATCTAAATGCACACCTGGGACATCTTACACACACACGCACACACACACACACACACACACACACCCATATACACCTCACATTTGTGCATGCATGGATAATGATAAGTATTTGCCAGTATTTTTTTTGTCAGTGGTCGTTTTCAAAATGCCTCGTTAAACATTTTAAGTAAATTTGCTAAACGACAGGTTTACTGAATAATTCATTGGCCGCTTTTTGAGGCATGTGGCAAGGGTTGCCCAACCAGTCAAGCCACTTGTCTTTGTCGCTGGTTTACTCGTCAAGTGGCAACAGTTTCTGTGCAGCCTGCTACATTTTTAATGCACTGTCCCCATTTCCACCTCCCAAACCTGCTCGCTGTGCGCGAAAGGAGGTGCGTGCTCGTATGCCGCCCATATAAAGGCTTACCCAAAAAACGTTTTGCACTCTTTGCCCCCCCTCCTCCGTTTTTACCCTGACTACCATCGTGAAATGTCTGTCTGACAATTGTGATTGCAATCGCAAAACTTAAGCATTGCTGCAGGAAGCAGCAAATGAAAATCAATAAAACTGACCCAAATACTCGCGCGGGCAAAACTTCAGCGACAGAGCAAAAACCAAAAACCAAAAAAAAACCAAATATTAAGAAAAAAAAAAAAAAAAAATAGATCAACTGGGGGCCAAAGCGCATTTCCGGGGCTTAACTTGCGTAGCTGTGGATCTGAGGGAATGCCAGGCCAGGGACAGCTGTGACGGACCGCTAATTGATTTATGTCACGTAGCGCAGCTGCTCTGGGTGGGACCGAGGTGGTGGTAGCGGGGTGCGAAAAGGTCGGCGGAAGTGTTACGAGCAAACGTGCAAAATTATGAGAAGGGGTGGATGGGGGGTGCGAAATGTTAGTGAGTGCACAGTGGTTGTGCATATAAATAGTAAACAAAACGTTGATGCAACGTGACGCAAAAGCGCCCAAAATTGATTCTATCAAGCGACACACATTCGTAGTTTAACCCGAACCCCAAACAACTCCTTGTCGCATGTCCTTGGTCAAATGCAACACATTTCTACAGTGTTCGACAACGTCAAACTGTTTATTTTTCTTCATCTTATACCCTGAATCCATTTAAAATTCGTATTAAATTGAGTAATTTGATGTTCACTAAACTTAAAGATATATATGTATATATCGAGAGAGAGATCTGAATTATATAAGTTTATATATTATATACAAATCAATTTTATTTAATATTTTATTATACACTTGAGAAAAGTCAAATTTTCATATTAATTAAATAATACATACGACTTCATAGAGCATTGACAGCGTATTTAATAGTCGAGCGCACTCGACTAGAGCAGGCTTAAATGTTTTTTATTTTTATTTATTTATTGTTTTTTTGGAAGGTTAGTTTAGCCTTAAAAGTTGCACAGGGTTTGAATAGTTGCTTGAAGAACTGGAAACTGCCCTGAAAAGGTCGGCAGTCGTTCGGCGATAAATACCAATTTTTTGTGTGTATGTGTGTGTGTGTTTGTGTGTGTGTGTGTGCAGCTATCTGTTAGATCTAAACGTACATATAACGCTGGCAAACCATAAGCTTAACCATTGGCCCCAATTCTATCAGGAATTGGAGGAGTGTGCTGAGAATTCCTATAGCTATTCTTTTACAGTGGATGTGGATGTAGATGTAGTCTCCAAGCTGCTTGGCGGGTTGCAAGTGTGGGGAAATGTATTTCTTTGCTCAGGATTGTAGTGCAAGTCATTTCCGCCGCCAGTTGGTGGAATTATTTCAACCCCTTTTTTATTTTGCTGGCGCCTTCCTAGTTGGTATTTTTAGTGTTGCTGTAATACAAATCCATTTGCTGGCTATTATCTAATAATGGGAAATAAACCAATTACCCCCACCTGGGCGAGACAACAATTCAGTTTGGGGATTCTAAGTGGGAATCTTAAGTTAGCAACTGAAGTTATCAACTGGAATTTGATATCCTCTGTAATTAATGTTTGAGATTGATTTGTGTATTTTTCTTTTACCATTTGCAGAAGCAGTGAGTTCCTCGGCTGCCTCACATTTCCATTGAGCGCTTTAGTGCAGCAGGAGAGCCATTGCGCAACGGGATCCTACAAGTTGCACTCGCAGGGATGCCTACATAGCTGCCGCAACAAATCGCACGCCGCCCAACCACCAGACAACGTTACACTCACAACCACCGCCAGCCACCGTCCACATCTCGGCCAGGAGGAGGAGCACGAGCAGGAGCACGAACAGGTGCAGAAACAGAAGCAGGAACTGAAGTCCGAGAAGAAATCACATACCGGTTTAGTGAGACCCACAGCAGTGGCCATTATATCAAATATGTCAACGATGGCGGCACCAATGAAACCAAATGCCGCCGCCGCCGCTGCCGCTGCCGCTGCTGCTGCTGCTGGTATGAGCGATGAGGTCATCAGCATCAGCATCGATAGCATGGCAGGCGTTGGCAAGGATGATATACAGCTGCAGCTGCAGCAACAGCAGCAGTCGTCACATCATCAGCCGATGGTGCTCAGCAAGAAGGCGCTGCATCAACGGGATGCCGATGAGAATCTCTTTTTGCGTTTCCTCGAACTTGATCCGCCCGCTGATGGGAATGCGAACAGCACCACTGGCAATGGCACTGGCATCGGCACAGGCAACATCAGTGGCTTTCCAGGCGGAGGCAGTGCGTCCAATGCCTCCAATGCCAATGCCAGCAATGCGAATCACATGAATGGCAGCAATACGCGCCGCTGCTCAACACTGGCCCAACGCCAGCCGACGGGTCGAACGCCCTTCACGATGACGAAACGCTTGACAAGGACGGAGGAGCGTGGATTTGGTTTCTCCATTGTGTGGACGCATCCGCCGCGAGTGGAGAAGGTCGAGGGTGGCCTGTCAGCGGATCGATGCGGCATACTGCCGGGCGACTATGTCATCTTTGTGGACAAGCACAATGTGGTCACGATGCCCGAGGCTGATGTTCTGAATTTGATACGATCGCAGGGCTCGTCCTTGACGTTGGAGATATTCAGAAGGTCAGGCGCGGGCGCCAGCATCGCCGGCACACATCCCACCATCACGACGGCAACAGTTAACACCATTGGCACCATGAGCACCATGAGCACCAGCACCAACAATCACCAGCAGGCGACCCAGCAGACACCAATCCACAACCAGTCGCAACAGTCACAGCCGCAGCGTCAGCACCAGCTTTGTGGCCTACTCAGCGAGGAGCAGACCCCGAGCAGTGGTCCACTTCAGCGTACGGGAATCAGCGTTCAGCGTCCACAGCTATTGGGCAGCACCATGTCCAGGCCGGCCACCGCCTGCTCCGGCACCAACTCATCCATTGAGGCGGCCAAGCGGCGGCTGCATCTGCCTCAGGTTACGTTTAGCAAGGAGGTAGGCAAGGGCGTCATTGTCTAACCCCCAATCCCAACCCCTTGAAAACCATGCACCTTATTTTTTGGTTAAGCTCTTTTTGAATTTGCCATTAATTTTAAGCATAAAAACCTTTTTTTTTCATTATTTTTTTTATACTCATTGTAAATATTTTAAGCGCATTATTGTTAAGTTTTAACGTTTAAGTTTTTGTCATGTGTTTATATTTATGCACACATTATTGCAGCCCATTTTTTTTTTGAAATTGCTTTCCCAAACACACACACACACACACGCGCACACACACACACACACACATATATAAACCCACGCTTAACAATAAAAACTTTTTTCGGTTTTATGTGATTTTTAGATTCAATTTATCTGTTCCATTGTACTTGGCATTGTTTTGATTGCTTTTACTTTTGCTTCACATAATCTCAAGATGAGGTCAAAGGGGAGTTCGGAATGCTGCAAGCATTGCCTGCTGAAAGCTGAGTGCTTTTTGGCCAAGCCAAGAGTGTAATCAACTCCCACAACTTGTTTGCATTTGCTTCAGCGCCATTTTAATTGGATTTTTTGTTTGTTTTTATTTTGCTATACTTTTTTTGCACAGCATAGTTTTAGGAGCTCCAAAGACATTCTCGCTCTTTCTCTCTCCTGCTCCCTTTGTCATTGTGGCTCTCTCTCTCTCTCTCTCTCTCTCTGGCTTTTAGTTTTTGGCCAAAGCAAACAACAAGAAGGCACAGTTGTATTAGCCAAGCCGAGGATTAAATATCCTTTCTGTTATGGCTTAAACTGCTGATAAAAAAATATTCTTATTGTTTTCAATTTCTTGACTGGCTGTGAATGGAATATTTTAAATCTGTGTAGTTTATTTGGTTAGAGGCAGGCAGAATCCTATGTGGATGCCACGAGATGATTACAACCAAGTTGCAAAAATTTACAAACAATCAAAATTGACAACAAAATTGTTATTCAATCCACAATTTTGTAGTTTCTCCAGCTTAGTTTGGACATCATTTAAGAAGGTAAAAAAAAACTCAGATCGTATATATATAGATGAACTCGGTTAGAGGTTTTAGCAATGAGAGATGTGCTTTATGGATGAACAGATTTGCATTTAATTTTATACAATTCTAAAACACTTTCAATTCTTAACTCCTCGAAACTGCACCCAAAAATTGCTAAATTAAAAATGCTCATTCATTTAAGCTAACAAATCCGTCTCCATCTCTCTCTTTCTCTCTGTCTCTCTCTCTCTCTCTCTCTGTCTTTGTCTCATAACTCCCCTCCGAATATTCATCGATAGTCGATTGTGCCCATAACGGATAATCGGCGTCGCTTTCTGCTGCAGCTCATCAGTCGGGAGCAGAACTTTACGGCTGCTCTGCATTTTGGAGTGCAGCGGTTTGTGCAGCCTCTGTCGGATAGGAAGGATCTGATATCGCCGAATGATCATCGCACTTTGTTCCAGAATATCGATGAGCTGCTGCGCATTGCCGAGGACATACTGGAGCAGCTGTGCAGCAACGATCCCCAGGACCAGGAGCCGCACATGAATTTCGCCTCACGCGTCTATCTGTCCAAGACGACGGCGATCTGTGCGGCCTACAAGAAATACTGCAATGGCATCAAGCGGGCCGATTGCGTTCTGGTCAACAAATCACGGCAGGCGGGCTCCGAGTTCATAGCGTTTATCACAGAGCCGGCTGTGCCCCGTAAGCGACCCGATCTCACCATGTTCATACACCGACCGCTGCAGCATTTCCGTGAAATTCTCAAGCTGATGCAGCTGCTCGCTGGCAACTGTCACATCGATACGGAGGAGCACAAGAACTTCAGCACTGTGATCAATGAGCTCCAGGCTGCCTATCGCGAGATAACCGTCAGCAGCGGCCTGATGGAGCCACTCGGCGAGGGTCGCCCACTGTTGACGCTGCAGGACCTCGAGTCGCGGATGGTCTTCACCAAATGCAAACCGTTCACATTGGCCGTCCAGGGACGCCAATGGATATTCGGCGGTGATCTGTCCCGCGTCGAGGGGCGCTCAATAAAGCCCTATTGGACGCTGCTCTTCAGCGACATCATTGTGTTTGCGAAGGTCAGTCGGGATCGGGTGCTGTTCATCACCGAGGAGCCCATACCCATTGCCAATGTGGTCGACTCCTGTTTTCACATGCGCAAGAAGAGTGAGTTCAATCTGAAGCGCCCAAATCTCTAATCTCTAATCTGCAACCAATCCATAGCAACCGAGTTTCGTCTCACCGTGGATCCCAATGGTCGCCTGGCTGAAAGCCCGACCGGCTACTGTGCTCCGGACTTAACGCGCACGCCCCGACGTGGCGCCCGGCGAAAAAGTCTCATCCTCCGCGCCCCCTCACTGGAACTAAAGGCCGTCTGGCAGAATCTGTTGCAGCGTCAAATGTGAGTCAAACATAACCCCAAAAAAATGTCATATTTCGAAAGAATTTAACAAAACTCTTTCAATCTGAGCAATTCCTAACAATCCTCAAAAATATCAGTTGGCACATTTTGGTCTCAATCAAGTAGTCCTTTAATCATCCAATCTTTAGATTCATCTACAAACTGAAGAAATTCCACTTATAATTTTAAAAATAATATTATATAAGAAAGAATTTAAAAAACGATTTCGAAAAGTTTATTATCAATATTCAATAAACATTCAAATAATAAAAAAAAAAATCATCTTAAATTGTTAATAGATCTCTTCAGTTAGTAGAGAGTATTTCTTAGCTTTTAGAAGGAAACACTTTTTTCTTGCATTCGAATTGAAAATTTGAATTTTGTCTCGTTGCAGATTTTTGGTGAATGCCGCTTTGGGGTCAACGCCACTGTCAAGTCCGCTGGACTCGCCGGATGTGCTGAACACGCTAGTGCCGCTGAGTGACATTGGGATGACCTCCGCGTCGATGGGGTCAATGAAGCTGCCATCGCTGGACAGCATCAACTTGAAGCAGCAGAAACAGCAGGTGCGTCTCTTTCGCAGCAAGCGTCTGGATAGCTCCGATTCCTATGAGAATCTGCAGCGTTTGGCCAGTGCCCTGGTGCCGACGCACCACACCGGCCCCTCCCCTATCTCTGCCCGCAGTCACGCCCATGCCCAGGTCCATAATCTTGTCCATGCCCATGCTCGCATTACGGCCAGCACCCAAACGGCGCAAATATGTTCGGCATCGCTGCCATCGCGCACCAATTCACCCGCCCGACAGTCGGGCAGCTGCGGTGGGGGTTCCATGCCCAATGGGGTTGGTGGCGTTGGTGGTGCTGGTGGTGCTGCTGGAGGTGGTGTTGGTGATAGCTTGCTGCTGCGACGCTTTAACACGAATAGCTCCTGTTTGAGCAGCAGCATCCTCAGCCTGACAACCCAGCACACAACGGCGACCCAAACGCAGATCTCCACACAGTCACAGTCACAGTCACAGATACAGTCACAGAAACAGACACAGACGCAGACACAGTCGGAAAATTCGGTGCAATCTTTGGCCAGCGCGAGCAGCAAGTGCCTGTCAGCGATACCGGAGGCAAGCAGCGAGCCGGCAGCTCCGACACATGCCCGCAAGATGCTCGAGTTCAGTCTCAGTTCGGTGGGTCGCTCGTTTATCGATGAGTCCGCCCATGCGCATGGTCAGCAGGTGTCGCTGACGACACCGGAAACGCCCACGCCGAATATATCGCCCAGTTCACAGATATGCAACTCCGATGCCTTCTCCAATGACTTTGTGCCGGCAACAGCGACCACAAAAACATCTGCTGGTCGTGCCGCCAATATACCGTTAGCCGAATTCGGTGGCTCATGGGATTTGTTAGAGCTGGATCTGCAGCTAAATGAGGTGAATCTCGATCCATGCTATGACACGGATGTCGAGGAGTGCATCTTTCTGGGCGATGACGTGGGCGGTGCCGGCTCCAGCACCCAAACAAATGACAGTGATGATGATGTTGATGGTGATGGTATTGGTGATGATGATGATGTTAACAGCGTCGTTGTCGATGATCCATTTGGCATGCTACCCACCAGACCGACGCCGCCGGATTCGCTGGATCTGTGATTTGACTTTTGGTTAAACGATACGGAAAAACTGGCACTATTTTGAATCAATATATAAAAATTATGAGCTTAGACAACCACCACTCGAACTGATACTGATGCAGTCCCAAAATCAACTCTAATCTAAAACTAACTGTCAACTGACCCCCTCCCTTACCAATCTCTATATCTCGGACTAGCTATATCTTTAAAAAGCTACCTCGTGCTCATCCGTTGCCTTTGTCCCTGGCCCTGGCCCCGGTCTTGGTCCTGGTCCTGGTTCTGGTCCTTGTCTTACTCTATTTGCTATTTGCTCAATTGCTCGCTTTGCCTTGCTGCTATCGTCTCACATTCCACATTGAGTTGCGTAGTTGTATAGAAAACAAATCAAAATCAATGCGATCCACACAAATTAATTGCACTTGAGTGGATCCACATGGCTCCCACAAAATGCGTTCAATCATCATATTTATTACAAAAAACAACCAATGATCCTTACCAAATGAGTGTGATCTATTTAACGAATGCCTTAATGGAAGATATAACTGTAATTGTAACTGTAGCTGTAACTGTAACTGCAACTGAAATTGTAACTGAAATTGTAATTGTAACTGCAACTGTTACTGTTACTGTAACTGTAACCGTACGTGAAACAGTGAACAAAATTAGTGAAAATTAACATTTTACATTCCACACAGAAGTTACATACATATATACTATATGGTATATATATATATATACTTATATATATATACATATAAAGACAGACTTTTGGCTTTTATGAACGAACGGACGGACGGACGGACGGACAAACGACGCTTGACGCTGTGTAAAATTGATATAAATTATTGAATTGGCTTGGCTTTGGTATTCAAGTCTTTTGTATAATCAAATTGTACAACATTTGTTGATAATCAATTATTAATTGTCTAAGTGTTTATTACTAGATAGTACTCCTACTCGTACACCTACTCGTACTCGTATTTATGGGCACTGCTTGAGTATGCAATCAATCGCATCTACTCAATCTACTCAAAAAAAAAAGAAAAAAATTGAAATTACAAAATATATCGAGTATGCAGGGAATGTCCCATTATCGATTACGACTTCGATCAATATATATATTTATGTATATACTCGTAACTCTATATATTCTCGTATTCGTCTACCCCTATTATCCATAGCCAATTGAATGTAAATATATATACAAAAAAAAAAACAAAAAAAAACTGAACGAAACAAAATCAATCAAAAATGATGTTTACATCAATTGTTGTTTGTTGATTGAGCGAAGCTAATTTTTATTTATGTGTCATTCTAGATGAAAGCAATTCTCATATAGTAATTTTTAGCCTAGTATTCACTAGAGTAGTAGATAGTCAAATATACACATTTATATATATATATATATATATAATTACATAATACATATGTCTATACATACATATATACAAACGTGCAGTTCCCCAAATCACGAAATTCCAACAAAAAAAAATATGGAAAAAAAACCTTGTTTTATATTCGTATTTACATTTAGCTATTCGTAATAATCGTCTTATTAATTCGATTAAAATGTTTTTGCCAAGACCCTTAAAAAGAATCGCAGAAAAAAGAAATAAAATAAGCAAAAACAAAATGAAGACAAGAAAAAAAAACTATAAATAATGCTTCCATTTTGTAGCCAAATTAACAAAAAAAAAAAAAAAAAAATAGCAAAAACCAAAAGATGAAACTATTAATGTTATTGTTGTTGTTATATAACTAAATTGTGTCCATTGTCTAGTCCACATTTTGATTAGTATGCTCCATTTTGGTCAAAATTTTGCTTAAATTTAATATATTAAATTAAACGTTAGCGAAATAAAAAATCTGCCACAAGATTCTCATGTTGAGTTGCAATCGTCATTTGTCTGTGTACATAGTATATATACATACTCACATACCCCTATATAAACCCACTATATACGCATTATATGTATAACTGTAACTGTAATTGTAACTGTAACTGTAACTGTAACTGTAACTATATCTATAACTATAACTATAACTGTAACTGTAACTTTAACTGTAACAGTAACAATCATTTGCTCAGTCTCAGCGCCAAGTCGTACACCGAATCGAATGTATTCTAAGTAGGGCGGCTAACTGACCCACTAAACTAAATTGTGTTTCTACACATACATACATACATATATAGTATATATATATATATATACTATATATATATATATAGTATAAACACCACCTTTGCATCTCTGGCTAAGATATCGATGTCAATTATTTATGGTTATGACAAGCACTTTGTTGCCTTTTTAACTAGTCGTAATTAAGCTAACACAAGCTGAAACACAAACACAACACAAAAAAAAAAAAAAAAAACAAGCAATATGGAAAAGCTTTCAATTTGGATTTGCATATTGCATGCCACAAAGTACTTTTTTTAGCTCACTGTTAGCCAAGTTTAGCTACAAAATTCAGTCAAGTCATTTTTTAAATCGCAATTTCCGTTCAATTTCAATTAAATAATAACAAATGACTTGCGTAAATTTATAACAAATTAAATCAACAAATTGCCCAACATTTGAAATTATAATGCGTTTAATACTTTTTATTAAATTGATTTTGTTTTTCTTTTCAAATATTTATGAAATCTTCTTCACATATTAATGCAATTTAGAAGTATTATTTTACCACTTATTTACTGAACATTGATATATATGTGATATTTTCCCACAACAACAACATTTTTACTAACTATTTTAATATGTAGGTTAACTTAAAAAAATATAATACTTTGTTATTTAATTATATTAGATGTATTTGAAATACTAGATATGCAAACATATATATTAAATAGTGAAAATCATTTGTAAGCTATATTCCATATTGTTTGCACCACTGTGCAACCTCATTTGGTCAGTCGCCCTATTCGACTGCATTATACATATTTTGCCAATGATTTTATTTAAAATTATAGAGTATACACAACTATACACACACACATACATTGACAACTTTCATTTAATACATACACAGTTAAGAAAGTTGGCTAAAAGAAAGCTGGTTCTTAACGTACTTCCTCCAGTATTCCATATTATAATGTATAATGTATACGCCACGTGTGCGCCGCGCAGTGAGCAAATTTGTGTTGCCGTAGCCGTAGTTGATTTATTTGCCCTTTGCATTAAGCTATATACCTGTAATATGTAATCTCACTGTATATATATATATATATATATGCATATATATATATATATATATGTATATAGGTATTTATATTTATACACAACGTGGACATCCACATGCATGTGTATAACTGCGAGCCAAGTATGTCTTTAAAATGTACTTGAAACGAGTTTTTGTTATTGTTTTTCTTTTTTTTTTATATATATATATATATATTCTTCCCAGAAAAGTGAAAAATACGTTTATTAGATTGAGACGAGTTAAGAATGCTTAACTCGATTTGAGTTGAGTTGAGAAACGATGAATAATAAAAACCAAATGATTCTTTGACTAAAAACGCTTGTGATGTTCTTTTTATTTCAATTCCTACAAAAAAATAAAATAAAATAAAATAAAAACAAATACCAATTCTCCAACCAAATAATAATAAAAAAAAAATACCCACCGAGCACTCACTTTGTACCACTCTGTACGTTGCCCAAAATGTTCTAACTATTCCACAAATCAAAAAAAAAAAAAAAAAAATCTATCTATTTCCCGATCCCGGTTCATCCTGCGTTCAAAATTTATTGACCAGAAAAACCAAAAAAAAAAAACAAAAAATTTATATATAGAAAAAAAGAAACAAAATTGACAAATTAAAAATTGTGATGGACTCAATTTTAAGTTTAAAAAACAAACAACTTTTGTCGCTTCTGTCATTCTAATCATTTATTTAATTTGCTATCGTTATCGCTATCGTTATCGTAGTGTGAACCTCTTCAAGATCAAGCGTTTTTAATCAAAGATGGCCAAATCAAAAAAAAAAAAAAAAGAAAAAAAGAAAAGTATTTTAACAAAATCGCGCGTTTTTATTGTTTCTGTTTCTCGAAGACAAGCAAAATGTAAATAATACCAGAAAGTCAAAGAGCCAAAAACGAATCTAAAATGCCAAAGACAAGAACAAAGAAATTCATTCTTACGCAAATGACTAACAAAAACTAAAAACTAAAAAAAAAGAAAAAAAACGTTTAAGTTAACAATTCAATTTGAGCCCATCACAAACTTTTAATTTGCATGCAACGTGGGGCAGCTGGTGTGGTTTGGTTGTGGATGGTAGCTGGTAGGTTGAAGCCTGTTGGGTGGACCGCTGGGCAGGGCGGAGTGTGTGTTGAAGAAACACACACACACACACACGCACACACATACATACACACGCACACATAATTTGTACATTCTAATCAAGTCCCTGGGGGGTGGTTGGGTGTCGCGAATTTTGCAGCCGCGCAGTACAAGCCATGGCCATGGGCATGCCGTGGAGCAGATCGAGCTGCTGATCGATGAGAAGTGCCGCATCCTCAACAAGACGGGCACACCCAAATCGAGTGCACTGCATCTGGCCAACTGGATGAAGGGTCAGCTGGACAAGCAGCAGCAGCAGGCGCGTCTGGCAGCCGTCGCCCGTAGCTCCCAGGAGAATGTGAGCGCCGAGGATGAGCAGCTAATATTTAGCGATAGCGAACAGGACGAACGAATCACGTATTGGACGCGCCAGCAACTGGAGAAGCGCACCAAGGAGCTCAATTTGGCCAAAGAGAATGGCGCATTGTCCGCCAAGCCAAATTTTGGCGGCAAACGGCTCAGCGGCGTCGAGGAGCTCAGCATGAGCGCCGTATCCGACATATACTCGGAGGCCGAGGCCGAGGTGGTGCCCAGCCAAATTAGTCAATCCCACAGCACCACATCGGATAGCCAGGTGAGTCCACAACGAATATCGCTGTAAATCCCGCTGGGTGTGGCAGCCAAATCCCCCCCAAATCGAGTAAATTAAATAAATCCAAATTATTCAGTTTACAAAAAAAAAACACTTAAAAATCACAAAATTTTGCTATTTTTTATGTTGTTTTAGAATTTTTAATATTTATAATTTATTTAATTTTTCTCCAATGTATCAAAGAAATATTCAGAACGAATTTTAAGAATTCGCTTTGGAAAAACCAAAAATATCAAATTTATTTTCGACTTTCACAAATTGCTTTCTTAAAGTAGATAAAATACAAATTCCTCTTAAAATTTTAAAATCATTCAGAAACAATTTCGATTTGAACTTTTTTCACTTTTTTACTTTGATTCACTTTGCCAAAAATGGATGCTTTAATTCCATTTAATTTGAACTGAGATGCAACCACTGCCACACAGGTGGACCACACCCACAATTGTAGGCATTTGTAGTATCCATGTAGAAAGTATTGCTAGATCTGGTATTTTGTATATTTAGATTACCGTGCGATCAAGTCCCATTGTGCTCGACAAGCTGGCCGTGTGTCGCCACTGCCACAAGAATTGCCAGCAGAGTGCGGCGAATGGGGGACGGGGCACCGTTGGGGTAGCTGGTGGTGCCACCGGTTCCTCGTCGCTGATCTGCACTTCGCTCAAGGTGCAGCACAGTCAATCTTCGCCAAATCGTTGCTGCAAGCTAAATGGGGCAAGCAATGGGCCAGGTGAAGCCACTGCCACTGGCACTGGGCGAGGCACTGGCACTGGCACTGGCACCGGCAGCGTGACGAGCATGTCCAGCAGCACCATCACCGGTGAGCTGTCATCCAAGGTAGTCGCTAGCAGTAGTCGGCGAGAGACCGGCGACACGGAGAGCGATGTGGCCCAACTAATCACCGACGAACTGTCGCTGTCGCAATCAGAGGCAACCGATGACAGCGTCGGCGCCATGCCAAACAGCAGCAGCAGCAGCAGCGCCATTGTCGCCATCGTCGACCCAAAGCTACGAGTTGTAGATCCGCAGCCAATGGCCAATGGTCATTGCTACGGTGCCAATACATCTGCACCTGCATCCGCATCTGCATCTGCATCTGCATCCGCATCCGTTACTGCCTCCCCGCCCAAGGTGCAGCCACAGCCGCCGCCACGTCGCACACGTGTGGTGGCCCATCTCAGCCAGGAGCCGGCGCGTCCACGGGCCAATCAGCAGGTCAAGGCCATTGTGACCATTACGGAAACGGCGCGCATTATGCGCAGCAGCGAACTACGTGCAACCACCACCAATATCGTGTCCGGCTCCAGTTCGGCATCTGTTTCGGGCTCACCAGCCAAGTACGCTGCCTGTCATTGTCGTTGTGCTCCGGAGGATTTCCAACAGTCCCAACTCTCGCCGGACAAAATGGAGCAGCAGACATGCAAGCTGCTGGAGTCGCCCAAGCAGATGGCAACGGCTGTGCAGCGCCAAGAGGATGACCAGCTATCCTTAATGCTCATCGGGCTGGCACAATTTGCGCCCGCAGCGCAGCTATGTGGTGCTGGCCACGAGATGGAACGCCAGACATCGGCACCAACCATTGCTGTAGTGCCAGCCACGCCGGATGCAGTCCTCACCAAGACCAGCACAAATGTCTGGGATAATAGCAGTGGCGCTGCTCCCGATCAAAGCACAGAAACAGGAACAGGAACTGGAACTGGAACAGGAACAGGAACAGCTGGAGCAGCTGCTGCAGCTGCTGCAATAACTGCAGAAGCAACAACGTCAACGGCAACCACATCGACAACAACAACGAAACAGCCGAGGCAGGCAATCATTGAGAACATACCGGAGGATTCGTGCGATGAGTCGCCTTTGGAGGAGGAACCACCTTATAGGCCGATGAGCAATGCACTGCGTCGCTATGGCACCATGTCCAGCCTGGAGAAGCTGCCCTCCGACGAGGTGGACGACGATCTCGAGACGTATACGCAGAATGGCGGCCTCAACGACAACGATGCCGACAACGATGGCGACAATGATGATGATGACGATGATGACGACGGTGATGAGGATGAGGATGATGATATGGATGATGTGGACGATGCATTGGCGGACAAGGCGCTGGCACACAATCTAAATGAACTGGCACCCGGCTGCTCCACGGTTGGGAGCCATCTCACAAATGGCGATGTATTGGCCAGCGGTGCATGGACGAATCGTGCCGGTGCCTTTGTCAGCGACAAGATGTCCTTCTTCGAGGAGTCGCGTGCCTTCATCGACAAGTACTTGGGCCGCTGGAATGCCAATGAGGAGCAGCAGCATCTAACGGCCAATCAGACTGCGTCCGAGACGGACGAACAGTTGGACGACTGCACCTCGGGTGCAACCAGTGGCGAGGAGGTTTGGGGCACGCCAACCAGCGGCGGCGACAACGATGATATGCAGCTAATCAACTCGGAGAACACTCATTCGGTAAGTGTCTATGGCCAAGAAGGGTATCTCTGATCACATAGAATATATATATATATATATATATATATATTCTTGATCAGCATTAAAAGCCCAATCGATTTAACCACGCCCGTCCGTCTGTATGGAAACCCTTAGAAATTAAGTTTTTGTATAGCATTCGCATATTGATTGTATTTCCTTTTATCGATAACTTTCTCTGCATCCGCAAGAAATATATAAATCGATAATTGATAACAATATGGCTGACATCCTTTTAACATACAACTTTCCATTTTGTGGAAATATATCTGGTTCTAAATCAAGGTTTGATAACATTTTTAAGTCCTCCGCAGCTATTCCTTTTATCGATAGCTTCCTTTGCATCCGAGGCTTAATATGTAAATCGATAATTGATAACATGTAATCGATAATTAGATATAACTTTTCTATTATGTGGGAATATTTCGGGTTCTAAATCAAAGTTTGATAACATTCTTAAATCCTTCGCAGCTATTCCTTTTATCGATAACTTTCTCTGCATCCGAGACTTAATATGTAAATCGATAATTGATAACAATATGGCTGACATCTTACTTTTCCATTTACATTTTGTGGAAATATATATAATGCTAAATCAAAGTTTGATAGCATTCTTAAGTTCTCCGCAGCTATACTATATAGATAGATAGATACATATATATATTAAATAATACAATCTGTATGCAGTCACCCACCAAGTCGAGCACCTCGCTGAACGATGACGACGACACGGAGCTGATGATGGATGAGTTGCTGATGGCGCCGCCGATGACGGCGAGCACCATTCGAGGATTATTGCCACGGTATGTTTAGAAATGAAAGAGAGATAGAAACAGAGAGAAAGATAGAGAGATATATATATATATATATAGCTATATATTTTTATCTACCTAGCACATTTGATAGAGGCCTTAGTTAGACAAATAAATATAAGTAAAAAAAAAAGAAGAAATATAAATAAATTACGCTGATCTATAGTTCTCTCATTAAGTAATTAAGTAATAGATGAACATAAATATATCTCCTCTTTCATATGTATTTTTTTTTTCATTATTATTATTATTATACTCTTTTTATTTTATTCTTTTTTGTCATTTCTTGTGTAGTTTTTACAGGTGTTTCTTGCGTTCTTTCTATAACTCTATTCATATTGAAATCCACTCGAAAACCATTTGAATTCAATTCGTAATTCATTTTTGTATACTTGATTCTAAATATTTATATATGTATATTATATGTATAACATTCTGGGATAGCTTAACGGTATTGACCATTGACCAACAAAAAAACAAAAAAAAAAAAGATAATATTTAATTAGACCCTTCATCTCGTTTGTAGTTTCTAGTCGAGTGAAAACATAGCTATTTATATACGAGTATTTCCAACATTTGTATTGTGCTATATACTACATTATTTATCTACATGTCGCTTAAATCCAAAATTTATATCATTCCATCACTAAAAACAAAATCGAAAAAAAAAACAAAAAAAAAAACCAAAAAAAATTCATTGCATCTCATATCGTATATGTCGAATCGTATATCGTAACTTGTAATGCCGTTAGACGCCGTCTTGAGCCCCTGTTCGAGGAGGAGACCGAAAGCGACGAAGAGAAAACCCAACAGGACAGCGATGACATCAAAAAGGTGGGTCGTATTTAGAACCAAATCAATACAAAAATCGAAAACGATAACGATAACAATTACAAAGAACAAAGAACAAAAAAAACAAAATTAGCAAACCGAATCAGCAAATAGATCAATGCACTTAATTTTCAAATATCGTTTCAATATTACACAAATTATTTGTTATTGTGGCCGCACTGTGGCGCATGGCAATGCCGCAGCTGTGTCCACTGTACTCCTTCAATATTGATAATGAAACTGTCTATTCGGCCGATGCCGACACTTGAATACTTTTGCAGCTGCCCTACAAAAATACACACATCATTTTGAATTGTACAAATTTCTCATCTAATATATAAAAACCCAAGGAAATTAAACAAAAATGTTAAGTAAACTTTTTAGTTTATTTAACAAATTTTTAAATATGTTTTTCGAGCATTTTCAATTCGAAAATATCGCAACGGAAAATTACAATTTTATGCCCAAATATTTTGTATGTGCTGCAAGTGTATATTAAAAATGTTGCTCACACAGTGTGCTGCATGGATTGCAATCAATCAAACAATCAAACGAACGAATGCTAATTGATGATTGATCTGCTCAATTATTGACTTTTATTTTCTCGTCTTTTTTTCCATATGCAACAACAACAACAACCAACATATTATAATAATAATAATCATCACAACAATATGTGCTCCAACTGCTCATCACCATTCATCATCTATCTTGAACATCATCAATCGCTCAATCATACACACACACACACACACATATACACACTTTGCATACATCAAATTATTAACATTTTAATTCTTCACTTTATATGTGTAAAACTGTAATTTTTGCAACAACTTTGCTTGTATTTTTGATATTGTTGATATTTACATATATATAAATATATCATTTTGATTCCTTACTTATTGTAAATGTATGCGTGTGTCTATTAAACTATATACAATATGTATATATATACATATATATATATATATATATATATGTGTGTGTATGTATGTATATATAGAAAGTCGTAGTGAAATTAGTAAAGCTTTAGCCAATCCTGCAATACTGCGAGATCATAAACATCACACGCCAGGACAGAGACCCACAAGTGATTGAAAACGATAGACAATCAAAAGATCAATGAACCAATCAAATACATAATACTAAAAAAAAAATATCCAAATCGATATCCAAATCGTATGATAATCCAAAATTAAAAAATCAAACCAAAAACAAATGAACGAAATATAAATACAAACCGAACCATTGAACCATTGAACCATTGAACCAAATGAACCACTCATAAACCACATCAAGTGCAAGCTGGATGCTTTACCAAAACCAGAATTGATTAGTTGAATTCTATTCCCAACAATTGGTAGGGGGAAGCAACGACAAATGGCCACTACCTAGAGGATTTGGCTGGAAGTTCAAGCGACGAGGCAGCCCCAGCAGTGTCCAACAGCAGGAACAACAACAACAACAACAACAGCAAGCTGTATCAGGAGGATCCGGAAATGAATATGGATCTGGATATGGAACTAGATTTGGATATGGATATGGATTTGGATGGGGAGTCACACTCCAGCGAGGAGCGTCTGCAACCGAATTTGGTTGCACCCCAAATGGGTCCGAGACCGTTGACCACCACCACAATGATTTTACCCACCACCGCCATAGTGGCGCCACCGCTAGTGGCCTCATCCTGCGAGTATCTACTCGAACAGCGCCCATCTCAGCGCAAGGCGCCATCATCAACACTGAACACAACAACGACCACAACCACGATGACATCAACGACATACGCCACATCCACGATGAGCACGACGATGACGACGACGACGATGATGATGATGAGTACGGCGATGCCGACTTTGAGCAGCAACATCAGGGCACCAGCGACGACGGTGAGTCAAGCTCCCTCATCGACTATTACAACAATCAGCAGCGCGAGCGGCACTACCAGCAGCGTCGCCAGAGTCAACGTCAAGCCACCGAGATTTATACCACCACCGCCGCCCCCTCGTCGTCTGTTGCTCACGCAGACAAATCTAAGCGCTGCAGCGATCAAAACGGTAAGAATCATCAAAGCTTCCTCATTTCCTCACTCATGTGCAAGATCAGGCAACAGAAGATTGAAGTGCATTCAAAATTTAAATTGCAGCAGCCACCTCAAAGAAAATCTGGCGCTACTGCTGACAGTGGCTGCTCGGCGGATGTCGTCGACGCCGTCAGCGCTTTGCCCACAACCGTTACCGGGTCAAGGATAACGCCTGTGAGTACCAAAACCTCTGCACCGTCAGTGGGATCAGTGGGGCCGTTGGCGTTGGTTGCAGCACCGGTGCCCGCCCCAAAACGCCCATCGTCAACGATAATCGAGACCTGCCTGTTGGGTGTCGCAGCGCCGGCAGACTCCATCACTTCATCAGCAACAGTCTCGAGGATAGCAAGGCCGATACGCCCGACCAGCAAACAGAGCAGCCCAGCTGCAGCAGCAGCGGCAACGGCAATGGCAACGGCAACCGGAACGGACGCAGTCGGTCCACGTTCGGCGGTCGCTGCCCCAACGCCGCACATTGGCTGCGGCCTAAGTCCAAGACTGGAAATGCGCCTAGCACTCAACCACGACATTCTCGGGGACGAGGACTTGATCTGCTACGAGCCTGGACCAGATCTAACAACTATTCTGGGGTACGTCTAATATTATTAAACATCGTATATAAATCTCAGGGAATTTTTAAAAATAAATCTAAAGCGGATCACAAATTTTAAATGTAGCTAATCTACATGAGCAGAATCTTGCTAGCGTTGAGTGTCCGACTAGGAGAAGATACCCACCCACTAAACTGTAATTTTAATAAATCTCTTTAGATTTGAATTTATCGTTCGAAAGCATATCTATTTGGGATGTGCATTGATCAACTAATTAGTTTTATACCATTGAAAATGGGTAAAATGGTTATAATGGTTTTGTGCAAATTTATGTAACAGGCAGGACGAAGCAACTCCGATCCTATAAAGTGTATATAGCCATGTTCGTCTGTCCGTCCGCCCGTCTGCCTATATGAACACGCCGATCTCAGAGACTATACGAGCTAGAGACTTGAGTTTGCTTTATTTAATCGATAACTGGCTTTGTTTCTGGATTATCGATCAATTTCGATTTCCGATAGCAATAAATGCCATGATTTTCAAGGCATAATCATAATATGCATATGCATAATACTGATCAACTGCTCAATATTCATCAAGATCGGATCTTGATCTCATTTCTACCAGCAGCGTATGCGAGCACATATGTGAAAAAGAGATGGCATGATAATTATTGAGAGCGTCAATTTGTTCTTGTGTGTATTCCGCAGAACGCCGTTACTAACGATTACATGCATGTATGTATGTGTGAATGTATTTATACATTCTACAAAACCCTTTTACGATTGCAAGTATGTATGTATGTATGTATGTGTGTATGTATGTATGTATTCTGCAGAACCCCGTTACCTACCATTGCATGTACGTTTGTATGTATGTATGTATGTATGCATGTGCACGTGCTTCTAGCCAGCCAATTGGGGATCAGTTTGGGCTTGTGAATAAAAATCAGTTACTGGCTTTCTATTAGAAACGAATAAAATGATAATATTTTTAACGACTGGGTACAGGGTATATCATAGTCGGGATCACTCGACAGCAGCGTTCTTAGTTGTTTAAAAAATGTGCGGGATGCGAATTGAGAACTAACTGTTATTTTTGCATAGGCACGACCTCTCCACATTTCATCGTCTGACGGGTCGCGATTTATTGAGTCGTTCAGCAACGAATCGGGTGCAGCCAAGAGAGGCTGTCATATCGTACTCTCAACAACGCAACTCCAAGATGGACACACCGACGGTGAATCGGCGACCACGTCCCGCCCTGTCAACAGCCGGCAGTCATGTGTCCGGGGGCCAGAGGAGTCACAGCAGCAGCAGCCACGGCAGTCCGCACGCCGGTGGTTCAGCTCGTGCCGTCGTCGGTCCACAACGCCCGCATCCAAATCCAAATACATGGAACAGTTTTGCATCTGCGGGTCGAGCAGGCGGCGTGAGCGAAAGCGTCGCCGACAACAGCACAAGCTGCAGCAGCAACAACGGCGCGAGCAAATTAGGCGATCTGGAAATCTTAGCGAGACGCGAGAAGATATACTGCATGTCTCAATCGAGGAGTGGCTATCAAGTCAGGGCGACATCCGCGACAACAACGATCCAGACGACGACGATGGCAACGAGACGCGACTGTTTCTTGCCAACGAGCCGAGCAGCAGCGACAGCAGCAGTCTCTCTGACGAGGACGACGAGTACTATTTCGATGGACGCAGTGGCAACAATAGCAACAGCATCAACAACAACAACAACAACAACAACAATGACAACGACAACAACAACAATGACTGAAGCGTGCCTCGAAACGGAAGCGGGCAAATCGAATCGCCTGTAAGTGCCTTGCCACATGTGGCACTACTATCTACAAATTCCATCTGAGTTCCATACACACGACCACCCACCAAAAACACCTCCACCCCACTCCACCCCCACCCTTCACCCCTCTTCACTCCACCTGCAGCATCAACTTTATCAAGCGCCGCAACAGCAACAGCCACAGCAGCAGCAGCAATCCCAATCACTCTGACAGCACATTCGCTCACGACTCTCAGCAACAGCAGCAACCGTTGCAGTTGCAGTTGCTGCCACCGTCGAGCAGCCACCAGCAGCTGCTTAGGCAGTCCCAGTCAGCTCAGGGTACGGATAATGCGGACATGGCACCAATGTCGCCACGCAAAGACAACGTAAGTTGCAAACAGAACCAAGTTCCTGCTGCAAGTCCCATCAAATTTCACGGTGCACTTCAAAATTATTTCTAATTCGAACAGAATCCAAATTAATATATTCATTTTACACACATATCAAAAATGCTGTTAAAATTCAGCTATTTATTCAATTTGGTTCAATTTGGCTTGCAGCTTTGGCTTCATCAACAGTTTTTTAATGCACATGTTGATTTTTTATATTAACATTATATTATTTGTTTGTATGTTTTTTTGACTTAGCGTTAATTATGTTAATATTTCGCAGGACAAACCCTCACTGAATCGCCGCCTATGGAAGCAAATCACCAAACGAAGACGCACCAACTCCGTATCCCAGATAGTCGCTGGTTAGAAACCCAACTACTGGACACACTATCTCTCTTTCTCTCCCTCTCTCTGTTATTTTTTGCCTCTATCTTTCGCTCTCTTTCTTTCATATGTTCAGATATTCGCCAGCGAAAAGCTTTCATTGTGCTTCGTTCTAAATACAAAACGTAAGATTAGTTTGCAGATTTCCCAAGAGAGAGAAGAGAGAGGTAAAATGAGAGAGAGCGAGAGAGATGCTAGCAGTGTGTCAAACAATGTGAACTTTAAGCTTTCCAGCCCTGGCAGTAAATCACAACGATTTTAGTGTGCCTGCTGGTTGTCAATGGTTAATAACAACAGTTATAACACTGTTTTTACTGCAATTGTGTTTCCACTTTAATGCAGAAATAATTGAACAAACGGCACTTTTGAAATATATCAATATTCAGGCAAATGTTCAGTTACTGAATCTGAAAGTGTTGCAATTTCTTTTACAAATCAACTGCAAAAGTTATCAAATTGTTTTAACTGATATTTAGACAAGTTGGGCGAAAATCCATCAAAACGAACACGATCAAACGACAATGAAGATAGAGAACTATGTAAAACTTATGCTAAGTTTTTTTGATACAATTTGTAGGTAGTGAAACAATCCCAAAAACGAATGAGGGATGCTACTAGTCTAATTGCGTCCAAGTCAAAAAATGTGACTCCTGCCAAACAGCTGGGCAAAAAGTCGTACTAACTACAATAGCCAGGTTAAGACCACAAAGCCAAACAGAAACAAATAAACAATGCTCTAATCTAGAAATATTACGAACAGTAAAAAGCCAAAAATTTTGAGAAAAATGAGACATCGAATGGAGTTGCCTGGAGGCATAGCTTTATTAACTGTTAATTAACTAACATACATTTAGCAAACAGCTAATTGGGCGGGTCATAGGGCGCACACACACTCACACACACACACACAGACAGACAATTGAGCCAAAAGAAATTTAGCAAATAATATTGAAAAAAAAAATACTAGTGAAGCATATGAAATATGTTTAGACTATTTTTTTAGAGAATTATATTGAAATTGGTAGCAAATTAACTTAATTTAAGTTCTGACTAGTTTATTAATTGTTTATGGGAGGCTTTTGAATTGTGTGTTGACTTTGTATTTGTTTACTTTTATTATCTTTGATTCGTTCATTATTCAATTAACAATGAAATTGCCTTACATATAATATTAACTATTTATTGTATTTGTAGCTTTAACAAAAAAAAAAAAAAACAAGAAAAACTTATAAATTTATACATTTTATGGCATTTTGCAATTGTCAGTTGTCCAGTAATAGGTAAAAACAAACTTTAAAGTAAAAATTACATTTAAATCGTAAATCGTAGTTGCAGTAAAGCAGTCAAAAAAGAAATTTAAGAATTCGCATTTTTCACAACTATTTACGGCATATTCAAATGAATTTTTGTCAGATACACATCACATATTCACACCCAAACACACACACACACACACTCTCAGTCAGTTGAGGACATGTCGTTGAGATAGGGGCGGGGGTGGGGGGTGGGTTAATGGAAATATAAGTATACTTATAGCAAGTGTATGAATGTGTATTTTATGTACGTGCATTTTGTAGTTTATTTCACATTGAAATTGTTAAAAGCTAACAAATTATATGACATCAATAAGAAAAAAAAAAAGAAGAAAATTAAATTTAAAAACTGACAAACAACAAATGATCAAGTACATTTATCAGCTTTAATAGAAATTCTAATAGATTAATAAAATACATGCGTAGTTATATAATTGATATACATTCACAATTTGAATAGCATTGTACAAGATCGAACTAATAGGAATTTATCACTTTTAATCATTGTGCAACGACACAAAAGATGTAAAGTGAGCTTTGTGCAATGAATTTTAAATCTGAAAAAAATAGGCGTATTTCGATTTCAGCTAGAAAAGTCGTCTCCATCACCCAGCAGGGCAGGTGGGATTTCAAATCTTTATATATATGTTTTTTTTCAAATTTATTACAGTTAACGTTTATACATAGATATTCATTAATTTACTTTATAAAATTAAAATTAAAATACTTTTGAAATCCAATTAAAAACATACACACACATTACGTTCTTTTTGATCACTAAATTGTAAATTAATAAACTTAGCGAAATGAATTTTCCTCTTGAAGTTCAAAACTAAATTCAAATATTAAAAAAAAAAAAACAAAAAAACCAAATAAAACAAATAACATTTCAAATAAATCAAACTCAAAAGAAAAAGTCTATGATTGCGTCGAGTTTCTTGTAGTGTAGAATTCTACATTGCATTCAAAGTGTGTGGACTTAATCGCTTAAGGACATCCGAACACCTCTATAAGGACTTCAAAAAATGCCAATCCAACGTGAATTGGGTTGTACTGGATGCAGACAGTTTGAACCGCTTAAGACAATTAAATTTATCGAATATATGCAGGTTCCCACCATCGAATGAATCCCAGCCTTTTGTACTCATGTGCAGCAATGAACGTATCCGGCTCTATATGCCAAAAATAGAAAAAAAAAAAAAAAACATCTATGTTTAGTTCTGATTGCACATCGCATCGCTGGCTACGAATAACAACAACAATGGCAACAACAAATTAATTGATAGGGCCCAGCCCCAGTCAAAGCTTCAGCACAGACCTCAGCTGCAGTGGCCGTCGCTGTCGCCGTCTCCATCGCAGTCGCAGTTGCTGTCCCCGTCCACCGATCTGTTTGTACGTGCAGTGAAATGCAGTTTTGAAGCGTGCCGAACACAAAACAAAAAAGAAAACAACAAAAAAGTGGGAGAGGGTGCTCTCTTTGGGTGTCGTTGCTGCTGCTGCAGTAGCTGACGAGGTTCGTTTCAGTTCGTTTAGAGACCGAGGCGCCGCCGTCGCAGCTGTTTTGCTACCGAGCTTTAGCGAGCTCAAAGCTGTTGACGCTCAGCTGAGCGTTCAGTTTGAAAACGAGTTTCGTGGCGAACGGTCGATCTGCGCCAGCCGAAGCCGCAGTCGTAGTCCGCAGTTTCGCAGTTGTGGCCTCAAAGAATTTTGCCGCAGCCTCTCACCCAAGTGTTTGCATCTGTATGTATTTTATGTGCATGAATGTGTGTGCATTGTTTATTTACATACATTACATGCTTAAACATTTGGCGTTTTAATTGGGCAGCGAGTGCAATTGTGTGTGTGGGTGTGGGGCTACCGCTTAGTAAATATTAATTTCTTTTATATGCATTTTTTTTGTTTTATTTTTGTTCTGTGTTCCAAAAAAAAGTCAATATAGACAAGAAAAAAACTGCACTTTGAATGTATTTACGTATGTGTGTGTGTGTATTAAGCTTCACGTGAACTAACAGGAAACAACGAGCAATTAAACCTACGACGCATTGGTTGACGTTGACGCAGACGCAGGCGCAGCACGCAGTCGCAGTTAGAACCATGGAGCCCAAGACTCGCTAATTAAGGTCGTCGCTAGGTAAGTTGTGATCTGTGTCTCTGTCTCTGTCTCTCTATTTGTCTATTCTTCTTACTAATTATGCCTCTGCTGCGGATGCTTCCTTTTGCCTAAGCCATCATTGAAATTCACTTGCAGCAGCAGCAGCAGCAGCGGCAAAATAAAGACAATAGATATATAGCTACAAAGACACACATGTATTAGGCAGCTACACACGGATACATGAAGGTGCATAGTGTATGTCTATCTTTATCTATCTATGTACATATGTTCGTAGTCAAACGGTAAATATTGCCGGTGCTTAGGCTACAGCACCGCCCGTAACTCCCCAAGGCAAAATTTTGCACCACGCACAGTGGTGCACATGCCATTAACAACTTATTGAAATTGCATTGTGCAAAACGACAAAAGCAATTAGCGAGCACTGCTCAGAATAGCTTTGTTAATAAGCAGAAAACAAATAAAAAACAACAACAACAACAACAAATTGGGCGCTCTCAAATTGCATCGAAAAGTTAATTATCTCAAACGACCTTGAGAAATATTCAAATAAATTTATAACCAATTTATATTTTCCAGCTTCAGACTACCGTAGTTTGTACAGTGCACCACTGTGCACGGCAAATCAAAATGACAGATAGACAGTGTAACTGCAGCTGTGTTATTCCACGCTGGAGTTTAGTGTTAGCCAGTGAAAGCAGCGTCAAATCTGCGTCTACTGTTTTTGTATCTGTATCAGCAACTGTATCTGTATCTGTAAAACTAAAATTGCTGCAAGCTGAGAACTTAACTGGTACTGCTGTTGCTGCTGCTGTTGCTGTTGCATTTCATCAACATCATCTGAGAGGCATCAACAATAATAATTATCTAACTATCTGGCCGCATAACTATCTATTGATGCTGTTGCTGATGTTGCTGCTGCTGCTGCTGCTGCCGCCGCTGACTCAAAGCCGCAACGGAAACATGCCACTTGCTCTTAGATTGCTTTTTTTTTTGTTTGTCTTTTTGTATCTGTATCTGTTGCTGTTTTTTTTTTTTTTTGTATCTTAAGGTCAAAAACCACAGCTGCTAAATGCATATTAAGTAATTTAAAACGAACCAAAACAACACCAGATAACAGATCTATGCGGATATGCGGATGTGCGGATATGCGGACATATACATAGATGTGTACAGATACAAAAGATAAATTGCCTAGTTAGTTGTAGGTATTGTTGTTGTTGCTGTGCTGCTTTAAACTCAACAAGTTTTAGTGCCAAAACGGCAAGTGCAAAAATCTATTGCGAAAATTGATTAACAGCAAACTGGTTAAAGATGGAGAGCCATTACCTACCACCCGTACCCCATGCCTCTTGCCACTTGCCCCTTGTCGCTCTCCACATTCTCTGTGCGTACTGGTGTTTAAATTTTATAAAATTGCTGCTCAACATATTTATTTTTTATTTTTAATTGAATCTCATATAAAAATCAAACGCAACGCAAACAGCTTAAAGTGCCGACAAACAGTAATGATAATAATAATGATGATTGCTACTATGCTCATGATGATTAGGATGTTGATGATGATGTTGATGATTTTGTTGGCAGATGTTCATTGGAACTTGAAACTCGCAGCTATTATTGTGATCGTAATGCTCCGGAATGCCGACAGCTTTTATTCATAATACTTTTGTCTAAAAAGTATTGTTCGATATTGTCACTTCTTTTATGAAAAGCTTACTCATCCATTATTGTTCTAAATTAAAAGAATCTATCTAACTTGATTTAATTTGGCTTGTATACCGAACTTGTAATATAATTTTATGTTAAATATAATTGATGAGGCAGTCTAAATTTTATTTATATTCTTGAGAAATTTAAAGAAGCATCTTGCGACGGCGAAAAGCCTAATAAAAAAAATCAATTTAATTTGCTTCAACTTTGTGATTAGTATATAGATATATGTGTGTGTGTGTTCTTTTGGAAGGGTATTGAAACTTCGACACTTCAAAGAAAGCACTCCTATCTAGTTTTTGTTTATATATATATATATATATATATATATATATATATATATATATTGTTTTGGCAGCTTTTGCTAAACACATTTCACTGGACAAGAGCAACTGGGTAAGTGATAAACTGGTTTCCCAGTTTATTTAATTTTATACATTTGCATCGCACGCAAAAGCGCTTCAAATGTTAAAATGTTGTTGTTTTCTTTTCTTATAACAATTTAACTGATTTGTTCAATAACAAAACAGAAAACAACAAGATGGTTCTCCAGGCATGCTCATAAAGCAGCTCAAGATATTTGAACCCAACGACGCAAATATATATATAAATATACACATATATATATATATCTAAATAAAAGCTCACAATACTGGTCTACGGGGGAAACGGAGAAAAGCAGGGTAGAGCAACCCCAACCTCAACCCCTTTTATGAAAAGTGTCAGCAGCAGTAGCAGCAGCTGTCTGAGACTTAAGAACATAATTACAAATATATATATATATATAGTTATATAAATATATATATATATATATATATATATATATAAAGCTGAAAAAAGAACAAAAATCAACAGCAGCATTCTTTTTGCTTATGTGTAAACAGGGTTCAGTAATTCGGTTAAGCCTTGAACTGTATGAATTTTGTGTTCCCATGCAATTGTTCTCATTTGCTGCTTCTTCTTATTGTTGTTGCTGTTGTTGTTGTTGTTAGTGTTGCTTCTGTGCTTTCATGTGTGAGAGAGCTTAGCAGTAGCAGAAACTTGCTGAGAGCATTCTGATTGCCTGCCTTTCATTCACCTGGCATTGGATCATGCTGTTCAATTTCCATTCACATCGATACGAGCTTCATGTTCCCGTTGTTCCACTCACTTTCATTTCATTCCCTTTATGGGACCTTTCTAAATTTCTTATATGACTCACTCTCTGTGCGTGTGTGTGTGTGTGTGTGTGTGTGTGTGTACACTGTGTGATAATATAACATTGATTTTTCACTCATTTCTGACTGCAATTGGCGCTTATCCGCTAATTGACTGTCTTTTGCAACTCCTAACGGAAACCCATGCAAATATATACATACATGTATACAATGTGTTTGTTTCAATCGTTTCGTGTTTCGACTCATTTAGCATAGTTTATCGTTAAGTTTGAATTGCAGTAATCTATTTATGCATATTCATTGTTCTGGTAAATATTCACATGTTGGTTTAGCCTAATTCAACTGTTTTGTATTATAATTATTCGATTGTTGCTTTCGTTTTGCTTATCTTATCGCATCTAAACAACCGTTGAACCGTTAAGCAGTCAACTTATCTGATCAGTTGCCTTTGATAACCATCTTTTGTAAGTTTGTGTCTTTTTTTTTTTTGTTGTTATCAACACTTTCTTTGTGCGATCTTAACAGCCATTTCCTACACTTATATTGTATATTGTCGTATGTGGGTATGCTTCAGATCTTGCTTAATGCTTTCCAGGGTACTTGAACTTCTTGTTCTTCTTCATCTACTGCGACGTCGTCGTTGTTGTCTTCTGGCACCACTAACAATGGAACCCCACAGCGGTGACGATGGCTCTGACTGCTTTTTGGTTCTTTAGTACTTTGGAGTTCTTTGGTTCTTTGCTGCATTGTCTACTGCCAGAGATTATACTATACATAATAATTAGAATCATGCATAGCTGCCACTTACAGGGCGTGTGTACATTGTTGTGTGTGTGTGTGTATGTGTGTGTGAGTTCGCTGACTGACTGACTGACTGACTGTGACTGTGCCTATAACCGTAGCTACTGCGCTGCCAACTGGCAACTGGCAGTTGAGATCGTTGTTTGCTGCTCATAATCACATGCCGTAGCCACATAGAGCTGAAGACACTGCCTATGTTTATACACTTAGCCAAATAGTGTATACACTCCACGAAATTGATTTTATTTTATTTTGTCAGAACTTAATAGTTCTGTAATTTTTTTTAAATTTTTATCTCAAATTTCTGTTTTTTTAATTCTGCTTCAACGTCAATAGTTGCAAAACTATTTCGCTCAGTGTTGTTAGAATTGACTTTGGCTTGTCGCTCATTAAACATGGCTGCGCTTGTGCTAAGCAATAACAAAGCCAAAAAGCATCAAATAACGCAAACAGATTTTTATTTTGTTCTCTATTTTTGTTGCTTTTGTTGTAGTTCTTTTTCTTTTTTTTTTTTTGATTTTTGTCTAAAAGCAAATGGCCAAATCGTTACCAAATTGATTGCCGACAGAGTCGCGATTACTCCGATGTCCGATTGTACCACTGCCATTAATCACAGCTCAGCAAAATTGAATTCTGTGCATGTGGCTCTTCCTCAACAAAAGTCGACAAATTAACGTGTTTTTAATTGGGGCCCGGCCAACTGGAAGCACTAAAAGTAACAGCTAAAAGCTAAACACCAACAGCCAACAGCCAAACTCGAAGCATGCCACGACAGCAGCAGCAGCAGCAACAACAACAATAACAACATCAACAATAACAACAATGGCCAATTGTCATATGGAGTCATTGAACTCGTCGAGTTATGCGCCAAGTTAATTATGATAAACGCTTAGCGGACTCAGACTGAGACTGAGACCGAGACTCGGACTCTGACTCTGACTGAGTTTGAGTCTGACTTAGATTGTGTCGAAGGCAGACGTACCTGCTCGGCGTTGATTGGCCGTGTTGCACATGCCCCTTGATTTTAATAACAATTACTAATTAATATATATATATTTATATATATATATATATATATATATACAAAGATATGCTTGAACATATTTATATAATTACTATTTAGGATGTTGCAGCTTGTGGCGGGTTTTGCGCCCTGACCTTGACAAGGGCGCAGCTTGCTTAAAAACGTGTTTATACGAAACCGGTATCAGTTCAGCCTACCTCCCTCCCTCCCTTCTGTATACTATATATATTTGTACAAAAAAAAAAATAAGAAAAAGTGTCATCCACACATTAATATTGTAGACTCTGGCAACGCTCCAAAGATTTGTGTTTGACATTGTCCCATGTCTGCCATATTTTGGTGCGGGTCACGTGGCATGCCTCTTATTACGTACGTACACTGCTATAAATGAACTGAGGCACAACAATCGTTTGTCATTTTATTACTAGTTTCTTGGCTTTCTTTCTTTTATATATAGATAAATCATATATACATATATTTATACACTTCCAAAACTAGTTCCTCAGTTGTAAAGCCGTCTTAATAAAATATTTTAGAGTCGATGTGATTGTATCACTCAATGTATCATCGTATGTAGGATCGGTCTGCATATGCGACCTTCTTTAAAAAATATTTTTTCATCATATCACTATATCTTTAGTGAAATTTAGATGTCGGCCGGCAGGTTGACTTCTTCTCTGCGATGCCATGTTATTTTCTGCGTAGCCTTTCTGGTTTTTTTTGTTGTTTTTTTTTTTTTTTAGATTAATATGCATTTTTAAATTTTTTTTTAATTGCAACGCTAGACGATTGTGTTGCGTATGAAAGCGTGAAAACGCACTGATTTCAAAACAGCAACTATCCATCCGATGAACACACAGAATAATAAATACATGCCACAAACATGTATACATATATATATATATATATATATATATATATATATATTCGTATTGATCAGGAAGGCTTTCTTTCATATATGATATTTATATGTATTTTTATGTACATTTTTACATTATGTTGAATCGCAACAACGAAATGCAGGTGTTATAAAATGAATGAAATCTCTAAGCGAAATGAACATTTCAAGCCAAAAAAAAATTGCTAGTCGGCTGCAATATATAATTATAAACTGATTGATTAAAGCACATAGTAAAAGTAAAAATCACTTTGATTATGGACAATTATATTTATAGTTTTTCAATATTCATTGAGTGGCAAAGGATTTTCCATAACTGTAGTATTTTTGCATCTAATGCGCTGAGCCATATTATTTGGTAATGCATTTGACCGTAATTTGCAGATTTGAAACCACTGACTTGACACTAAGCAGCCCATTCAGAGGCCATTTAAGCATTTACAGCTGAGTTATGCCTTTGCCCTATGCAGGGGATTTTTTTTTTTTGTTTAGTTTTAGCCTTTTTTTTTTAATTTAGTTTAGTTAGTTTTGCTGCTCTGCGAGTCAAGTTGCGGTTCGTTGATTTCTTTTGTTTTGCCGATTGCATAATTTTTTTGCTTTAGTGTGTTGTGGTTTATGATTGTATTGTTGTTGTTGTTGTTTCTGTTGGCTTTGCTGTTTTGTCTACCATTTGATTTGTATTATTACTTAATTGCTTTGAACCTGAAAACACCCAAAACAAAATGAACAAAAAAAAAACATAGAAAAACAACAAAAATAAACACCTCCCATTTATTGTGACTGTCTGCATATATTTAAGAGTCACAATATTTGCATATATTGCGTGTAAATTCCTCTTGTTTTAAAATATTTTTTTGATGTAGCTGTTTCTATACGTAGAAAAACAAAACACGCGCCACAAAAAAGCCCCAAAATAAAAAAGAGAAGAAAGAATTAATTTATAAACAACAGTTCCAGTTGGTTTCATTGTCACCAAAGCGTTGACATTGAAAATCGGGCCATGAAAGAAAGAAGCACGACAAAAGAAAATAAAAAAAAAAAACGAGAAAAAAAGAGGAGCAGCAGCAGCTGCAAAAGTGGTAGAAGAAGAAGCCGCCAAGAAAAGCTACGTTTTGGTAGCATAGATGAAATGTGAGCGGCATAAGCATTGAGGCAAATGGGCAAATGGACAAATGGGCAAATGGGCCACAAAGCTAAACAGCTGTTGGGCAAGGGCCATTTGGAGACGTGCGTGAAATACGCGAGTCAAAGATGTGGCCAAAACATTGTATAACATCATTTGAATAAGTGACATGATTTAACAACAAGCAGCGTGGAGAGAGTCAGGAAACTTGACACACATTGCCAGTTGCACAAAAATCACAATTATCTTTGTATGTTTGGCATTCGTTCTTCGTGAATTTTCAATCGAAAATAAATATAATATGTATATATAAAGAAATATTTCGTGTGGCACGTGCCAAGCAGAGGAACAAGACCTGCACCATTTTGTGGCATAAAAAGAAAATAATATGGCAACAACTAAAGAACTGGGTGCAAAAAAAAAAACTAAAGTTAAGTGGAGGCACCAGTTCTCTAGTTGGTGTTAATTAAAAACAATTTTTAGTTAATGGCAGCTAATAGCCAAGGAAAGTTAAGATTTAGAATATATGGAATAATATTGTAAACTAAGAATTAGCTAAACAAGTTATGCCGATTTTGTGATCATGAGCAACAATCCTTGAAACATCTCACAGGAAACGATGCAATATTTTAGAGAAACATTTTTTAAGCTCGGCTGAGATTGACAACTCAACTCGACAAAGATTCTCATTTTCGAGCACTATTTAGGGTGGTTGCAAGAGCTGTGAGCTCAGAAAGGGAGCGAAATATAGATTATTTAATATATCAATTAATCAATTAATTAATTATCCATAAAGAAGAAGAGAAAATACTCAGTGGTAAATAATAGTAAATAATAATAATAGATAATAAATAATAATAATAAAAAATAATGTAATATAATATTTTTAAAATGGCCTTAGAACTGTTAGCACTGAATATCACTTTTAAGTAATTTATAAACTTACAATGTATTTAGGTAATCAATCAGGGGATCTGAGTATATATTTTGGAACCATGATAAACATGTGGCTATATAAAATAAAAAAAGACTACTTTTTCTTGGCTAATTTAGATTAATAGACTTCGCAGATGTTAGGTGAGTGGAGTAAAGAGAGCAATATATAAAAGTATGTGTATATACTTATAAATATACACACACAAACATATATGTATATATATTTAATTAATTATTTATTTTATTGTGTTTGGTATTCAGAAAATTGGTAAAACCAAATACAGAAAGAATAAGAACGCCACAATTACTCAGTTATTCAAAATTAATACTTATATTTTATAACATTTAGCTAATTTATGTTGGTTGTGTGTGTGTGTGTGTGTGGGTATGCGGGTGTGCGGGTGTAATTGTGAGGCTGGAAGATGTTGGGCAAGGCCCAAATGAAGACGTGCGTAAAATACTCTTAAGACGCGCCCATTGTATAATGAGTTGGCCAAAGGCGAATGGTAACAAACAAACGTATCGTTTGTGATACGATACGATATATATATATGGTAAGATACGATATGGTATGATACGATATGTGTGTGCATGCATAGATATGGAGAGACGTGACATGGCTGAGTTATAAGAGGCTTAGCTATATAGAGATTTATATAAGTTAGTTAGGCGCAAGTTGTTTATGGGGAGACTTTTGGCGAATGCCATTAAGCAAATGGCCAAACGGCTCAAATCATGCGGCTGCCTTGCGTGTTGCAAGTGCTTCCTGCTTTGTTTTTTTTTTTTTTTGCGCAAACATGCAACAGCACGCACTGGACACACAGAGGTACAGTGAGAGAGCGAGAAAGGGGAAAAATAGCGTGTGGGAGAGAAAAAGCGAGGTGGAGAAAGGGTGGCGCATCTGGTTTGGCCAGTAGACGGGTTGCATACTCGATTTTGGGGCAGCAGAAAGTAAAACTCACAACTTGCAACAGCGAGTCGACACTGTTGCAATTGTTGTTGTTGTTGTTGTTGTTGCTGTTGTTGTTGTTTTTGGGTTCCATGCCTGGGACGACTGCAGGTGACATACATTTTTTCGGCAACGAGTCCTAAAATAATTTTACTTTTTCTTGCCTTGGCCAACTCGTTTCGACTCGTTTCGTACACAGCCTGGCTACTTTCTCTGCCCTGGCCAAAAAACAACAAACGTGTTCATCATTTTGTGGAATGCTTTCAGGTTTTTCTAGTTAGCATTTAGCACCTTATTGTGGGGTCCAATTCAAGGTCGCGCCAGCTGTCAAATTGCACGCAATTAATCTCTTTCTGAGAGAGACCTCTCTCTCCCTCTCCCTCTCTCTCTCTCTCTCTCTCTCTCTCTCTCTCTATCTCTCTCTCTCTATCTCTCTCTTAATCTTAATATAAATGAGGAGAGTCTGAACAGCTGACAGGGCACATTGCAAATGCCTTAGTGTATAACCAATTATTGCGAATCCCCAAAATCCGTGTCCAGTCAATGACATTTTGGCCTCAGCCAAATACATTCACCTTGCAATCTCCACTCTCCATTCGCCAATTTTTTTTACCTCTACCAGTCTTCAGTCTCCACTTGTATGTTGAACTCTAATTTTGAACTCTCCCATCTTTGGCTCGCCGCAGAGTTTCTTCAGGCGAGTCCAAGCTGTAAATTGATACCCGCAACAAAACAACAACAACAACAAATGCATCACTTGTCCAGTGTCGGATGGTGTACGTGGCAGGTTGCTGGTAATCGATACAACAGGGTCACCAGACCGCAGCTCTCTCGGATGCATTTCTTCTAGTTCCGCTGAAATGGAACTCACTGTGGAACAATGTTGATATGGGGTTTTTTTTTATCCAATTTAGATCAGCTCTCCAAGCTGCATTTTTCTAATAATAATATATATATATATATATATATATATATATATATATATATATATATATATATATATATATATATATATATATATTTATATTTATATTCAAAGTATGCGCAATCAGTCCAAAATTCATAGTAAAATAATTGTGTAGTGGAAAAGGGATTAGACCGTTTTTGATCTGATTAGGTTAACCCAGCTGTGCTTAAGATGGGGTTTAGGTTACCAAAAGCTTAGGATTTGTGATTTATTTAACATTGTTGAACACTGGCTTAGTTCAATCAACCAGAATTGTTTGTCTATGAATGCTAATTGATGTTTGGTATGCAATCAGCTTAGTCGCCTGGCTGCCCATTCAGGTGTCCAATTTCATTGATGAAGTTACGGCTCGCCCCACCCACTCCAGCACACACACACAGACACAAACACACACACGCAGCATACTCATATCTATCGGCCTGGCTGGGTAGCTGTGTAGCCAAGGTGAGCCACATTTGGAGCACCGTTGCAATGCGAACCAACCCAGGTGAACAACAGCAGCAGCAGCAGCAGCAGGCTGGGCGGACGCAATGCAGCCGAAAAGTGACCAAACACTAGCGAATATGGCCAAATGAATTTAACTGCATTGTTTTCCATTATTTTTATTTACTCTTCGACGAGACTGTTTTTTAGTTTTGTCTTGCCGTTTGACACATCGAAACTTTGCCACTTTTTATTTTTGTGGCATAGAAATTCTCAATCCGATAAAAAGGTTTGGAAGAAGGCCCAAGAATCATTTATATATATATATAGCAAAAACTGGACATATAAGGGGAGGAGAGAAACTTTATGGTTTACCATGGTAAACCATCAAATTCTCATTATAGCCTTTTTATCAAATGGCTTTTTCGGTTGACAGCGTTTGGCAAGAGTAAGCAATTTTTGTAAGACGGGTTTTTTTTTTTTTTTTTGTTAGTTTATTTGGTTTGCTTAACAAAAAGTGTAATCAGGGCAGTTGTTGCTGTAGATGCAATTGCAGATACAAATACATATTCGAGATACATTTGGTGGTTGGGCCTGGGCGGCAATTGTTTAACTTGGCAACCGGTTGAATGCGACTGCTCTCAGCTCGGGCAACGGGCAACGCGCAACGCGCAACGCGCAACACTCAAACTTTGTAATTGTAATTAAAAAGCGCGGCCGGGCAAAGCTAACGAGCCAAGTTAAGAGCACTGCGCATCTGTGTGGGTCTTGCAATTGGATTGGATGGGATTGGATTGGATTGGTTTTGCTTTTGCTTTTGCTTTTGGATGCGCGCGGCACTTGTCGACGATTTCCTGTCATTAGTTTTGCTGCATGTCAAGGTTGTTGCGGCAAGCCCAGCAGCAATCGCAACATCTTAACGATGCTATATATAGTATGTATGTATATATCTAGTATGTATGTATGTATTGTGGAGCGAGTAGCTGGCTGCTGCCCACAGTTACAGGTTTTGATATGAGGCGCGCAATTAAGGCTCAGTGCACTAAACGTCTTTTCAAATGAAATGCAATCCAGTTATTATCCAAGTATTCGCACAAGAAAGCCTCAAAGCAAAAGTTGCAGCTAGTCACAACAACAACAACAACAACAAAACAACAACAACAACAACAACAAAAACGACAACATTTTCATTTCTCTTCACTTTCTTCAAGATTGCTCTGCAGACTCTTGTTGCTGTTGGGCTGGCAAAAAAAACAAAAAAAAGAAATACAAAAAAAAACTGGCACCTTTATTTTTTTTTTTTTTTTGTCTTGCAATGTGGAAAATGTGCGGCGCTATAACAAATTTATGAGCACCACTTGGCTCTTGTTGAGTTGCAAGTTGCAAGTTGCAACACCAGCTCTATCCGACACCAGCCTGCATCATGTTGTTATTGCCTGTTTGTTTGTTTGTTTGTTTGATGGTGAGGGACGGGGAGGGGGGGGGGAGGAGAAGGGGGAGTCGCTGTGACAGGTTACCCCAGGTTGCGATTATTGGGCGACATATTCGGCATTCGGAATGCAACATTCGACACATGCAGCTGGGCAGCATTTCGACAATGACAGAGACAAACACAACTAGCTGCTAAACAAGTCTCAGAGTGAGAGTGAGAGTGAGAGCGACATAGAGCGAGAGAGAGACAGAGAGAGAGAGAGAGAGAGAAAATAGTTGTGTGAGAGAGAGGGATAAAGTTGTCCACTGCCATTGTTTTGATCGTATGATCAATCGTATAATAACTGCAGATGCAATAACAAATTAAAAAAAAAAAAGAAAAAAAAACATAATTGAAATGAAATCGAAAGCGCAGCGCGAGAGAGACACAGAGAGTTAGAGAGAGAGAGAGAGAGAGAGAGAGAGAGAGATTGGTATTCCACTGTAGTGAAAATACCAAGACTTTCAGTTTAATCTGTTCACTCACATTTATGACAAACATTTATTTGGTAATCAAATTTTTCACAAAATTTCATTTTCTTAATGTGCAAATGTAAATTGTTAAATTGGTTTTGAAAACCAGATTTCAAATGATCAAATGAGCTGCTCGAAACCAAAACAAATCAACTTCTTCAATTTAAATCGACGTTTAACTCAAGGAAATGGCCCAGTTAAGACAGAGCACTCTGAATTATTTGCATGTCATCCTTGTCAGGCTTATCCAAGTGCTACTACAGACCAATAATTATTTTTACACTCACATCTTTTAAGTGTTTTATAACACTTGTCTGAAGCATCTTTAAAAAAAAAAAAAATAATGTTTTTCTGAATGTAATCTTAAAATAATAAATATAATTTGGAGAACATTTGACAATTCTTTGGGGGATTTCTCTGGCAAACAAAATTGCTTCAGTTTGCATGTATACAAATAATATAAAAAAGTGTTGAAAAAGGGGTGGGGGGGGAGCACTTAATATACCCTAGATACGCGCTTAAATACCTCAAGTGTTGCACGCTGAACAATGGAAATGTGGAAACCCAATCGAGTAAATGGGAATTAAGTGGGTCTCATGCGAAACCAACTTGCAGCTGAATCAATTGAGCAAAGTGCACTGATAGACTTACTTAAGGCACAAGCTGATAGCTCAGCTCATATAACGATATACCGATACTATATAAAATATACACACACACACACACACACACACACACACACACACACACACACACACACACACACATGCACACACATGTATATAGACAGTTGGCCGTAATTGAACCTGAGACGCAGCGCAATCATCGTGCAAAAGTTCTAGCGAGTTTTCCAAAAGGGGTCGGTGGGGTTGTGGGAATGGGTGGGGTGGGTCTATAACTAAGGTCTGGCCTGCAATTGACCCAATTCTTTGCAGTTGTTGTTGTTATTGTTTGTCTGTCTGTCTTTTTTTTTCGTTTTTTTTTTTTGTTTTTTTTTTGCAGCCATTAAGGCTGACAGCGTTGCGAGTGCGGTGCGATGTGGTTCACAGTGTTTTGTTCTGTTGTTGTGTTTATGCTGCAACTTGATGCAGTGTGGTGCAGTGTGGTGCAGTGTGGTGCAGTGTGGTGCAGTGTGGTGCAGTGTGGTGCAGTGTTGTGTTGTGGGCCAGTAGGGCGCAAACTGAACAGCTGACATTGATTAAAGCCTAATTAAAGTAAAAGACGTGCTCCGTGGTGGCAACTACGTACGTGTATCTAGAACAGCCACCAGAAGATGTATGCCACTATATATATATATATATATAAATATATATATATAAAGACTTCAACTGTCAGAGTGACGAGTAAAATTTTAACCGATGTATGCATTATTTTCCATGTTTTCCATTGCTGTACATTTTGTGAGTTTTGTCAACAATCTTAAACTAAAGTTTAGTCTTTTTTTTTTAAATTAAGTTTAACCGATTTTAAATGAAATTCTCGTGAGCACAATGCAACTTTTTAGCAATTTTTTTTTCAGTATCATGCAACTGACTGATTCGATATACCCATTAATATTTGTATCTTTATTAAATGCCCTTTTGGCTTTGGCCATTGGTTGCAGGGTATAAAAAGTAATAGTAAAATGTTGCAGCCACTTGTGACTTGCAAATGTAGCAAATCTGTGTGTAGAAATCTCTTTTTTTTCACTTTTCGCTTTGTGAGTGGCAAGAACAGCCCCAGAAAAAAAAATTGGCACAACAATAACAACAGCAAGAAGAAGAAGAAGAAGAAGAGAGTCAATGATCATAACTATTATTACACTGATCATATGGTCTTATTGTCGAATTTGCCGCCGTGAAACTTGTTTATGTTGTTGTTGCTTGTTGCCAGTTGCTAGTTGGTTTTTTTTTTTTGCTTTTTTTTGGAATGAGTTTGTGCCACTTTTCTTCTTCTTTTTCTTGAAGACAACAACAAAAAGAATTTCCGTAAACGGGGTCAACAGCGCGATTACAGCGAGGCACAACTCTTGGCCAATGCGTTTAATTTATTTTTTTTTTTTCCTTTTTTTTATGTTGGCCAAGTGAAATGTTTTGGAATGACGATTTGTTGATGCTTTCGTTTTTTTTTTTTTTTTTGCATAGCTTTAGCAGCAAACTGTTTATACACGCCACTCAATTCAACATGCCCCCCCCCCCCCTCACAATCCCTCTCCCCGCACACACACAGACACCACTGTGAGAACCGATTTTCAATGTTTTATGTTAAGGTTGAGGTTATCAGTGCACCAGAAAACGTGTTAAAGTACATAAATATCAAAGCAAAGACAAGGACGGCCAAAATAACAATGTAAACACAATTGATAAACAACTAACTGGGCTAGTAGTTGGGGTGGTAAGGGGCGTGCAGCATTATTATCATCATTATATCACTATTACCATCGCCATCATAATCAAGAACAAGCATAGCGTGATATTTGTTGTGTTTACACTTCAAAGTGCTTTCTGATAAGCGGAAACAATAAGAAACTGTCTGCTGAGGACTCCCCGCTATATAAATCGGATCGTTAATATGCGAGACAAATATGCCTTAAGTGATTTAGATGAGAATCGCCATACACATTCAAAAATACACACGAATTCGATCAGAATTCTTTGTCACGACAAGTTGTGGAATTTCTTAGAAAATAACTGTAACGCTTATTTGTGGCACGACTAACTAAAAGCACAGCGCTCGGCGTGGTGTCAAATGCACGTTCCATTTTTGAGATTTTCAACAAATTGGGAATTTGGCTTAAAGCGTTATTTTTAGTTAATGGATTGCCGTCAAAGCTCTAATGGCAAAGTATAACATGTGTGTGTGTGTGTGTGTATCGGTGTGTGTGTGTGTGTGTGTATGTATAGCTAATGATAGCAAAGCCCATGGGTCTTGGGCAATTAATGAAATGGTAAACTGCAAAGTCAATCAGAACTTTTTCTGTATTCAAATATATCGTCTATTTATAATATGTTAATAATAGTAGATTCGGGCAGCAACTGGCGCTTAAGAGAACTGCACAAATAAAACTAACATTTCCATATTAATATAAAAGGAATATGAGATGAATGCTCTTCCTTTCTCACTCTCACATTTTGCACTTAGCCTAAGAAAATTAATTTTTACAACTAGATTTACGACTTGGGCAAATAATGTTTATTCAGTTGTTATTTCAGCCTCGTTTCATTTCAGCCTCATTATTTGATGACTTTATTGTGGGCATATCAGATTTCGCATTAAGGCATTCTAAACAGTTTTCCGCCCACAGAGCTGTTCAACTGCGTCTAATGTTTGCCATAACTGTTAGCCATTTGCTGTTAGCTGTTAGCTGTTAGCGATTAGAATTTAAATATGTAGGCAACAAAGTAATTAAATAATTTGAAATCCAAGCCCATTGGTTTGTGTTGACTGCTAGTCAAAACCCGGCGGCGCGCCCCTTTTTGCCAATATGGCCATCTTTGTGGGCAACCGCTTGAAAATTGCCGAGTGCCAGCAATTAATGAAGATGGTAGAAAATTATAGATGATGTCATGTGTGTGCGTGTGTGTTTCGATGGGCGAGGCGAGGCAAGGCAAGGCGGCCTCCTTAGTCAGTGCCAATTGATAGGCGGCACGATTCAAAATGGTCACGCATGTGCCGCTTAAAGGCAGAGGGCCACTCCTGCCACTCTTAACTCCCATGCACAAATTCTCTGCAGCAGCAGCGGCAGTCAGGAGCGCACCCCGAGCGTTACCCACGCCAGCAAGCGCAGCGCTGAAGGTCGCATTCAGAATATATTTTTAAAAGCTTTCGCAAATAGCAGTAGCAGTCGCAGTCGCTGTCACAGTAGTATCCGCAGCAGCAGTCGAAGTCGAAGTCGCAGCAGCAGCAGTAGCGACGCAACGCCGTCACCTGCTTATGTCTTACGTCTTATGCAACGCACGCGGCTTTCAGTTCGCAGTTCAGTTTGGCCGGCTGGCGCGACAAGTGAAGATAGCACACCGCATAAACAGTAATCACAAAAGCCTCGCTGAGTAGCTCATAAGCTACATACATACATACATACATATGTACATACGCATGTATTTGTAATATATATGTGCCTATTTACAACAATAATCTGTCAATTGTGCGCTGCAGTTTTTCCTTTCACTGCGCCGGCGTCAATTGCTCTTATTGCTGATAAGATAAAACAGCAGCAGCAAACAACAACAACAAAGTAAGAGAGCCAAAGTGCGAGCACACAAAGAGAGAGAGAGAGAGCCTTGACTGATGTGCGTTGTTATTATTATTATTACTCTGTGGATTGCTGCCGTCTGGCGCTATTATTAGAGAGTTACCGTTGCTTTATTATTGCCTGCCCGAAAGCTACTATTATTTCTCTGCGTATGTGTGTGTTGTTTGCTGTTGGTATTGTGTTGTGTATTCGTGTTCGTGTTCTGTGCATATTTTGCGCGTTTTTTGTTTTCAGTTTTGTTAACGTCGTCGTCGCCGCCGCCTCGAATCGCTGCTGTCAAAGCAGAGAGGCCGCCATCAGAACAGAAAGAAGCAGCAGCAGCAACGGCAAGAGTGTAAAATAAAAGAAAATCAAAGAAAAGAATACCAAAGCAAACACACAGCTAGCCACAGTTAGTACGCAGTTCTAAGCACCTTTTTTTTCAAGTTTAATGCGGACTATTTTTTGTAAATTTGTTTGTGTACGTGTGTGTGAGTGGTTATTTATGTTTTAATGAAAAGGTGCAAATTGTTAAACAATAACTGCACATAAAACAAAAAGAGAGAAGAAAACACAAAAACTGCAATAGCTGTGCACGAGTGCTGGCAAAACAAAATCCATATAAAACACAATGAAAAGTGGCACGCGAAGTTCTGGCTACAAATAATGCCAATAAGAAAATAACACCCAAAGGGCCGCCAAGTATAAGTGCGAGTGTCAGAGAGAGTGTGTGTGAGTGAGTGAGTGTGAGTATGTGAGAGAGTAAGTGAGCTACTGTTGACATTGCGGCAGGGAATTATCATTTTGACAGATTCCACAATTCCGATCGGCGGATGACAAATGACTCTAATAACAATAAAGTGGAACAAATTTGCTGCCAATCAGTGAGAGTTTCAAAAGCCTTTTCTTTTTTGATAACTTTGCATGAGATGCGACTTTACTGTGACTGCTGTTATAATTGTCATTCCTTTTTTTCAACTTTTTTATTTTTGTTAACTTCAAATTCAATTTTATTGTGCTTTTTTGAGTGCTTTGTTTGTGTTTATTTGTGTGTTGATGGAAACAAGTGGTATTTGGGGGGCTCATAAGCAAACATTAGAATCTGTTAATAAAGTAACTTGTAATAGTTGCATAATTAGCATTGTTTAGTATTTCCTAAAAGCTTTAAAGCTCATATATAAATGTATTCAGTTACTCTTGCCCTTTATCTATTATTTCATATTTTGAATATTAACAATTCTCAATGGATTGAATAAAAAACTTTGTTTTTTTTTTGTAATATGATAACATGCACATATATAATTAATTTCTATCGCTATTATGGTAACAATACATATATATACATATATATATTCAACTTAGCTTAGTATTATTTATATATTTTCACCCTGAAGCTATAGTTATGCAACCTGTCTCAGAATAGATTGTCATACTAAACGATATCTTAAGTAACCCGTTCAATTATCTATAACGAATGGGCTTAACACCTGCATTGGCTATACGCTTATGGGACCCAGTCTAAGGTGTTGTTGTCAGTGGCATCCAGCCAACAACAACTGAAATAAAGTGGCACAAATGGAAATTAGTCCGATAAAGGCCTACTGAATGTTATTTAGCATCGGTTCTGGTATTAGTCACGAAACCGGCTGATAAGTCGGCGTTTCAGCTATTTATTTTTTAGTTAACTTCCATTTCTACTTGCCAGCCTTTTTTTTAGTCAGTCTAGATAATGTCACAGGTGGGTTTTTTTTTTACCCCTATATCATTAAATACTTGGCAAGAATTTGCATAGTGGTTGCTGCTGACTCGCGACTTGGTGGCGCGGGAAGAATGCATAATAAAACACAATGATGAGCATCAATAAAAATTCCGGCACGTCGCCAATTGTGATATCATCGCCTAACTTTGGATGAGTTTCAAATCCCAGCTTCTTACTCCTCGTCTCCGTCCCCGTCTCCGTTTCCGTTTTAGCCTCAACTGCAGTGTCAATGCCAATGGCAATGTCGTCGGACTGATTGCACAATCTACATACAAATGAATGTATCTGAAAACAATCAAATAACATTTACACATAGCTAAATATAAAACCCGTGTTTCACTCACCACACAAAAATGCCACAATGTTTCAGGTTTATATTTTTGTATACACACATTTTATACATGTGTTACAAGTAAAAATAATCAGTAATTCCGAAGCTCCGATTAATCATCAATCACAGATTTGTTGCCATTGCTTGTTGTTTTTATATTTTTTTTATTTTTTTATTTATTATTCATAATTTTTTTCTAGCAAATTTCGTTGTGGTTTTACCTTTTTTGTTGTGTTTTTTGTATTTTGTATTTTTGGAATGTTTGTACTTCTGATTCGGCTTATTAGCGTAATGTGCTCCCAAAAATGGTGATGAGCATACGATAATTCAAAAGGCATATATACAATTATATAGCTTATACATAACGGTAGAAAGTTGCCAATTTTGTGGCCAGTGCTTACGGTTATCCGTTGCGTCAATAAGGCTACATATATTAAATACAAACAAGGATATTTATCTCATACCTCACATTGGCAAAAACAAGTTAAATACCCCCTAAACTAAAAGGTCATTCAATTAACTGCATTGTTCGTCAACATCATCAGCTCCTTAAATTGTTATTTATTTAATAGTATATATTACAAATTACAGAGTTAACTATTTTTAAACATTCAATGAATTATTAATGAATTACGTGATTGGAGTGTTGAGTTGAATGGCATTTAACTCGGCATTAATAAATATTACAGGTTGTTCGATTTGAATTTGCTGTGACATCAGCATTATAGATATTCTGAAAGCAGACGACTAATATGAAAAGAAATTCAAAAACCAATTTTATTTTAGATGGAAAATACTAATTTATATATCTGAATTTAACTTAAATATTTTTCAATCGATTATCTCTTTTACTCTTCGATATGTTGCTCTCTTAAGATCAAAACAAACGATTCGTTTCGTTTCTTCTTTGAACAATATTCGCAAACGTTTTCGTTAATAATCATAAAGACCCCATAAAACTTTGTCAAATGATTCTCGAGACTTTGCTTAGTAATCATTACCAAAAGGTGATTGTATCTATACAGATGAGAATTTACATAACCATGAAAATTAATGATGGAAGAAACATTTTAATTGCTTTCGATTACCTTAATCACTCAACCATTCAGCTTGTTCTTATAAGTATATATATCTATATATATATATATGTATATATATACATATATATTTGTATATACATATGAAATCTGGCTAAACTTTGTGTCGTTCGTTTGACGTAGGAAAGATATCGACTACGTGTGACATATGTTCTGCCAGTGCTTGATACGATAAGTAGATACTTCGAGTAGTTGCTTTATTGTACAGATAGAGACTTGAAATATTTGGAGAAATCCCCCCATAACCCCTGCATCTTGCCCCAACTGATTAGCTATTTAAAGCTTTTTACGGCAAGAATAAAAACAATGCCACTTTTATAGGACGTGATGAATTTCGAAAATTGTTGGGATTTCGCCTTGTCGCTGCTTTGATAGCCGAGGAATTTTTTCTTACTCATGCTTATTTCAAGTTTAACTAACTGACTATAAAAGCTTTAAACAAAAAATAAATAAAAAACACAAACACGCATTGAGTTTGTGTGCTTTAATAGTCAAAAGAGTCAACAACAAAAATTGATAACCAAAGAATTCGCTTGGCACGACTTGCACGTTGCTCGTTGCCAAATCCCAAGTCATTAGAATGGCCAACAACCAAACCAAAACAAAAAGCCAACTAAATATTGTGTAAACCCAAATTAGCCATTTTAACTGTTAGGCTAATTAGTGCTTCAGCTAGTTCAGTAACCAAATCACCAAATCACCAAATCGATTTACAGACGCTGCAAATTAAGTTGACTCTGTGTCCCCACTTATTGGCTGGGCGTCGTTGTTGCAAGCCAAACACGTGCCTCAAATGCACTAGTTATCGATGCGTTATGTGAAAATTCACATATGAATGCAATTATTACTGCGCTTGTTGTGCCCATTAAAATCCAATCAGTACGGGGACTATCCTCGTCTGGCAGTCAATTTGGTGACATTTCTAATTATTTAAGTCAAGTCAATATTTGCTAGAGAATCGAATTTATCCTTAAAAATCTTATATGCAAATTTGTTGAATTTTAGCATTACATTTTTAATATGATTAAAAGCATCCTTAAATTTGCCTATTTATTTTCAAGATTCTTTTCACAATAGAATCAGAATCATGCCAGATTTGTATATAGTACAAATAAAAGTAGTAGAAATAAACGATCTAGTTTAATGGGATCGATTAGTTTCTTTATGTTTGTTTTTATCGATGCTTATCGATATGTTGTATGCGCACATAGATGATATCTCGGTATCGAGTCATTGGCATTGTTGCAACTGCTTCTAAATTGTTTTTTTTGTTAGTTTTGTGTAATATCGGCTGCAATTGGGCGTAATTTGAATGGCCAATGAGTTTGACTGTCATCTGCCGCTTGCCGCTTGCCACTTGCCGCATGCATTGCTGCAAGCACTGTCGAAACGCAACTGAAGTTTGAACTATGCCATTATGCCGCCCCCCCCCCCCTCCTTCCCCCTCGTGACTCCATTGTTTGCAAATTGAACGCACGCGACAAAAAAGAAAAACGCGCGCGAATCGCGTCTGTATCCAATATACCCAATATATATTTGTATGTGTGTGTGTGTGTGTGTTTGTTTATCTGTGTACATTGTGTCTGCATTTGTGTTTGTTTACTCATTAATATAGACAACAATTGTGGCGTTAAGCTTAACGCAAATAGCAACAAATTTAACGGGTTAATTGTTAGTGGAGATTGCAAAAGAAACTTGTGGCACGACTCATATATTGACTTGGATAAATTATTAGTCATTATTATTTATATATATATATATATATATATCATTACTTTATATATATACACATTCACTAAAAACAAAAACAAATACTTTATCTAATCAGTGACTAACATTAACGAATTCAAAAACTAAACTAAATACACCAAAAGTGCGCATAACATTTTCTGATTCATTTAAAAAAAATAAAGAAGAGAATTTGCGTGTTCGGATATAAATCATCTTAATGTTTGACTATAATAAAAGATGGCTTTATAAATGGATACAATTTCTCAGGTTAAACTGTTATCTCAAAAAAAGAAACAAACATCTTTTTACGACAGCTGCAATAAGAAAATATACATAAGCCACCAATAACAATAAAAAATGGAATTCGCCGTTAAATTATTACAGTTATCGAAAGATTTCTGTTTCTTTTTCAGCTGCATATTAGATTAGATTTGTATGTTGACATTGAACTTACATAATACAAAATAAATAAGACGAAACCATCAATCATAATTAATCCACTTCTTTAGTTTTGTAAAGTTAACTTTTCTTTGCGAAACTTGCTAATTTAACGTTTGAAAATGCATTCAATTTACTGGCAATTATTCATCATGCTCGGATTACAATGTGATAGCTTTGATCTGTTCAAAAATTGAGTACTCTTTCAAGTTTTACTAGGTTTTACAATTATTTCCATTGTTTGTTGTTTTTTAAGGTTATTTGGCCAGTTTTCAGTTTTGGTCGCTGAATAATGTTGCCAAAGCCACATCCGAAAAGTAATCAGCCGTTAACTGTATGTGTCTGTGTGTGTGTGTGTGTGTGTTAGAGTGTGTATCGAGTGTATTCACTTGTGGATCGTTTTGTTCTCAATGCCGTCGGTGCGACGATAAGAGGCGAATCCATTACACAAGGAATGCGTATGGGGAATGACTTGAGCAACACTCCAACTCTGCCCCTCTGCTCCTCTGCTCGCTTAGCTCGTTCAGCTCAACCATTTTACACATAGATGGTGAATATGGAATTTTATCAGTTCTCTTTTTGCCTTACCCCCCCTTACTCCCCTCTCTCTCTCTCTCTGTCTCTCTGTATCTGTGTCTGTCCACCTCTCTGTTGATAAGAACGTTGACGTCTTTTCATTTTGTTCGCATTGTAGATATTTGAAGTAATCATCGTAATCAGCATTCGAATGATTTTCACTTGCAGATTTCGCAGCGCACAAATCGCACGCCATTTTGTAGTATGCTTCTGAAATATTACGAAACATTCTAGAGAGGGGCGTACGGAGCAGGGAACTGCCACAACCATAGAACGATAGAAACAACTAAGCAAATACGATCAGTAAAATCAACAACAACATTAACAAACGGAAATTGAACAAGCACAAAAAAAGAAAACGGAAACGGAAATCGAAAAGTTGAAGGACGTAGAGACGGCTAAATCAACCCAGTTGGAGCCACAGGAAGAGCGAGAAACATTTTGTGTGACTGAGACTAAGATTGAGCCGGCAAGCAAGTTACGCCCCGAAAATGAGCAGCATGAAGGGCGGTTTTTCCACACTTAATCGCTGGTTTGGCCGCAAAAAAGGTGAGTACATCTCAAACCCAACATTTCCACCCCCCCCCCCCCCCCCCACCCCCCTCCCTCTACCCGTCGATAAACTAACGGACTCTCTTTGTGACGTAGACAAATCTGGAGTCGCATCGAATGGAAAGCTATCGAAATCAACGACACAACTGCACCATTTGTCCACAGATCAGGGCATGCACATCAATGAGGCTAGTCAGCTGGATTACAATCGGATTACGCCGCTGCCGGCGGTAACCAGCAATGCACCGTTCGAGCAAACGTTTCGCATCACCGTGCTCCTGCCCAAGGATCAGTTGTATGTGACCCGATTGGGCGCCCGTGTGCCACTCAGCAAACTGCTCTCCCTGGTCTGTGACAACAAACAATTGGATGCCGATAAATACGAGTTCCGTAATCCAGGTAATAAAAATAAAAACATCACAAATGGTTCCACTTATTCAATTTGGAGTGATTTGACTTTTGGGAACAACTCTAGAAAATTCTGAAACTAATTTGAATTTTCTTTTTGTTTTTTTTTTTCAGTGGATGCTAGTCAGGTGTACAGCTGCGAGTCGACAATTGGGGCCGTGGGTCTGTCGGAGATTCGATTGTGCCACAAGTCCGAGTCATATGATAGTTTCAATGGGGACGCAATGCTCAAGTTTCAGCGCACAGTCGCCGCCCGGGACTCGCTGAGCAGCAGCTCGGACTTCAGCAGCAGCCGGCATTCGCAATCGAAGCTAACGGCCAAGACGCCCAGTCCGTATAGTTCGAGCAACTCGCTCAACTCGATGGATTCGACGGGCATGAACTATACCCGTACGCCGGTGGTGCCGCCTAAGGCGCTAGCTGTCGCCCCGCCGCCCCGCAAGAAGCGTGTCGCTCCGCGTCCACCCAACCAGCTGGTCATACCCGAGCAATCCGTGGCGCAGTATCCAGCCAAACAGACACAGGCCGCTGAACCCGCCTATGCGGTGATTGTGAAGCGTCCCCAAATGTGCATGTCGACGCCAAACTTGGCCAGCACACCGGAACTGGAAATGGAATCGGAAATTGAGTCGGAATCGTTGCTGGACTGCAATGGGAACAATGCCAAGACACCAGATGCCACCGATTGTGGACACTATGCGACACTGGAACTGAAATCACTACCGGAGCCGACACCTCGCAAACGTCTGGTGCAGCTTAAAAAGAAGACGGCCCCAGCACCGCCACCCGATGGGGGAGCAGCAGCATCTGCTGGTGATACCATATCGCTGGCTTCCACAACGGCCTCCATAACGGATGTGATGCCAACACCACAACCGGCGCCCAGAATAACCACGCCAATACCCGCACCCGCACCTGCACCCGCACCCGCAACAACAACCACAACAACAACAGAAATTGTAGACACATCTATGGAGGCACCACCGCCGCTGCCGGCAAGCGCAGTGCCCCAGCTGTTGAATGGCAACCAGAACGTGTCCAAGGTAATTTTGAATCGCACACCAACGCCCGAGCCGCGCTCGCTGAGCAGTGTTAACGGCGAGGAGGAGGACAACAATGATGCCGCCTCCAAGCAGGCAGACTCTGGCATTGGAGAGCCGCTGCCCTCCAGCACACCCTCGCCCGAACCAGAGCCAGAGCCCGAAACGGAGCTGGAACTGGAACTGAAGACAGCACAGCGAAAGGCCGCATCCAAATCTGCGTCCAGTTCGGATGATGATGAGGGGGCCATCAAGGTGTACAACTTCAAGACATCCAGCCAGAGTTCGCATAAACTGACAGCGGCAACGCTGGCCGAGCTGCGTCAGCTGGAGGTGGATAACGAGGAGGAGCCATCATCCCCAGTCAATGATGCACCACTAATGGCATCCACACCGGGCAGTGCCAGCGAACTGACATCGCTCTCATCGTGGAACTATGCTGGTGCCATATCGCCGCCCCCAGATTTCTCCGATGGTATGCAGCGCACCAAAAGTCAGCCGGGTTCGCCGCTGGGTGAGATTGTCGATGAGCTGTCGTCCATTATACAGCAACAGCGCCTGGACACGCTCATTCGCCAGGCGCCCGAACAGCCGCAAATCGAGGCAGCCAAACCAAATCGCTTGGCCAACTTTAGCATTGCGACAATCAGCAATGGACATGGCACTAATGCCCCCCCAACCAGGAGCGGCAACAGCTCCAGCTCCAGCTCCAGCAGCAGTAGCAGTAGCAGCAGCAGAAGCGGAAGCAATCACTCTCCATCAATACAAAGAGCAGACTCCTTCCAGTCGCAGCCCAATCGCCAAAGTTTGAGTCTGCGCCTGCGTAGCTCCTCCCAGCTGTCGCTCAACAAGCCCGATGGCAATCTGCAGCAGCAGCAGCAACAGCAGCAGCGTCGCTCCTCCAGTGAGCTAAGCATCGCCGAGTCGCCATCGCTGCAGAGCCTGGAGCTCATCAAGAACATATTGAGCAACTCGCGCAAGAATAGTCTCGCCGGCAGTCCGGAATCACAGTCAGAGCAGCAACTGCAGCTGCTGCATCATCAGAAACCAAAGAGCACATCCCACACAGATGAGTTGTATCCATCGGCAAACGAGAATGCAGCTGTGCCCCCAAATGTGTCCACTGTTGTAGCAACGCCGCCACCGACTGTGGCCACACCACCAAATACGCCTGTCACCCCATTGGCATCCGCCCCAATCCCAATCACAATTGTGAACACACCCATTACGACAACCGTGTCCCAAGTGGTGCTTGGACCAGTTACCAAGCCGGCAACCAAAGTCGCCATAGTAGAGTCCAAATCCGTAATCAACCTGGATTCGACTGACACATTGTCAACCCCTCTTTCTAGTCCCATCAACCACAACAACAACAACAACAATAGCAACCCAGTTAAGGAGACCATAACAAGAGTGAATAGCTCCACAGCAGCAGCAGCCGCAGCAACAGAAGAAGAAGAAGCAGCAGCAGCAACTCCAACTCCAATTAGAGAGGAATTGGCGCCGTCATCCAAACCGCTGCCGCCCACCTATCGCTACTCTGGGCCGCCGAGCATTAACTTTGCCACATGGAGCGAGCGACCCAAGTCGCAGGTGGCCATCAAAAATGAGGGTGACTACATTTATGGCGGTGCCACAACAGCAACAGCAACAGGAACAGCAACAGTGACAACAGCAGCAGCAGCACCAGCAACATCGCCGCCCGCCAAGCTAACAATTGAGGTGGCTTCGCCCATTTTGCGAATGGGAATACCGCGTAAGGATTATCATGTGCCCATAACGGTTAAGCCGCTGCGCGATGCTACCAGCCACGAGCGGGAACAGGAAAGGGAGGAGGAGCGCGAGCCCGACTGGGTAAAAGAACACCAGCAGCAGCAGCAACAGCAGCAGTCGTCCAAAGAGGTGGAGCAAAAGGAATCGCAAATCTTGCGCGAACAGCTGAAACCCTCAACGCTGCCACGACCAGCGAAAAATAATCGTTATACAATGCCAGCGAGCAGCATCCAATTGCAGCAGATCAGCAACAGCAGCGTCGGCAGCAGCAACAGCAGCAGCAACTCGCTGGAGAGGCAGCTGAGACAGCAGCAGCCACATCAGCCGGCAGAGGTGCCAGCAGCACCATTTGGCCAGAATACGTTGAGGCGCACCGGCTTCAAGGAGCGCATGCTGGCCAAGGAGCAGCAGGAGAAGGAGAAGGCGCTAACCATGCGCGTCTCAGTCAATGCCACAACAGCAGCAGCACCAACAGCAGCATCAGCAACAACAGCAGCAGCAACAACAGCAACAGCAACAGCAGCAACAGCAACAGCAGCAGCAAAATCAGCATCAACAGCAGCAACAACATCTGTAGCAACAACAACAGCTGAAGCAACAGCAACAACAGCTGCAACAACAACAGCAACAAAACCAACAATTATTAGAAGCAGCAAAGTGGAGCTAAAACTGCAAACGGAAACGGAAGCGGCAACAGTGCCAATGCTGCAGGTTAAACTGCGTTCCACAGCGAATCAAATGCCACTAAAGTCAGTGGCAACAACCACGCCCACACCGCCAGCACCACCACCAATGCTGGCGAAGGCAAAGCCGCAGATGCGCAGCATGAATGGGACGCCAACCACACCAGATCCGCGCTCCCAGCTTCTGGATGCGATACGCAATTTCAAGCGTGACGAATTAAATCGAGCCTAAGAATAATTGAAAGCAGCATTAAATAAACTAATCGCTCGCAAACTCGTATTTTTGGAAGAAAAAAAGTTATAAAAAAAAAAAACAATTATTGTTTATAGAAATTTTAGAAAAAAGACATCAACAATTTTGCGAGCGATTAATTTGGAAACCGAAACGAAATGCACAAAGCAAAAATGCGCAACAAAACAAAAATATTATTTTTAACGCTGAATAACAAACAAAAGTTTTTATTTCTATTTTTTTTATTATTTTTATTTTTTATTTTCATTTGAATTATTTTTCCCTTTGCTCTTAATTTTTATTTTTAATAATTATGATTTTTGTTTATTTTATGATTTCTTTTAAAAATGTAAATAATTAACAAGTGCGTAAGAAAATTGTTGTTGTACATGAAGTTTGTTAATATATATAAATATATGATTAGTAACAATTTGTAATGCTTGGCGCGCTTTAACATAACATATTCATACATATATACATACATATATATACATATATATATATATATATATATATATATATATGTATACATTTTTTTTTAACTATTATTAATATTTGTTATGAACTATGTAATTTTATGCGACTTACAAAAAAAAAAAATACTTTGTTTTAGTCCTTAGTCGTCACAAGAACCCAAAAAGAGTAAAAACAAAAAAAAAATACAAAAAGCACAAAGCGAAGAAAGGAACGCAAATTGATACATTTATACGTTATATGCCCATATATCATATATCATATATCTTGTATGTCATAGTGAATTATAGTAACCAATTTTCTAACCAATGGGACTGGTCTACTTAGTCGTGTCAAAATAATGTTAATTTACAAACAAAAAAAAAGGAAACCAACAAGTTAATCTTATGTTTAAATACAAAAACAAAAACAAAAAAAACACAATAAATACCAAGAAATATCACAAAAGCAAAGCGAGCGATTAGCGAACGAATTGAAGCGTTATCTGATAAATGCTGATAAGTTATTACAAATACTTTCACACACACACACACACACACAAACAATACATATACACACACAATATATATATGTATATATACATTATGTATTGTGAGCTGCAATTAGCAATATTCTATTGATACATTAATAAATAAAATGCAAAACAAACTGGTAAAGATTTTCTGATTGTGTTAGTTTTTTAGCTGTTGTGGCTTTTTTTTATGAAAATTCGTATCCAAATTGATATATCTTCATTAAATATTTTCAAATTTATAAATTAGTTTTAATATTTTTGCAGCCTTTCCTATTAATATGGCGTCAACCCCAAAAGTATGCTGTTGTTCTAACGCTTGGCAATTTAGCCACTGCAACAACCTTTCGCTGCTTGGCAGTACTCGCTCTGATGCATTCAAATATGCACATATTTCGTATTTGGCTTAGCAGTCGGTCAAAAGCTGGCATAAACATATTTAGTGAGATTGTGTCAAAAAGCGCTTGCAAATAATTTATAAGGAAGTCACAAAGTATATCGATAATATACGAGCTTGTATCGATAGGTGCTCAGTACAGTTTCGATATTGGCACTGTTGCACTGCATATCCAGCGATACATCGATAAGTATTGTATAACTCCCAACTGTTGTGTTGAACAAACAGTAAAGAGACAAAAAGCATTTCGACCAAATGTCTCAGATCCTGTTGAGGAACATCAAGCGAGCTGCCAATGCTGGAGCATTGCTCACTCACAACTCCGGCGCCAGCCCACTGACAGTCGCCGCCGGCGTCAGTATCTCGCACAAAGAGCTGCACACAACGCCGGCATGCTGTGAGATACGTAAATTGGCCCGATTGCGTGTGGTGGATAACAGCGATCTTGGCAAGCGTGCAATGGCTGAGGGTCGTCCGCCGCGTTGCATACACGTGTATAATAAACGGGGTGTGGGCCTCATCGGTGACAAGGTGCTGGTGGCGATTAAGGGCCAAATGAAGAAGGGCATTCTCGTGGGACTAAAGCAGAAGCAGCGCATGAAACAGCCCCAATTCGATAGCAACAATCTGGTGCTGATCGATGACAATGGCAGTCCATTGGGCACACGCATCCATGTGCCCATACCGACAGTGTTGCGCACCATACTGAAGGAGAAGACGCTGGCGAAGGGCGCCGACTACACCAAGGTGCTGGCCATAGCCAGTCGTTATGTTTAAGCTGATATTTTCGCCTCCTATTTTTACTGTTCTCCGAATAAAAACATGTTTATTTGTTATAGTAATAAGTAGTATATTGGTTGTTTATAATGTAATTTATCGGTCAGTTAGTTTTAGTAGATGCCTAACGTATTTGTGTGTGTATCTTGTGTATATATATATATATGTATATATATACATTTATATATGTATTTTACAGTAATAGTTTCAGTTGCTTTTTCCTTTCATTTTCTATACATGATAAGAGAAATGCACATTAAAGTTGCTCAGGTCCAGGTCCAAGACAGGAAACACAGCTGAACAGGCAACAGACAGAGTGGGAGAGAGAACAAACAAGTCTGTCTCGCTCTCTATCACTCCTCTCTCTCTCTTTCTGTGCTGTTCGGTTTTTAATTTGCCCATTTGAATATACAACAAAATGGAAAAGTATCCAATTGTTATTTCTTTTGTATCTTTTTGTTTTTTGCATGCTTCCCATCAATGGGTGTGTAAGTACAGGTACAGCCTCCTCCTACTCCTACTCCTACTCCTTCTCCTTCTTCTACTCTTACTCTTATTCCTATTTCTCCTCCTTTGCATTATTCCTTAAATATTGCCAGCACTGTTGTAAAATTGGAAATTGTTGTAGTTGACCGGCGTTTTGGGACTGGGGCACATGTAGAGGAAGTCATCGTTTTGCAACTGCGATTGGGTTAAATTTGGCTCGCTGGCGCTGCGATGGATTTTGGGTAGCGTGCGTAGCATATTCTCCAGCATATTTAACAGCGGCCGGAAGAGCGGACGCTCCTTGGGACTGTATTTTATGCAGTCTTCGGAGAGACGTTTGAGCGCCTGCGGCGCATCCGAACGCACCTGGGTCATATCGGGACGCAACAGGCCCCGACCGACCATAAACAGTATCTGATCCTTGTTGCTAATGTTGCGATAGGGTAGACACTCGGCCAACAGCTCGTACATCACAATGCCAAATGCGTACACATCCGATTGGAACGAGTACGGATTGTGCTCCTGCATGCGTATCACCTCCGGTGCCATCCATAGAATGCTGCCCGTCGGCTGATTGGCCTGCTTCTCGCCGGACCAGCGCGTCTTCGCCGTGGCCAAACCGAAATCGCCAATCTTCACCGACAGATCCTCGTGCAGGAAAATGTTGTTCGTCTTGAGATCCCTATAGATGAATGAAATTCATTTTATATATTTTGCATATATCAGCGTATGTGATCTTTCAACATATTTGTCATATATGGAGAAAAAACTGCAAGTTTTTATATAATTTATTTTATTTTCCTATGATTATGGATCGATTAGCAACTGACCTGTGTATAATGTTCTTGGCATGCAGATAGTCCATGCCCTGGGCTACCTGGCGTCCAATATCGATGAGCGTGTTGAGCTTGAACTTTGTCTCGCTGACATGGACGTGCTTGTAGAGGCTGCTGCCCTCGCACCACTGGGTGACAATTGCCAGCGATGGCTTCGACACACAGCCCATGAATAGCAGAATGTTGCAGTGACGCGTCTTTTTAAGCATGGCCACCTCGTTCTTGAATGCCTGCAACTGTGCCGTACTCGGTGTTTTCACTTTCAGCGTTTTCACCGCAACCGGTCCATGCCAATGGGCGCGATAGACGGTACCAAAAGAACCCGAACCGATACGTGGTCCAATTAAAATCTCCTCCGCTTGGATGTTCTGTAAAATAATCGTTTAGTTGTTGTTGATGATGATGATGGTTGAATTGGTGATTACCCAGTTCTCCTCAGAGTTTTTGGAATCGCGCGAGAGCAGATTCTTGTTGCTTTCATCGGCGGAGCGGGCGCGAGGACGATTGTGCTTCAGTGTGCTGGTGGGCGAGGACTGCGTTGAGTTTGCATGATCCGTACAGGGATACTGCAGACAGAAGGGTAAGAAAAGAGAGAGAGAAAGAGAGGGGGAAGAAGTAAAACGAAAGAGGTGCCAAAAAAAAACGTAATAAAATGGAAAAAATTACATTGATTAATTGACTGGCAACTGGCTCAATCTGCACTTATCGCAAATCGATAGTGGATACAATTCAGGCTGTCCGCGATCTGGGAGTATCTGCTAGTCGAGCTGCTGGCGATGCTGTTCATACTCACCGGCAATGGAGGTCGTGCCTGCATGATGAGGCTGCGCTGCGTCTCGGTGGTGAGGGGTCGTATGCTGTTGATGCAGACATTTGGGGCCGAATTGGAGCGATCGTCCTGGCTGATGCGCGGCGGTCGACCCTGTCGGTTGGCAGAAGGTTTAGAGCTGCTGTTGCTGATGTGACTGTTGGCGTTGGTGGCAGTCGTAGTCGTGTTGCTGCTGCTTCCGCTGCTGCTGCATCTGCGACTGTTACTCACATTGAAACGTACAGCATTGCTGCGACTCTGCGGCAAGCCGGCGGAGTTCTCTGGATACGATGATAGCAAACACTCATAGTAGCTGTCTACGGAGAAGGGCTGACAGAGCATCGGGACACGGCCGGCGCAGCGCTGATGGAATCGAAAATTGCACTGGCTGCAATAGAAGCCATTGAAGAGCAGACGGCGACAGCCCTCGCAGAAGGCCAGCGAAAAGAATGTCTTGCGGATGAACTGATGCTTGATGTGCGGACCCAACGGGAATCGATCCAATAGCCGCACAAAGATCTCCTCGACGTGCAGGGTGCCAATGTCACGGTTCCATGGTATTATATTTCGTCCACTATGCGGCGTTGTGCTCACCTCGCACATGGACGGCTCCAGTTGTCGCAGGGTGAGCGCCTTCATCAGTGCATCGCACAAACGTGTTCCGGCTACAACCTCGACGGAGGTACGCTGCTGATTGGGGAGATGTGCGCGAAGCAGCACTTTTGGCTGGCGGGTGAGTGTGCCGGTTTGGCTGGCCGTACCGGAGCCACCGCCACTGCCGCCCCCAATGCCCGTAGTGCTACTGCTCACCAAACTGTCGCTCAGATCGTGCACATGTCGCGCCAATTGTCTCTGCTGTTGCAAGATTTGCGTTTGATTCTGATAATGCGGCTGATCAACAAGTTGCTGCTGCTGCTGTTGAACCAATTTCCTGTCCACATGGGCCTCCTCCTCGTGCGGACGCTGTGCGTGCAGCAGTTCCATCAACTCGTGCTCCTTGGCCTCCAACTCATGCAGTTTCGATGTCAGCTCCTGGTATTCTATATGCAACACAAGCAAGGAAAAAAAATACAAAAAGTTAAGTGTGGACGAATGATAAGGGATTGCGGTGTCCACCTGTTAAGTACATGGCTGGTGGTTCCTGCAGATTGGCAAACTTCGCATTGAGGGCATCAATGCTTTCGCGCGTCACATGCTTCACCAGCTGCACATTGTGCAGCTCATCGGCAAGTGGGTCGTACAATTCACTGTCACTTTCTGTGGATACTTCGCTGGACATGTTGCGCCACTTGCAGTTTCCAGTTCGCACAATTCACTCAGCTACTCTCTCCCACTCTCTCTCTCGCGCTCTCACTGTCTCTATTTTACAGATGCCTGCTGACCATGACCCTGAACTTTGTTGTTGCTTCTGCTGCTCCTATTTTTGCTTTGCTTCTTCGTTTTGTTCGCTTGTGTTTGTTTTGCGCTTGCGTTCAGAATTTGCTCGTTTGACACTGGATACCACCCACGTCCGCTGCTGTTGCATCCACATCGACTGGTGTACACAGTGCACATGCAGTACCAGCTGAGAGGCAAAGGCTGCTGCTGCTGGCAGCCAGCGGCTGCATTTTTCTCACTTGCCCGACTTTTTAATTGATTAAAACGAGAACCGAGAATGCTTGTTTCTGTTTTTGCTTTTGCTTCTGCTGCTGCGTTGCGTATATTTAGAGTTCATAAGTTCAGCTCTGAACTGGTTCGATAGCAATTACATTCAAAATAATCGACAAGAGCATTCTCTCCTCCATTTCTCTCAAACATCTATCGATAGTTTACTATGAAAAATGGCGCGAAATCAGCAATGTTGATAGAAAACAATAAAAATGCATTGAAAATTTACTTGTTGCAAATCTGTGTTTACTTATATATATACATATATGTATCTTTAGATGTATTAGTAAATCCCATTAGCCATAGACAAAATGGACAAAACTACGCTATATAAGATTAACTTTAATATAAGAGCCGTGTCGTCGTCCAAGGAGCTAAGTTTGAAATAATAAGAAACACATCTATAAATAACCATTTCATATTTATATACGGGTTGGCTTATAGTTTCTGAGGCCAGTTTCAACCACATGGACGAACTTGAGAACAACGACGAACACGAAGAAGAACAACGACAACGAAAGAAAGAGCGACGAGAACAAATTCGCAAGATGTCTAATCTGCAGTTTGTTTTAATCTGTGAAGAAAAAGAGGTACATGCGATGACGACGAAGAGGTGGTTGCAGTTCGGCTTTTCAGTGAATAGGTTGCGAAAACTGTGCCTCAAAATGTGAAACTACGAGAAATATTAAGACGCTGACGAAAAAAATAAACTTTTATTTACATTATATTAACATTATCTTTTTTATATTAATATCAGTTATAATACTGTTTAAAATTATGTTATTTTACATTCAATGCAACCGTGCATCAATACATATGTTAAGTCTCTTCGTAATCGATAATTATAATGTAATTGGCAGTCTTGAATAAATTTTAATTGAGTACATAACGCTGGTGGGACTCGGTTTTATTTTCTTATCCAGGCATTCATGGTGTGTATATCGATATTTGACGCGCCTAAAACAATTGCTGAGGCAAACCGAAAATCGGTTTGCATTCTTGCGTTTTGCACATCCCCAATTTGTAACCAACACTCTTTGGCATTTTCACAGTACGCCAACGTTTGCAAATCGAGAGTGGCTGGTCGGTCCAAATTCACACCAAGCTGCAAAATTAATGCACAAACTAAATAGCAAATTCTGAAGCGGAGCCATGGACGAAGGTAAGGTAGTGTGCACCCCATCTTCGGGCATACCTGTAATATCCAGTGTATTTTTTTGTACTAAAATCAATCGTACGTTTCGCCATCCTCTCTTTTGCTCTGTGTCTCTCTCATTTTTGTGGCGTTGGTGTTTCGCTAATGCTAACAGAATACTCGGCCGCATCTTCGGCCGGTGGCGGTGGCAGTGGCGGCGGGGGTAAGAAGGCCGGCATGGGCAAGCAGCACAATACGTTGCCGTTGTGGGGCAATGAGACGTCTATGAATCTGAATCCACTCATATTGGCAAACATTCAGAGTTCCAGCTACTTCAAAGGTAACAACACAAATCGCAGCACATTTTTGCCGCCAATTTTTCTTATAAGCATTTGTTGAAAACCTCACACAAAAACAGTACACCTATTCAAACTGAAAACGTATCACGAGGTGGTCGACGAGATCTACTACCAGGTCAAACACATGGAGCCCTGGGAGCGGGGATCACGAAAAACATCCGGCCAGACCGGCATGTGCGGCGGAGTGAGTTTATGAAATGTAGCGCTTATCGTTGGCGATTTTCCCGCCCTATCGACAGTTAATCAACAGAGCATCACATTTTGCTAATCCAAATCCCAATTTGTTCAGGTACGTGGCGTTGGCGCCGGCGGCATCGTATCCACCGCCTATTGTCTGCTCTACAAACTGTACACGCTGCGACTAACCCGCAAGCAAGTGAATGGTCTACTCAATCACACTGACTCGGCCTACATACGGGCACTAGGTAGGTGTTGGTAAGTCGCATGAGTTCAGCCGTGTCTTCACTCATAGCTTGCTCCTGCTCCTCCCGGTATTCTGTTAATTTTTTTTTTTTACTCGAGTGTAGGCTAGTACGCACCGTTTGTGATTAAGCTCTAGGAAAATATAATTTTTCATTCAAAATATTCATCATAAACACATTCAATACGCTTCTTTTTTTTTATTCTACACGCTTTAAAAATGAAAAACGAGAAAAATGTATAGCACTGTCTGGTGGTGGTTGCATAGCAACTGCAGCAGACAGAAACTTTAAGTGGTGTGTGGCTTTAAATGTATTATGGCTTATATGGTATATTATTCGTGTCTGTTCGTTTATTTATTTTATTCCTTTTCCTGTTTACTCGAATATCAAGTTTGTTAGTAGTCTCTCGAGAAGTACAATTTCATTATTATATGATTGCAATACAACGAAATGCACAACTAGTTTTGCTTAAGCACTTTTGACTAAGCTGCGTACTAGTCCTATAACTGTTTGTCATCTCATTGTTAATTTGTTAATAATTGGCGCTTGTTTTGTTTTGTTTGGTTTGAATCAACTTTATCTGTTTTGGCTTAGGTTTTATGTACTTACGCTATACACAGCCGCCGGGAGATTTGTATGATTGGTACGAGGACTATCTGCAGGATGAGGAGGAGATTGATGTTAAAGCGGGAGGCGGTCAGGTGAGTCAACTGTATGAGCCACCAATCCATATGCACAGGCGACAATCTACGCATCACTCAAATTATTATGAATGCCGCTCACATTTCACAGCATATGTAAATACATTTTCTGTTATTTTCGTTCAGGTGGTGACCATTGGCCAAATGGTGTATCAGTTTATGACGAAACTGGACTGGTTCTCCACTCTATTTCCACGTATTCCGGTGCCCATCCAGAAGCAGATCGAGAAGAAAATTGAGCAATATTGTCGCGACCAGAGCATCACAATCAATCAGCTGAGCTCCGGTCGCGGTCCCGTTGCAACGACAACGGCGCCAGCGACAGCAACTGTATCCGTTGGTACCAACTGCGGCGTATACGAATATTTCAGCGGTGCCACCGCTCGCAATTTGGCACGTGCCGGTGGTGCCGGAGGCGGTTATCCGCCAGCCAACTATCGCAATGATCACGATGATCGCAACTATTATGGAGGAGGAGGAGGAGGAGGACAAGCGTCAGGCTCATCCTACGGACGCAGTCGCGGCTATGACGATTACCCACCGGCTACCCTGAGTATGCCATACGCCAACTCCGAGCGGGACAGGGAATATGGAGAGCAGGAATTACGGGATCATGGCGAGCGGCGACAAAGCAGCAAGCATAAGAAGAAGCACAAGCACAAGAAGACCTCGCGCAGTCGCAGCCGCAGCGCCAGCCGTAGTCGCAGTCATCGCAGCAGTCGCAGCGCCAGCCGCAGCCGTCAGCGTCACAGCGAGCGTAGCAAGCGCGAGGAGCGCACGGACAGGCATCGTCAGAACGATCATTACGATGAGCGAGAGCGGGAAAAGGAGCGAGAAAGAGATCGGGAGCGCCGCTATCGATGAATTAGCAGATGCGCGCCAACATTTATAGCAAACAGAAAAATGTTTGCAAATGCTTTTTGTTTTTGTTTTACTCCTCTTGTTCGCAAACCATAACCCGCAAAACAGCCCTCCACCCCACCGTCCCTTACCTACCCAGCAGCAACTTTCCCAACTCCACTAATTCATTTTTATCAATTTCCAATCAGACTACAAATATTTAACTCAGGTTTAAACAGACATACATAAATACACACACATGCATACACATACACACACATACAGACAACACAAGTAATGGCTATATTTTATAATTCATAACTAACTTTTAATGCTGAATGTATATTTTTCAAGTTGTGTTTTGATGCAAACAAATAAAAGTGACATTTATTTAAACTAACCGGTTTCTCATTGTTGATTTAAATATATGCTTTAAAGTATAATGTTTTAAATTTTTTGACATCGAAATTGAGAATAAATTATTAACTCTTATTTAACGCTTAAACTTCATTTTATAAAAAATATATGTGAAAAATTTAACATTTGACAAATAGCTAATATGGGATAAAATAAGTTGGCGGCAACTTATCACATGCAATAGTAGGGTAAATAATGTATTTTAATACAGCTTATGTTCGATTCAAAACCATAAATCAGCTGGATAAATTGTTTAATTAACTAACAAACACATGGGAAAGTAAGAAGGAGCGTTGCATGCGGCGGAAACCGACAAAGATATACTTTGATACATAAATGTATATCACCTGGTAACAAGTAGTAAAGAACTGTGATGGGTGTCTGTCTAATAACGGTAGATATAAGCTACAAACTTTCATTTAAAGTTTGGTAACTGTAGCTCTTAAATTACGGGAGAAATTGGCTTTTGGGAATTTAGATTCGTAATCTTCTTTTCTTTCTTCGTTCCTTAGTGTAGCTCTTAAATCGCAGTAGAAATAGCCTTATATTGTTTTTGGGAGCACACTCAACTAAGTGTTGAATAAAGTGCAGAATAAATATTTATAAAAATATAATTAACTAGAGTTCGAATTTCATTTCACAAATTACAAACCCTAATGATCGCATTTATTTTAATATAAAAAAAACAAATTGAGTATTAGTTTCTATTTTTTGCGCTCATAACGAAACTTATAAACGGGAGCAGTGTCCTTTGTACCGGCCTTGATTTTCTTTGGTTTAAGCAGGCGTGGCTGCATAATAGCCTTCTTCAGCTCCAGCTTCCTTTTTGTAATACTAAGTTCACGTTCACGCAGCTCGCGTTTCCTCAACTCGCTCATAAGCTGCTGCCTGTGCGTTCTGACTCCCGTTTCCTGATTGAGATTAGAAAATTAATAAGTTTGTTTATATAAAAATAAGTGTGACGAAAATAACATGTAAATTCTTACAATTACAATATATTCATTTAGAAGTATGGCGCCATTATTCATTGTATTTTGGACATGATTTTGACAATGTATTTATATATGTATATAGGAAATGCTCACCGGACTCTCTGCTGTTGCTGACTCTGTCTCTGGAATTGGCGATATCGCCATCTGTTTGACGCCTTCCTCGTTGTAGATGAAGCGTTTGTTCTGTCTGTTAGCACCATTTACGTCGACGAGCGTTTGACGTAGGCGCTGCAACTTGCGTTGCTCCACCGTGAGCTTCATTCCTATGTACTTGAGATCTTGGGTCTGCATGAGCGCCAACTGTTCGGGCGTGTGCTTGTCCTTGGCCTCACCTTCCCGATGCACATCCTCGCTTAGCTTCGAGTTGATCATGTGATGGTAGAACTCATCGGGATTCTTGTTGAGGGCGCGTTTATGGAGCACCTTCAGCGTTTTCTCCTTCTTATGTGCATCGATAGCACGCAGTTTATAGTCCTTCTTCTTCTCAAGCAGACCGAGATGCTGGCGCTCCGCGGGCTGATGGCGCTCGCGATGCACCTTCTGGTTGCTTTTGGATGCCTTTTTCCAAGACGACATGGCTGTCTATATAAATTGTTTATGAAAACAAAAAACGTGCTGCGATAACAGCAGGTAGATCTATGCGTTTACAAAACTGTTCACTTTCTGTCTATCGATATGTGGTGTATGGTTGTTATCGCTTCACAACCGCAGATTCTGCAAGAGCATCGAAATTAAATAATGAATATTGAATGAAAATTTATTTAAATTTTAAAGAATTCATTAAATGTTTGCCGTTCAGATGCTACAAGTGAAATATATAGTGGCCTTTGAAACAAAACAACACAACAAGCGATGGTCTCAGCCCGTCAGCGATATTTATTTTATTGCTGAAACTATCGATACTTACGATGTAAGATCTAGTTTTGCCGGCTCGCGTGTTGAGTCGTATTACGTTTGATTGTTTTCAATATTGGCGCATTGGCAACTGCCATGTTGCGCACGTATCTATTGAAAAATGTGTGCTTGCGTTATGTTGCTTCACTGCGAATCGGTGGACTTGCAGCTGCGACGACGGCCGCTACAAGGTCAGCGACACATGGCTGCCGCCAGCATTATGCAATGCCGGCAAGCACGACAGGATTTCCAGCTGGTGTCCTTAATTACTCAACGGCTGGAGCTTTAGGCGATTTAAAAGGACCTGGAGAAAGGACCACGCGCAAGAAACGCACACGCAAAGCGAGCGAAGTCGTTGTGGCCAACGTTGAAGATTTGTGGACACAGCTGGAGCAGCATTATCAGCAGCATAGTGTCCTCCGTCACGAGCAATGCGAACGCCTGCTGCAGCTGCTGGAGGCGAGCCAAAAGCAATCACTTGGCGTCGATCAGCTGCATTTTTTGCTTGGCGCCTGTGTGCCGGAACTGTTGCCCGTGCCGAGTAGTAGAGAACGTTTGGCGCTGTTCCGGCGCATGTGGGCCCAGCTTCTGCGAGTGGCGCAGCCAACATTATCGCACTACCACACACAGCTCCAGATGCTGCAGCAGAACCAGCTGCCGCTGCCCGATCATCGCACGCTGCTCGCCGAAATTGCCATCTATAATGGCGCGCCGGATGCAGCGCTTTACAGCGCACTGCTGGACGTGGCCGGCGCCACTGGCAACATGCGCCAGGCCACCGAGCTGTTGAGTGAAATGCGCGAGCGCAGTTTTCCGCTCACCGAAAGCAATTTCCATGCTCTCCTGCTGGGTCATGCACGAAGCGCAGATCTGGCCGGCGCCGATTCAGTGCTGAGCAGTATGCGGGCCGCTGGCATAACGCCCAATCCCACCACTCAATCGCTCTGCTTTGTGGCCTACATCGAAAACGGTGACTTGGCAAAGGGTCGCGATTTGTTACGTCAACATGCCGGCAGCTTCCATGCACCGCAGGTGCTGCAAATGCTGCGCGCCGTCTTGAAATTCCAGGTCCAGGATGTCCAGCTGATGCAGCAACTGGTTAGTGAGCTGCCGGCAGAATATGTGCACGGTGGCAATGTCCCACCGGCCATAAACAGTCTCTGCATCAATCTGCTGCACCGTGACCAGGCGCAGGTGGTCATCCACCTGATCGGAATGCTGCCGACGCCAGATTACAATGAGAACCAGAACATTGATGGATATGCGTCGTTGCTGCTTCTGGAATTGTTTCGTGCCCGGACACCCCTGCATCAGATGCTACAGTTTGCCGCTCAGCTGCGTCAATCCGGCCAAAATAGACGAGCGCTGGAGCTGCTAACTGAGTTGGCGCTTCGTCGTCAGCCGTCGTTGGCATTGGCCTGCTTGGAGGCGTTGCGCGAAGCCGGCGAGCCGTTACGTCCCCATTACTTCTGGCCACTGTTGCTGGAGCAGCACAAGCGCGACGGCGAGAGCGGAATGTTTCGTCTGCTGGCCGATATGCAGCGACTGGGCGTTGAATGCGATGAGTCAACGCTGTGCGTCTATGTGCTGCCCAATCTCGGGCAGACGCTGCAGCAGCCGTTGCAGGCACTGCAAAAGCTCGATGCGATTGGCATCCGAGCCTCCCAGTCGCTAATCCATGTGCTTGGTCAACTGCTGCAGCAGCAACAACTGCAGGCATCTCTCGATCTACTCGAGCGCTATCCGACACGTTTGCAGCTGATGCAGCTGCTGCAGCCACTGGCCGCCCTCGCGATTAATGTGCGTGCCAACAAGCGTTATGAGATCTTTGCCAAGCTGACGCAGGCGCTGCAGCAGCGATCGCTTCAACGGCAGGAGGATTTCGTTGGCGCCCTGCTGCTGCAGATGTGTGCGCCACAGACGCGTCTGCGCACGGAGCCGGCGGCACTGTTGCGCTTTCTCCACGAACTGCACCGCGTCCAACTGCAGCTGTCCCCAGCTGCTGCCGAGTCGCTTCTCAGCGTGGTTAACAGCAACAGCAGCAGCAGCGATGCCGACATCCGACAATCGATCGGAGGCACACTGCAGAAGATGCGCAATGCGGAGCTCACGCTGCCACCGGCAATGGACAATAGTTTGGCAAGTGGGGGCTTCATTAAGCATCCGCGTGACATGTCGCTGGATGAACTTGAGTGCCACCTCATCGAACTGGAGGCCAAGCAGCTGAACACACGCGGCGTGCTGCGGCGCCTGCTACAACTTAGCGTGCGCGACAATCGCCTTGAACGCGCTCTCGAATTGCTGGCGAAATGTGAGACGCTACACGTCCAGACCAGTCCGGGTATGCTGGCCTCTATCTTTGATCTGCACATCAAGCGAAAAGATCTGCGCCGGGCGCAGCAAACTCTGCAACGCATACAGCAAACCTGTCCGGGTGGGTAACTTCTTGGATAAGTCCACTTGTTCATTTCAATAGATATTTATCCTTCTCCTTGTCCATGCAGGCTTTCAATTGGACGAGCATAAGCTGATTGACTACGCTTCTCTGCTGGTGCATGAAAATCAGCTTGATGCGGCCAAGGAGGTATTGCAGCAGCGCGCCCTGCAGCAGCGAGTCAACGGTGGCGACTATGTGATCAAGAATGTGTGGCAGCTGCTCAACAATGTGACCCAACTGGCTGTAAGGGCAAATCTCAATGCCGAGGCGACAAATGCCGCTGGACACAGTCTCACCTTTGAAACGTTCGAATTCTTGACCAAACTTGGCTACTGTCAGGCGCATAATGCGCTCCTAGGTCCGGTGGTGCGCGAGTGGCTGCTCCGCGGCAATATGGATGAAGCCGTATCCGAGTTTCAGCGTTTGGCAACCCGATTCAAGCATACCCCCCTGCAGTTTGAGATGCTGTCGCTGCTTGTCAAGCTGAGCAACGGTGATGAAACGGAACTGGCCCGCTTTCCGGGCACAACAATCAAGTCGGCTCAACAGCATCTGGGAACGGTTACGGCGACTGTGAGCCGAGTCCATGGTGATGCCAACATGAATAGTGCCCTACTGCTGGCTCTAGCCGAATCCGGCACTGAAACCCAGCTGCGTCGGCTTATAATCAATCCAGAGTTTCGGCTCAATCACGAACTGCTGCTCAAGAACTGTGAGCACCTGGGCCAGGAGGGCGCCGTACGTACACTGCTCCGTTTGGCGCGGGGCGTTCGCGGCTTGCAGCGCACCATCGATGAGCAAAGGATCTATGATATGCTGCTGGCTCAATTCGCCAAGAACAACAACTATGAGGGTGCCATCGATCTGTACGAGCGCCTGCAGGCCGACGACGAGCTCAAGATCTCACAGGACTTTCTGCGCAATCTGGTGAAGCTGCTGCAGCTTAACAACATCGAGATTCCCAGCAGTATTGCTATGCGCGCTCAGATTAGATAAGATCCCAATTCTCCATGTAAATGTTATTGTTTTTATTTTTTAATTATAGCATCCAATATACACTTTTCATATTTACCGGATTTAATTAAGATTTAGGAGACTGTTCGTTGTGATCTGTGAATTTGATCAGCAGCCAGGATAAATCAATCGGATATTGAGTTGTAGAAACATATTTCTGCTTATCAAAGAAATTTAATTGTTTAGGTCTTATCCAGCTTAGCTGTGTGAAGCAGTACCCAAGTAACCCGAGCAAAATTTGACAATCTGCTCTCATTTTACAGGTACATCAAATTTTTTTTTAGATATTCAGAGTGAAATCGTCTAGGATTTTCAAGAATTTCAAAACATTTCAAACAATCTATCAGACACTATAAATATAATCTAATCGTGCTTACAGAGAATCCCATTTGGTATGCGCAGTGAACACTTTTTGTTAGTTTGAATATCTGTTGTAGAAAATCGCACAACATGGAATACGAAAACATGGACTCTGATGAGATACACACCTCTTCTGATGAGTCATACATTGTACATCCAACACCATCGATAAATTTTTCCATGAGCAATGATGACATCCGTGCCTCAGCCAGTGGACTAACCTGTATAATTAGCGAAGGCGAGCAGCCAAGACTTCCCTCGGAAAAGGTCGCAGGCAATGAAGGCTTTATGTCAATGGCCCAGCGCATGGATTTTGTCAAATTGTTGAGTCGCATGGGATATGAAGGCGACGCCGAGGTGAAACAGATTATAATGGAGCTCCTCAACTACAATAATCAAACGGATATATCCACACCAGCGGTCGAGCGCATATCAAAGAAACTGTTTCTTGTGCTGACCACTCAGATCCTTGGCGACGCCGGCATTGCACCAGACAACGACCGCTTTTTCTTGTTCATGTCCGTCCTACAGAACTACGCTAAGGTGCACGCGGCAAAGTGGTTCATGGAGAAGCTTCCTAAGATGGCATTATTAATAGAGTTCAACCAGGGAAATGACGAAAGCGGCAACGAAAAGAATTTGGATCTTATGGTTGCAGTTGAGGGACTGCAAATACCCCAACTACTACAACATCTCCATATTTCTCTCGAGAAAATGGAGTTCTTCAGCGAAGACAGTGCCTATAAGGTTTACTTGAAAGCACGCCGCCGTCCCAACACAAAAATTCTCCGTGAACTGATGCTAAATCGGATTTCAAAGTTCTACCTTCGCATTGTCAGTTCTCCATCCTTTCTCTCTTTTACCGAGAACGAACTGATCCACATGGTGAAAACTAGCTACATTAGTGTTAACTCTGAGATAGAGGTGAGTACAAAAATATTATAAATAGTGTCATTTATTAATGAACTTTATTTATAACGACTTGAAGGTATTTCTCTCGGTCATTCGCTGGCTGGAATACAAGTGGTACGCGCGCAGGAGCTGCACTCTTCGGGTCTTAGGTGCGATCCGATTTGGCCTGATGCCAACCTGGTACCTGTGTACTCTGGATAAAATGAATTGCAGCAATCACTTTGAAAGAGTTATCAATAGTGAGGGTGTCCCAGAGCTCTTGAAAAACGGTCTTGAGTAAGTGGACTTCGTACTTCGAGTCCATCCTCCTAACCACCCAATAATTGCGTTTGCTTTAAACCACTTCGCAGGAAAGCCTTGGCTTTGCGTTCAATGAATTCTTGCACTCTAAACAGTGGCATGGATATTCCTCTGCCTCGTGACTGGATTGCCGATCCTGAGTGTCCATATCACCACAAGCGCCATTGTGGGCGATTCATTTATCCAACATATCACGTATTTAAAGAATACCTAAAAAGCATTTTAAGCATGACACCCAATTACTGGCAAACCCTTCGCTCTGCTCAGGAAGTCTACCACACAGCACTCAAATGCTGTGCACCTCCATTCCAGGCACAGGCAAAGGCAAAGGCTCAGAAACGGGCTCAGACAGAGGCAAAGCCGAAGTGAGGAACATAATTATATCCTAGAATTCGCCTGTTTCACTAATCAAAAAATCTCTTAAATTTATTGTTTAATTTGTTCTGGAAAAGACACAAACACACAAAGTTATTTACGGTCAGCGCGTTGCAAGCGATTAATTGAAAATAATTAAGTATGACAAAAAAAAAAAAAAAAAACAATGGACAATCAGTTGCCACATACACTGTGAACTTAAATTAATGCCGTTAATGTTTACTAGAAATATATCGAAAAACATGAATAATGACATTTTTGTAGTTGTTTTAATTTGAAGCTTTTGCACTTTAATAGCTATTGTGATCCGCAGCAAACTTTTATTGTTAAGCACGTTGACTAAATGCAGTTTCATCGTGGCTAAGTTCTGACTCCGACTACAAATCCAACTCTTCTGTCTCTGCATCCTGCCATATACTTTTGCTTCGGATCATAACTAATTACCTTGTTCAACGCAGCATCGCAGTTTGGCCTGCCCACAAGTACGCAATGAAAATTATATAATTGGGCTATGAAAATGTATGTGTGTTTGTCTTACTGTTTAATTGAACTTGTAGATTCCAGCGAATTTTCAAATTTTGAATAAACAAATTTAATAACCCTTTCATAGCTTAACATGATTACTTTTGCCAAACTTTGAATTTGTTTAAATTTGATTGGTTAATTTTCTCTTTCTATCTCTCTCTAGCTGTCTTTCTGCAAAGGGCGATCGCCGATCTGCCTGTCGCCGCACCAAAGCCTGGTGCCAATTTTCATTTGTAAGAAAGCTCTGCATTTGCTTATAATTTATAATATAAATATATCATAAATAAATACAAATAATTAATAAATAAAATAAAAATAAAGCTATAGCTTTATCTTAGATCTGTTTACGGTGTTTGATCATTTGAAGAAAATTGATCAATTATTTTAAATCCGTTGGTCTTTTTCAATTATGAGTGATAATAACAGTTTCATCCCTGCACTTAAAACAAAGGCATAGAAAAAAGTATATATATATACATACACATATACATATATATAGACAAAAATACGTATTTTATTTATATATAGATATATATATATATAAACCAAAATGGAATTGAAAATAATACATTAACAGATCAATTTGTTTTCAGCTTTGGCTGAGGAATCTTATTGTCCCGTCGCTTTGCCAGCGCCAGTGTCCAGCAGATAATCCAAATTGGAAGAAATATGGTGCAAATGGCAAAATAAAGCCAATTTCCATAAATCTAAAATAGAGCGAGATATACAGACTTACTTTAAGAGAAACTAATGGTGATTTTGGGATGGGACTCACCACTGAATCGATAAGAGCAAATGCTGCCGCATCCATGGCAGCTGTGGCGGCACGCAGCACAAGCTGTTGCATCGTCAGCTCGGGAAACTGATAGAAACTCATAATGAACACAATGATATAGATCACCACCAGTGGATTTAGGAGTAGCGTCCATACACGCGCCAGGCTGCGCAGTGTGCTGTTCCTAGTGCTAGTATTTAAAGCAACAACCAAGGGCACCGTTAGTACGCCCACAAAGAAGCCCAGCGAGAAATTGAGCAGCCCAATGACAATTAGAGTGCAGCCGTAAATAAGCAGCAAGCCGATATGCAGCAGCTCGAGGCCCCCATCTGGCAGTGTCACCACGAATGGCAGCACGAAGCCGATCAGGTTGAGTGCTACCAGTATAGTGGCGGTGAGCGGAGCGGCGCTTAACGGCAGCTCCAGCATATAATGTTGCAGAGGCAGCACATTGCCCAGGTAACCGATGAGCAGCACCACAGCCAAATATATCAGTACGGAGCGATAGGGCAAAGACAATTTCACTGATTTTGTATCGGGCTTCAGATCAATAGTTTCCGCCGATGGTGCTAAGGCCGCTGCATCCAGTGTGGACCATGTGAGATAGGCTTTGATGAAGCTGCAGGCGACAAGCGCGACCAGTGCCGGCATATAGTCGCCAATTGATATGTAGCGATCATTATGCACAATTACGTAGAAAAAGAAACTCTGATGAAAGCGCTCCAGCAAATTGTTCAGACTACGTGCAATACCCTCGATAGCCTTTAAAAGTGGCACAGCTGATGAGCTAGGATTGCTTTTCACATTGGAGTTGGTAACACGCTTGGCAGCGGATATGGTTAGCGCATCGATGCGATAGCGATGAAATAGTCCATGATTACCATTGGGCACACCCGATGATTGCGTAGCAAGCATGCCCAGCATTTGGCGCAGATTCTGCTCATAGTTTGAGAGGCCGGAGCGACGTTTTTTGCGCGGCGTCTGCTTGTAGCCCGAGGTGACACCCTCGCGCGCCATGATGCGCTGCACCAAATTGAACATATCCAGATTGGGCAGCTTGCCATTAAGGCCCTCAATCTTGACATCAACGTAATCTATGTTAAATCTAGGTAAGTATTGATGGTTTCAAATCAATTTTGTGAATTCGCATACCAATTTCCAGATCCTGCACTTCGATATTTAGCGCTGCTTGAAGCGACCCGGCACGTGCGGGCAAATTGCCCGATTGCAGATATGAATTGGAGCTATCTGGTGTTTTGTCGCCGTCATGGTAGGCCTCCAGCCAGGCCTGCATGCCCAGCTGCTCCTGCTCGGTAACCAAAAATATCAAATCCTTGGCCCAATAGTTTTTGCCTGCAATGCGCAAAACTCTTGTAAATTTCCATCCTAATAAATAACCCAAATATTTATTGCCACTTACGCCTGGCAAAATCTGCAAACGCCAAAAGAAGCGGCACACTTGGTGATATTTCCACATGTACCGAGCTGGGTGCACGATAGGGCGCCGAGAATACAATCCCTTCTGTGGATCCAATGCGCGGTGCACGCAATATGCCGTAGATGTTTTTGCCATGGAACTCCTTTCCGCCGCCGAATGGATAACGCAGCGAATAGTTATGTGTGTGTGTCTCAAGGCCAAACTCATTGAATTTGGCCAGGATCCAGGCGTGCGGCGTCGTCGATTGATGATCCTTCCGTTCGCGCTGCAACTCCTCCAGCAGTTGGACGGCCAGTCGATTGGCATCTATGCGTATCTCGGGATACACCAGACCTAAATCCGATCAAAAATATATATAAACATACAAATATATATACATATATTTATATATGTGTATATATATGTACTAAGTATCACTGCACTACTCACCTGGTGAGAGCGCATTCTCCGATAAGTAGGTGCCATGATTGAATTCCGGCAGGGCCAGGCACAGAAACCAGACCACGCCCGCTGTATACAATGCGTAGCAGACCTTGCGTACATGCTTCGCTAGATTGTCCACCAGCTTGTTATGCGTCGATAGCGATGGATCGGACAGCAGACCCATTGTCCCAAGCACTAGTTTCCATAAAACAACAGGAACAACAAAATTTGCCGGCACAGCTAGGGCTGCAAAACATTAACAAATACTATCGATAACTGCAATCAGCATGTAACCAGGGCTGCGTTACCATACATAAGTTGCTGGTTTTTATTACTTATCGCTTGTTTATTTTATATTCTTATAGGTACCCAAAAATATATGCTCTGATGAGCAGATATACACATATTTATTGCATATATATTGTTTTCTCTTCTTTCAATGTAAGCCTTTTTTTTTGTAGTAACTTTTAATTAAATTAATGACACCCATTAGAGTTAATTAAGTTTATTGCCCCCTTCCATTTAGCTAGTTAATGCAATATGCGGGCTAATAAAAAAAAAGGAACACATTGGAGGAATGTGACTTCCTTAATTAAGAGATTTAATTTTTGGTGAAGATTAAGCATATATTTTTATAACTTTTTCGTAAAGTTTCCATAAGCATAAGCATCATATTACATATATATTTCTATTGTAGATTATATCAGTTATGAATTTAATATAAATCCGTTACGTTTATTGTGGTGGAATGGTCGGCACTGGCTTGGCATGTGGCTCCCAGTGCAGATAATTCGGATCAATGGTTAATTTGGGACGTCTGAACTGTGGCAGCTGGAGATGATCAGTGATGGTTTTCGGTGTGACACAAATGACATTCTGTCCCTTCCAGTACTTGACCATCTTCATGGATTGCAGGGTGTAGATGATGTCGTTCTGTGTGATGCCGGTCGTCTCACTTAGCTCCTTAATTGTTGTCTGCTCCTCCGATAACCATGCCTTCATCAGCTCGAGCAGCGTGTAGGCCCAATAACTGCGATAACTTAATCGTCCCAAGTCCGACAAAGGCTTCTCGGGGCTGCCAATGACGCCCTCTCTGCGGGAGAGCTCATAGCTGAAGGCAATCAACAGTTTGCCATAGCCCTTGCGCTGATGTGGCGGTAGCACCAAAATACATGCCACATTATAGTTATCGGGCGAGAATTTCTCTTTGGAGAAATAACCGACAATGTGATAGCCCTCCTTGTCGATCTCACAGAGTATATAGAAAAAGAATGGATCCATATCGAAATATAGCACTTTGTGATCCAGAAATAATTTGGCCGTCAGACACAGCAGTTGACAATAGAGCGGATGCTCCTGGCCATTTACCTCAAAGATAGAAAGTGTGCCATTGCGATAGATCTCCCGACCAGGCGGACTTCTCTTCTTGCAATCATACAAATGAAAGGAATAACTCTTCTCCAATCGCATATATTTCAGGCAATATTCGCACACATATAAAATGCGTGCTTTTCCGTACTCCTCGGGAAATGGACTGAAGTACCACGTGTCTATCTCATAGCATCCGAAAATCAACTTATCAATATATTTGATTTTCGTTATCTGCTCGTGTTCCTTCTCCAGTTGGGCCTGCGAGGCCGAGAGCTCCGCATGACTCTTTTGGACATGATGGATTTCATCGTAGCGTCGCTTCTGATAGCGTGTCATCTTTCGGTCACTGTAATCGTAGCGATTATTTTCACATGCCGACAAATAGTAATCCTTGTATCCCAGCCGCATGGCACGTGGCAACATACTGCTGCGTAAGCAGTTTCTCATCGGTTCATCGCAGGGCAGCGTCGATGGCGACGCCCGGCTGGTCACCGTAATGCCGCCCAAATCATCGGCATTATCGGAGATGCGATGTCGACCCACCCAACCGTCGAGGCGCCGATTGAGGCCCACATAGTGTACATAATACTCGTTGGGCAAGGTGCCGTTGTCGGTGATGCGCGACTGGAGCACGTGACCGGCGTGCACGGTGCCATCGGGACGGCGTATATAATATATCTTGTCGCAATGCTCATTGATTTCGATCTTCCTTTGCGACATTTCGGAAACATCTGAATCGGTTCGCTCTGTTTGAGTTGCCGTATCCACCGAGCTGGCATCATTATCCGTCAAGAGTACATCATCATCATAATCATCGTCATGATCATCATCTTGATCCTGATCAACATCCTCATTATCATCCTCCTCGTCATCGTCATGATCACCATCATGGTCGTCATCAGGATCATCACCATCATCAGCATTATCCTGCTCATCGTCTCCTTGCTGATTATTCTGCTCGTTGTCTACATACCGATTGACATCCGATTCGTGCTCGTCATCGCCAGTGCTGCTCACATCCTCGCTGTTGCTGGAGATGCTCTCATATTGGCTCATCGCTCGAAAATCAAAATTTTGCCGAGGATCTCTTGGCGCCATACCAGGCGACGGTGGACGATATCCGTCGTGTTGCTGCATATTAAAGGCGTAGTGGGATTTTTCTGGCAATATTACGATGAAGTCATCGCTATCTGTAGTGGGTGATGCTGGTGTTTCGGGCAGTACCATCACAGCTGCCTGCTCGTCTTCTAGCTCCAATTCCGCATCGTCTTCCGTCTCAATGTCTGTGTCTCCATCGCCGTCATCATCAGCTTCTTCCTCAGCATCTGCCTCGGCATCTTCTTCAGTTTCACCCGCTGCGTAATTCTGAGCGTGCAAGTCGGCCAGTAGCATTTGATTCGGTGTCTCTGCAATATTCTCAACTGGCTCGGACGCAGCAAAGTGGAAACCCAAATTACTGACGGTAATGTCAACGACATCCACCACCGTGTTATGCGAATGCTCCTCGATGGCATCACAGCGAGCGCTGGCGTTTGATGTGTTCGAATCGCTCTGTTCGCCGCTGCATGAGCTGTTTCTGCTGCTGCTCTCCTCCTCCTCATCCGCGGTCACAGGACTGTGTGCTTCGCCCATTACATGTGCTCGCTGTGGTCTAACTTCTGCTTCGGCCAGTGTCTCGTCGCGTTGTTCCAGCGTCTGTTCCACAGCAGCGGCCACATTGGGAATATCGCCATTGGATCTCTCCGTAGAGCCGGTGATATTAAGTTTAGCATTCAGCTCGTTGGCCGCATCCCCGACTAATGTGCGTCGTGGATTGCCGCCAATTTCGTTGTGATTGGCATCGTCGGGCAAGGGTCTCGAGTCTTCCTCAGACATTTTATATATATTACTTTTATTTCAAGCTGCGCATAGAAAAAGCTTTTTTACTCCATATAAGAACTCTTTTAGCACTGTTTATCTGTAAATTATTCCGTACCCAAAACATTTGCCTCAAATTTCCTTATTGCTTTGAATTCTGGCGATGGCACTTCACTGTCTACTTCGTGTCATCGATTAAATATAAAAATATCGATGGCGTGGTGCATTAAAAAGTGTGTTGGCACTGCACTACTAAAACTAAAAAATTACTATGCTATCACATTTTCTATGTTCTTACATTATTTATGTTTTTATTTATTATTCTATTCCGATGAAAAGGTGAGCGATAACGATAATAGTGTTGATAAGCATCAACAGCTTTACACCAACAAATGTACAAACATATTTTTATATATGTACACAACATATGTACTTCTACACTGGCATTAATAAATGTACAAGTATGATTTATTTAAGATAATTTTCAATGAGAATACATTCATAATTAACTGAATCAACTTGCTAAATAAATTGAAGATGCTTTGAATATAACATATTTTGTATTTAATTAAATCTTACTTAGTAACTGTAAATTAAAATTATTATTTTTCACGAATGCAAATCAATTTAAACCTACGTATTACATCTAACAGGGTGGTTACTTCATAACAGAGTAAACTTATTGTTGCAAATTTTTGGCACTAATTGAATGTATTTATAAACTCGCCGAAATTCGGTTTAAAACACTAAAATAGAAAATAAAATTCTTAACACTTTTTTTTGCTTTACAAAAGTTTGTTGTTTTAGGTAAACGTCAAATAAAAAAAATACAATAAAAAATAAATAATAAAATATAAATACAATAATTAAATTTGTATCGTTAACATAATTTTTTTAGATTGATTGTATGAGGTTGAGGTGCAAAATTCGATTCGATTTAAAAAAAAACAGATTAATAATGTGTTCAGTCTCCAGATTTAATAATAATGCTGGAATCGCAGCGTATGCCCATGTAGGACCATTGACTCAGAAAAACCCTGATGCACTTTCATTGGCATGTATATGTAAATCTATATATATATCTATATATAACAGAAACAAACAAATAGTCATATAAGGAAATTCAATTAAAGTATATCAATCGATTAACAGGAATTAGTTGATTTATTTGATCGCTTAGTGTAAGCTTTGAAGTAAAGCTTTAAATTGACTTGTTGTGTTCATTTTTATTTTCTAAAAGAATAATTAAATTTTAGGCTAATTCTAGCATACTGTACTATTTGTGAAGCATTAATAATGTGTGAATAAATAAATACACACAATAATTTAGTCAGATGCCCCAATCACCAGAAGTCTTTGCGAGGTTATCTATCAGTTACTGATGTCTTGTCAAGTTCTAGTTCAAGTTCTAATGGGCGTGTTTAAAATTAGATATTTGGATTAAAAATAGGTTCAAAATATGTGGTCAGTGTGACGCCACGTCCGGACGAGCAATCGCATCGAGTGGGTGTTCCTTCATTTTTCAGGTGTTTACAGTTATTGTTTTGTTTTGGCTTCGGCTGTGGTTTTTGCTTGGTTTTGTAGTGGGAGCTATGACGTCGCTGGCGATACGACACAGGTCACAAATTTCCTTTAGAGGGAGAGAGATACCAAAAAATTATTTAATATACAAATTAATTGCGTTCTTTTGTTGACCAATTGGTTTGGCCCTTAAATATACTGAGCGAACAGTAAATGCTGAAAATGGATACAAATTTAAGGTAAAACTATTCCAGCTACACAATTTGCAAAAATTATTTTCGTACTATAAAAGTAAGTTCCATTATTAAAAATGCGTTGTTATATATATATATTTCTGATATTAATCGTTCTGCTAGCCGATGGCTTTCCGACATTTCATTTCCTTCTTCCGTAAATTTAGATAACGATAAACTATATAAGATACAAAATAGCAAAGGTAAGTAAGTAAAAGTTTCATCTAAAAAAATACTTAAACAAGTATTTCATCTGTATATTTGAAGATGAAATTCAATGATCCGATATGACGGAATATTCTTGGAATATGCTCAAAAGTTCACATATTAAATTTTAAATTTTTATATGCACTCAAAAACAAACGACACAAAATTTACATTTTAACATTCTTTAGAAAAAATATTATACTTATTATCAGCAAAACAAATCACCAATACAAACTGCGCGAGCTCTTAGTGCAGAACTGTACTTATATATATATATATAAATATACGATTGTGATTCATAGAAAGCCAACAGATTCCACTCGATTACGTACACAGTAACAATGCTATAAAAAAGAACAACAACAACAACATACAGCAACAACCACAAGTAGGCGTCCTTCAAGCATGCCAAATTCCAAAATTCTTGCGTCGGTCGTCGACGTCGACGTCATTTTGCCTCATGAAACGTAAATATTTACATATGTCTTACAAGAGTTGGTGATTTCTTACTGTCGGATATATAGATCGTCTCTCCTCTCTACATATAATATATATTTATATATATATATTTGTATATTTATTTTTTTATTTATATATATAGCTGCATATGTGCACATTGGAATTTCATTGGCATTTCCAATTTTGTACATTTTGTGTGAATTTTTCTTTTCTTTTCATTTGTTTTTTTTTCTTTTGCGAATATCTGTTTTAATTTCTTTTTGTAATTTTTGCACCAGAGTTCAGTGCGGCATGGAACATTTTTTTTTTAAACTCAATTGATTGTATTTGCCGTATATCAGTCATGCCACAAGCGAAAAGAAAAAAGTGAGGCAGAGATTGAGAGTTTCTTTGGCCATATTGGGCATTCGATTTGCACATGACCATCCTGGGGAGAGAGGCCATCAGGGCCAAGACGTGCCTCGTGGAGCACTCAACGTTTGATGAAATTGCATATACATATACAAATACATCATAATAAGTGAAAAACTAAAACATAAACAACAACGCAAAATTATAATAACAATTTCGCTTTGGCGCAGCACATTTTGCGTCATTTGGCGCGAGTGCTTTCAACACAATACCTCCTCATCCCACCCCCACACACACACACACACACACACACTCGCACACACGCACGTTTTTTTTTTACATACATATGTATATATTATGTATATATAGGTCTAAGCATTGGGCCATCACCAAAATATATTCTGCGCCATAATGCAAAATAATAATAATAATCGATATAAAAGAAAAGGCCAAGCCAAATGATTCAGAAAACCGCTGCGTATGCGCAATTTTCATGACTTTTCCGAATTATAAGAATTTCCAAAAGAAACTAAAATTTATAGCCAAAAATGACAAACAAAATTTATGACTTAATCGTTTCAAAACAACATGTTTAGAATTTAATGAATTTCGCCTAAATTAAATACTTTACCATTTACAGAAGCTAAAGTGCGATTTTCAATGCAAGGGAGAAAATGGATTCCACAACTATTTGAATAAACTCAATGTTAGACAATTTGTATTTTCGTTTAATTATTAACTGTTTAACTAAATATTTTTCTAATTATTATAACATTCAATTGTATTTTTATCATATTATTAAATATAGTTCTCGGTTTGTTGGCTATCTCAATACGAACTGCACAACTGACGATGACTCATTTGGCATATCCGCCATCTATCCTGCCCTGACCAGCCCCTTACGGGCCCCTCCCTTACCATTCTTATTTCTTGCGGTCCTTGCCCCTTGCCACTTGCCACTTGCCACTAGCCCGATGCGCATTTGACGTTTTTGGTTTCTATTTTGAAACAATTGTGTCGGCATGTGTCATACTCGAATACTTAGGTAAAACGCGAGTACCTTATTGAATGCGATTATGCCGACTACAGAATATTTTTGTCGACCCGGGTTAAGCGTACTCAACGTATAGTTCTATATTTCCATATACCATAATTACAATTATCTGTATACTTGTAAAGAATTATCTATCTATAAAACATCGTACAGTTATAGAACACAAGTAGCAGTTCTTAAATCCTTAATTTGTATACAAGTACACAAAAATCGCCAGATTTTTTTCTGAATTCTAAAAGGTGTAATTTGTAGGGACTTCAAATTTGCGTAAAACTAAATATAAAAAAAAAATTAGGCAGAAAAAAATATAAAAATTTCTCAAGTTTTAAAAACAATGCATTTTAATAATGGATATTTTTTCATATGAATATTACACATTTAGAATGTATGGAAAATTTTCAAAGATATAACGCATTAACTTCCCCATGTTTCAAGATCAGATAAGTATAATGGGATATATAAATGTATATTGACCATATAAACAAATAGCTAAAAATGAATCAGTCTATATAAATATATTATTCAATAATGTCCTCAAATTTTTAATTATTTTTTGTAATTTTCAAGTAGCTGATTGATCTCTTACGTAGACGCCGAAGACAAATTGCACTTTCAGTTATGCTTATAATTATATATGTATTACTTGGCTAAATTATTTGCCAAGCATTTAGTGTTTAAACCGTTTGCGTGATGCCAATGCTACGGAATATTGTTGAAATTGGTCAACTGCCAATTTTTGCAAGCGTTGCACAAAGTAAGAATTGTTCTGCTAGGCCTTTCAACGCCCGCATATGTATCAAATAATTTATGCTCAACCATTTTGTGGCACTTTGCATTAAATTAAATATAAAAAAAAATGTAAAACTGTTAAATAATATACGAGTTTAAGCTGCAACAGGAAATCGCTGTGGCAAACGCATGTTCATTCATAACTTGATCTTCTCGCGGGGTGGGTCTCGATGCCAAAAACCCAAAATTTACCCACAGCCATACTATGTGCAGTGTTGGCAATTTGTGACGAACAGAAATTTACTCTACCTGTTATTGAGAAAAGTTTGCAAATATTTTTAGCATCGTTTAAATAGTTTTTACATTAAGAATAAATATTTCTTAACGTTTTTTTTTATGTTTTGCCACTATTGAAAAAGCTTCTTGTTTTCGACAGAAACTTTAATCAATATCAATGTTTTATAATTAAAAGTGGTCTTAAATGTGTATTTTAACTGAATTTTTAAATAATCCAATATTTTGGAGTATTTCAAAGTTGGCAAATAAAAAAGAAATCAAGTTGCAACTTCAACAAATTCCAAAATCGCTTGAGAAATGCGATAAATGGCCAGATTGTAAGGCGAAAAAAAAGTATTCCATTCCAACTATATATATATATATATAAATATATATATATATATATATATAAATATAGATATATATATATATATATATATATATATATATATATATAAATATATATATGTAATACATATATTTTGATATTTATAATATATATAATGAGCAATTGCCCAACATCGCAATGCACTTGTGCCTGTCAGCCAAACAGAAAGCTACAATAACAACACAAAATTGTTAAACAATGTAATTCAAATTTGTTTAATTAACGAAACTTTGTTTACATATATATGGTGTACATATTTATTTATGAGCCAAAATGACAAGCCAAGGCAGCTGGGCACGCTTATACTTAACGCATTTCATTACAGGATCCCAATCCGATCCGAACCGAATCGAGGAGGAGCTGCGTTTCATTCTCAAATAGACAGCTGCCATTTTTGAATAGCATCCAACATTTTTGTTAATGTATATATGTGTACACTTATGGTCAATATAATAGGTAAACTATTCTAAATTAACTACAATAAAAATAGGTATATATGCCGACTTAGTAATATTTTTATTTTAATATTTTTTGTTTAAACTGATTATATATATATATATATATAAATTATTCTTTTTAAACTATATTTACTTTCTTGCGCAAGTTAAAACGAGCGAGTGTGCCTGTTATATTGACTAGCATTGTATGCAGTTTTGCATAGTTGCATTCTATGTATTCTACTGTCGCTGATCACTTGCCCAATAGATGAAACAATCTATTTTTGATTGTCTTTGGTTTTTCGCTAGACAAGAACGTGCTAAATGGGGGTGCGTTTTGGGGTACTGTGTTGCGATCACTTCCGGTTTTTCCCAAAGGCAAAACAGAATTTAAAATCCCATTTGTATAATTTTTATTTCGTATGCATGGCAACAGACGCTCGCTTCTCACTTTGACCCGTTAAGAACCAGTACTACGTACATACGTATGATCTGAAGTCCCGATCAGTTTCTGGTTTCTTTTACCTCGCTGCTTCTCTGATTGGATTGCGGTTATGTGTTCGGAGTACTAACCCTAACACTAACCTTAACCTCCCAGCAGAAGAAGCGAAGCGTATCGAGCGCCGTTCTTCTTGAGATCAACAATGCATTAAACGAAACAAGTCATAAAAATTGCATTCTTTTTTTATTGTTTTTTGTTTTTTCTCTAAGTGGCAGGTGTTTTTGTGGTTGCCAGCATTCGGACTCTGTATTTAAAAAAACATATGAATATCTCTTGCAACTAAAACCGATAAAACGTTTCCGAATGTACGACTACGAAGCATACATATTGTTGGTAGAATAATTTAAAACTAAATAAAAGTTAAAAAAAAAAACTTAGCAACGATCTCTTAAAAGAGTTTTGAGATATATAACTTATGGAAAAACCAAACGTTTTTTAAATGTTAAGCAATAGAACGCAGGAACATTAAGAATTACAATCTTTTTTAGCTGTTATAGTTCACAATTTTAACGACAATTTGTATAACTTGGTTTTTTAATCAGGTTAGTTTTCTTAACAATTGATTAATATGTGTTGTCTAATATATGCGTTATCAATGCAGATAGCATTTTATTGTCTTTTTTCTGTTTTTGTTCTTGCTGATGAGCGCCAGAAGAAAAGCTACCTAAAATTAAAAGAAAATGTTGAGAGCAGCTGTGGAAACTTTTGACGACTTGCTTTTTATATTCATGCGCAGAGAGCCACTCAATGTGTGTGTGTGTGTGTGTGTGTGAGAGAGAGAGTGAGTGTGCCTGTGTGTGTGTCTATGTTGCCCACAGTGCAACTATAAAAAGAAAGCGCGCTCGCTTTCAGCGCTCACTTTTGGTCCCAGCAACCAAACGGTGTACAACAACAATTCAACACAAACGCAAAAGAATTAAATTGAAAATATTTCTTAGCGGTTATTTCGTGTTCTCTTTTTTTATTTGTTATCTACATAAATAGTGTTGAAACTACTTAAATTATAAACACATACATATTGCTCAAGTCCAAGTGCATTTGCATTGAAGTGCGAATACGTAGTGTAAAAACCAAAAGGAATTCCATAGGCAAAGCGTTCAAAACGGAAGCCAAAGTAAATAACATCCAAATAAAGTGAGTGCAAAAATTAAACGCAGAAGTTTTGCCACCATTTTTGTATTATTGCCATCCTGTTTGCCACTCTCAACTGGATAACGATCGATTGTGCAAACTGATTGAAATTCACCATCGATAAATTAAAAACCAAACAAATTACTCTTACTGATAAGCAGCGCAATAAAATCATTCTGGCTTTGTTGTTGTGGAGTGGGTGGTTTGGGAACAGAAGTAAGGTTAACCGAACAGTTTCCCAATAAAAAAACGGCAAATTATACATTTTCTGGCTCAACTGTCGCTTGGCATTGCGCATGCGCAACTCTTCAGAGTTAAAAGTTCAAGCCAGCTGACCCAGCTATGTTTTTTAGGTTGTGTGTGTGTGTGTTTTTGTGTATATTATTTTTGTTTCTGTTGCTTCTTTTGCTGTCAAGTAATTTAACTTTGTTTTTTCTTTCTCTCTTTTGGGGCCGCTCTGTTTTTATCTATCAAGTTTTTTAAATCTTTCTTTTTTTTTGGTCTTTTACTATGGTTTACAAAACAAATGGTGTAGCAATGCTAGGGCGAAAATATAACAAAAACACAATGGGCGCTCGAACGAAACAAATTTTCATTGTTATTATGGGTGTATGTTGTGGTTGTCTTTTTCATGTAGCGTTTCTTTTCCGTTTAGTTGCTTATTGTGTTTTTTTATTTCGATTTTTTTCTAACGTTTCGCAAAACTTTAATTGGCCTTTATTTACATTTACAGTACCCAAACAATTTTTTTTGCCAAAATCGAGGTGCAACAATAGAGGCGAGACTGTCTTTCTTGTGACACGTGAATCTTCTTAAAGAACGGCTGCCGAACGCTTTTCTGAGTCAATATTTACAAAACAGCAACAACCTAATACCAGTAACAATATGGCCGATGTTTCGCATGAATTGGGCGCCCTACGCTTTGTAGTGGTAAGTAACGAATCTTTACCAAACTTATCAAGTCAAATTTTATACTCCAATAAATATTAGATATTATTAGGCAAGCCTCAAACTTGACACCATGAAAAATAACATATTTGATTAAATGCGACACACAAACTAAAAAATATCTTAATGTATTTAAAAAAAAAAAGTAAATACTTATATTGGTAAGAAATATTTTGGAATGTGGGTTTCAAACTTAAAAAATGTAAAATATATTAAAAAAGAGAAATTTGTTCAGTTATTTTTATAATTCCCATTAGCATTGTTATTGTATTGCGAATATCTCATGCGACAAATGCCTGAACATTATTTATGTGCGCAAAACAAAAAGCCCTCGAAATAAAATGGGGAAAATGGAAAATAATAATAATAAACCACAAGTCCACAAGCCAAGTAAAATAAAACAATACTAAGCGTGGAAAAATGTCGCAGAGAATTTGTATTTTCATTTCTGTGTGAGAAATTGTTGCTGTTTCGCAAATGTCAAAAAGCCATCATGATTAAAAATCATTAAATATTATTATAAAAAGAAATAAAAAGGAACAAAAAAAAAACAGAAACAAAACTCGAAACAGCAAAAAAAAAACGGTTTTCAATTTTTGTTTGCTTTAATTTGTCGCCACATGAATTGCCAAAAGAGTGAATATATGCAGTATGTATGATGTATGTGCATATATACATCTATATATATACACTCGTGTCTGTTCTATATGTATGTATGTATGTCTCTCTGTGTATACTTTGGCTGACAAAAGAAGCAAATTTTTTGTCGCACTGTGCAAAAGATCAAAACACGGAAAAATTCTTGGCAATGACCATCGTTTGAGTTGAAATAGCTAAATGTTATGTAGCCTCATATACAAACATACATACATACATATATACATACCAAATACTTATTAGTCTGTGTAAATATCTATGTACAACTTTATGTATTGTGTATTAAATGAGACGACTTCTGCTTCAGTTATATATAAACTACAGACTTAAGACATCAGACAATTTATATAACATAAGTACCTACGCAAGCAAAAGTGTAGATACAAACTTCTTTTTAGCTTTTGTTGGGGCCGCTCTTTTGAACAGGTTCGGTTCATTGGCTTTGCCATATAATTTGTATGCTTTAGTGCAGACAGAAAACATATAAATTTCATATATATATATTTTTTATATTTTTCACTAGCATGGGAAATGTGTAAGTTTGTGTTTCAATTGAAATTTCTGCATTATGCGGAATATTTTCACACACGACTTTCATCTTTGTGCGAATTTACTGCATATCAAAACCACATTATATATTTAGCATATATGCACATGCATATATATATATAAATATATATATATATATATATATATATATATATATATATGTATATATACATATATCCTATATAATTTTCAGCGTTATTGCCAAATTCGTATACTTAACATTTTCATTCATCGCATGGCGCTTAGCTGCGCATTTTTATTTTATTTATATGAATGAAAATTCTTAAAGCAAATGAGCTGGCAGCCGAAATTGATTGAACAAATTTTGGATATTGATCAAAAAGGAGGACAACAGCGCCATTGACAACGTCATAGCCTGGCTCTTCTATTTGCATATAGTAATTATTTTCTTATTGTCACTGTCAATCCAAATTGGCAGTTAAATAAAGCAAACAGCTGGCAAAAGTATACAGATGCAAATATCATGCATATATGTGGCAAACAACAGTAGATCCGCTCGAAAGATTTATGCAATAAACTTAACAAAACTGAAAGCGACATTATTCAAAAATTATTCACCAAAAAAAAGCATTCACACATATGTCGCTAGATGAAATTGGTATGTTATAAGAAATGAGCCACAACTAAAATACATTTGCAAAAATTTTGGTTGTGAAGGCCGTTTGCTGGCTTTTATTTTAATTTTATTTCTTTAGTTTTTAAGTTTGTTTTTATGAAATTTAATTTCTTTGTGTTCGCTGACTGGCTGCTTGAGGAAGTGATAATACATTATATTCAAACTACATGTTTTCGTCAAAGTTTTCTTTTTATTTATGGGCCGACATTTGCACATTCTTTTTGTCCCACTCGCTTGTGCACTATATTTATATCTGTACATGTGTATATAGCATGTAAACACACACATGTCTCGCTTATTTCTAAACTATTTTCCACATATTAAATTAAAAATGAAAAATGAAAGAGCATGTTAATCTGGTGTTATTTAATTACAACCAACTTATTAATCAACTTGCCGCGTGTCGCGACTTTTTCAAATTAATTGAAGTGCGCGCCAAGTGACATACAAGATAAGCCATTTGGCACGGTGACAGGCAGTTAACAGCCTGGCAACGCCAGCCAGATTCAATTTTTGTCTGTTTTGCATCAATTTGGCTTCCCGTTGCAAGCATTTAATTTGAAAGAAAATTGTTGTTTTGCATTTGCAGGATTCTCCGCTATCATCGAAGGTGGCCATGTTCAACAATCAGGCGACACAGCATAAGCAGTCGCAGTTATTGAACCCTTTCACGCACGATGGCCGATCCTCATCCCCAAAGCCGACTTTCTCCAAGGATCAGTATGGCAAACCCCTCGCCGGCAGTCTGACAGAGATGCGTGGCCAAAAGGCCAATATGCATGTAATGAAGGAAATGCTCGAGCTATGCCAGATCATTGACTCTGAGGGCTATAAGGTGAAGGATGAACCAACGATGCGAGTTATTCCATTCGGAGAGTTGTTTAATGTGAGCCAAACTTCGCCAATCCTCTCCAGCTGCATGGTTAACTTTCAACTGTTCTTTCCCCATCTTCTTAGATTTACAACTACATTTCGGACAAAGTCGTGGGGATACTGCTTCGCGCCCGGAAGCACAAATTGTTGGAATTTGAGGGAGAGATGCTTTATCAGCGTCGCGACGATGATGTGCCCATCTTTCTGCTGCGTCCCATTGTGGAGATACGTCGTGAGCTGACATCCAAGATTGATGAGATCAAGCGGGGCACGAGTCCAGCGCCACAGTCGACTTCAGTGTTGCTCGATAAGGCAACGCATGAGAAACATTTAAAGGGGCTGAAATCTCGCACTCCATCGCCGGCGGTTAAATCCAAGTCAAAATCACCATCGCCCGCTATGTCAAGGGCAGCTCCAGTTGCAGAAGCTGCTCCTCCTTCTATTGCGGCAACTGCACCTGTTGCAGCAACTACACCTGTTGCAGCAACTGCACCTGTTGCAGCAGCTAATCCTGTTGCAGCAGCTACACCTGTTGCAGCAACTACACCTGTTGCAGCAACTGCACCTGTTGAAGCAACTGCAGTTGATGTAGCAGATACTCCAGTTGCTCCAATTTCAACAGAAGAATCTCCCGCTGTTGAATCTCCAGTTGTGGAAGCTGCTCCAGGCATGACAACACCTCTTGTTGTCATTGATCAACCACCGGATGAGAAAGCCACAGAGGCGCCAGCAACAACAACTAAAACAGCACAGCCAGCAGATACAAAGATTGAGGAAGTGGAGCATGTTGAGCCAGCAGGTGAAGCCAAAACGGAAGCAGTGCCTAACCCAGTGGAAGCAGTGGAAATGGCTGCTGCAAGTCCACCTGCTGCCCATGAGTTGCCCACAATTGTTATCGAAGCCAGCGCAACGTTTGTGCGCACAATCAGTGTGGATCAGGAGCAAGGGCAGCAGCCAGTGGCGGATCAGACGAAAATACCTGCTGCAGAAACTGCCGAAAGTGCTTAGAACATAGCGAAGCGGACTATGTTTTTTTAATGGGGGAAAAAACTCGCAACTACTAAAGCGGCAGCTTTAAATGTGCAGTAATCTAGTTTTAAAAGCCCTAGTTTAAATTAATAATTAGTGTTAAACAGCACTGAAGACAGAGCGCGAGAGAGAGCAACCTAATTTATAAATGAATAATGCACACTTAAACATATATATCAAGTAAATATAATACCTATATAGACACAGTATTATATAAAACTCATACTTATTTAATGCATGGTTATTATATAATATGTTGGTAGTAGTTTAATTACAAATAAATCAATAAATAAAAAAAATATTTAAAAAAGTATATACATCCAATATTCAATGAACAATAAACAATGGTCAAGATTACAGATCTTGACAGTGACTGGACAATATTTACGTTTACTCCATTTTTAAAAGTCGTCGATTAATTTAGATAAAAATAATATACTTTTGTATCTGGAGAGCGTTGCCACAGCGCAATCGCGCGCGCTTTACGCAACTGGCAGATGTGGCAACACTCGCAGCTTCCACGCACACCAGCTGTTTTATGCCGCCTTTTGGCCTACTTGTGAACAGAACAATAAATTGCACAAAAATCCGCGAAAAAATGCGAAAATTCACAGCACTCGCGTGCGGGACGTTTGCCGGACTCTCAGCCTATTACATCAAGCGACTGAACGATCCCCAGTTAGAGGTCCACAACTCGTGGACAAACAGCGAGACGCCAGTCAAAGATTATGCACTGTGGAACAGCAACTGGGATTTTCGCGATCCCAAGAGCCTGGTGCGGCCGCTGAAGACTGACAGTCCGGAGGAGCAGAATCGCTATAACAGCGAACTTCAGAAGGAAATGGCAAAAAAAGCACGTCACATAATACTAATCCGACATGGCGAATACCTGGATGTTGGCGACACTGATGATACACACCATCTGACAGATCGGGGTCGCCAGCAGGCCAAATATACCGGGCAGCGTCTGCATGAACTGGGCATCAAATGGGACAAGGTTATTGCCTCCAATATGGTGCGTGCCCAGGAAACGGCCGATATTATACTCAATGAAATTGAGTACGACAGGGCCAAAGTGAAGAACTGTCCATTTCTACGCGAAGGTGCCCCAATTCCACCACAGCCGCCTGTCGGCCACTGGAAGCCTGAAGGATCGGTGAGTAATCTAGCTCCCTACTCTATGCAACACACAGTATACAGTGCCCTTCATACCTATGCCTATATGCGTCAATCCAATGCCAAACCTTATATAAAATTGACAGCGAGTTGTGCCGTCGATTAAATTATTAACCTAGTCGCTATATGGATTGAACCGGACGGTATAATCACTATCCAATTTGTTTGTTTTATTTGCAGCAGTTCTTCCGGGATGGAGCGCGAATTGAGGCCGCTTTCCGACGCTACTTCCATCGTGCCTATCCGGACCAGGAGAAGGAGAGCTATACGCTCATCGTTGGCCATGCCAATGTGATACGGTACTTTGTTTGTCGCGCCTTGCAATTTCCGGCTGAGGCGTGGTTGCGCATTACCGTCAATCATGCGTCAATCACTTGGCTGACAATCAGTGCATCCGGCAATGTGTCTATCAAGTATCTGGGCGACTCCGGCTTCCTGCCTGCCAAATTACTCACGAATCGCATACCTCGCGACGCCAAGAAAGTTGTCTAGTTCTACGTGAGGTCGAACTGGTTGAAATTATTTTATATTTCTTTTAAGAAGACTTGTTCGTAGTTACAACGCAAATTAGATAATCACAATCATAAATATTTTTATACACTCTTCCCCTAATGTGAAGTTAGTTTCTGTAAGTAAAGTAAATTTGAATTTGTATTGAAGTGAAAAATAAGCCTTACATTCAATATAATTTACAGATCTTAGCTAAGTTGCTGAGATGCAGATATTTCCAGAGAATGAGGCTTAGTTGCTATCTAATCTCACATATATTCCACAAATGATATCCAATAACGTAACAAGAATGCAGCCGTAAACTTGGATAACGGCTTTACACAATGCGTAATCCGCTTAAACCAATTTCTGATCAGAATCGTTTTGGTAATCGATTGTTGCTGGCTATCGATATCGCCAGCTGAATGTGTGCAGCCAGCAAAGTTGCCGCTTAAACGCTGCAGTTCAACATGTGCTGTCAATAAAAATAAATGATTATAATAAAATACGAGTCCTTGCACTTACCATGGACTATGATCTATTCCAGTCAGATGACGATGAGGACATTTTAAGTGCCTATTTGCAAGCGTCGCAAAAGTTACCGTCAGAGCCGCAAACGCAGGTACAATTACAAATATTGGACAACAATAAAGAGTTGAGTGCAGCTACTGATGACGATGGGAAAGCGACGGACATGCTTCCCGAATTTAACTGCGGCGGACGGGATACGAACAGGGCGTCAAATGATTTGCCCAACACGGGATTTGTGCGAAATGGTTATTCACTGGATGCGCTTGTGCCCCGCAGCCGCCTGGACAGATTAAGCTTTGATTTCGAGCAGGGACAGCTGCAAGTGTGCGTCGTAATGCGATATCTGCAGGGTGAGGCGTGGTGAGTGTTAGTCTGAGGTCGTTTTTTACTCTATAATCGGAATCGAATTACTCCCAGCAAGAATATACAGAAGCTGTGCGGTGCTGTGGCAGGTCAGCAGCAGCTTCAATCCAAATCCTCGTTAAGTGCTGCCGCTGCCAGCTGGTATACGGCACGTCAGCAGGTTACACACTTCTACCATTGGCTGCTACACGATGTGCAGATAGCGGATCAGTGGCACTTAATCTCACCCGGAGTTCGACAGCTGCGCGAGCTGCTGAACAATTGTCTGGATGCGTCAGCATGGCGTGTCCTCTATTTTGCAGAGCATGGCAAGGGCAATGAGTGCCAGGCGCCTGCCTATCAACTTTACCACGGTGCACTCGAGTGGCGTCTGCTCGATTTGTGTCTGCAGCGAAAGCATCAAACTACAACTGTGGAGCAGGTGGAAGATGATCAGCTGTGCTATCAGACTCAACTGGCGCGCATCTTAGACGATCTGGTGCTTTGCGCAAATTATCACTATCGAAGCAAACACAGCGCTGAACTGTTGCACACTTCGGCATTCGTGTGCCGCTGCAGCAAGGAACTCTGGCTGCTCCTTCATCAGCAAATGGGCTTGGAGTGCGCCTTCTGGCCACTATTCCATCGGGCGATGCAGCGACACAAGTCGCAACTGCAGCGTACGTCTTCAACTTGATTACAATGTTGTGCTGTTAATTTTACATATTATTTTCTTGCAGCGGAGTGTGGCACCAACGCTGCCGCCTTGGCTTACCACGAGTTCTATGCCTGGTTGCGTCTTAGTCTCGCTCGCTTGGCTGCTTATGGCGCAGATGGTTTGCAGTTGAGCAAACCAGCAGCAGTCGGCGCTGAACTGTTGCAGAGTGGCAACCTGCTGCGGCAGTTTCTTGCCTTACAGCCGGATGAGCAGCAGCGTCGCGTTTACCTCTGCTTAATAGCGCCGCTGCTGCTTCGCTGGGCACAGCCCGATACGGATGTGCTGTGCCAGCTGTGGGAGTATCTACATCGTATGCTCAACTCCAACTTTAGTATGCAGCTGCTCGAGCAGCTTCCATTGATTTGCACCAGCGGCGCTGCCTACGTGGAACGTTATCGTACCCTGCTCGCCCGGCCGCACATCGAGGACTTAAATCTAAGCAGCTTTACGATCTTTGTGCTGTTGTTGGGCAAGACGCTACATCAGCTGCCATCACTGGGACGCGCCGGAAATCAGGCGCAAAAGCTAATGGGTCGGATCTTTAGCAAGTTTAGTGCCGCCAAGCTGTTGGCCTTAAACGAATCCGGCATACACCATGTGATCGAGTTGTTCCTTTGCCTGCTGCTCACATATTCCGAGTTTGGCGAACTAGCCCCCAAATTGCGTGAATTGCTTCTGTGTCTCGCGCTGGACAAGTTGCCGCCGGCGCGACGCCAACTGGCTGCCAAAGGGCACATGGCCCTGTTGCTACTCCATGCGCAGCGCCGACAGCCGATGGAGGATTATGTGAGCAAGCTGCTTGCTCAATTGGCGGCCGTGCGCAACGATGTGGAGGTCGGTGGCATCTATGGGGCTACGCTGCAGCCCATCTTCGAGCTGGCTGATGACTATGCACGTGGTGAGCAACTTCTTCTGTCCTCCTGGCTGACGCACTACCTGGAGCACAGTGGTCAAGCGGCACAGGAGCGCGTCTGGCAGGCGTTACATATGCTGTGCCAAAAATTAAAGGCAAATCCGTCGACCGCCATGTGGGATGCACTGCAGCAGCATGTACTGCCACAGTTGCGACTGCAATATGCCAACGGATACAGCGTCTGGTTGCCCAAATTGGCGGCCGATTTCGTTGCCTTGGACAAGGATCGCAAGTTGCTGGAGTTGTTGCTTCTGGGCACCGAGCCAGCAAATACGGCAGCCAGTGCCCAACTGCTGCTCCATGTGCTAATGCAACAACCTAATGATACTCTTGCTGTGGCTGCCGCACCTAGTGTGCTTGTCATCCAAGTGTGGATTAAATCGCTGGTGCTACTCACGGCACAGCACGACTCCGTGCTGGCCCTAACACCACACATTGCCCAACTGGCAGAATTTCGTGCGCTGGGATTGGATGCTTCTTCGCTGGAGGGCCGTGAACCATTGTGTGCCTTCTTTGGCGCCGTGGGTCGTCGCGCCCAGCAGCAGGATGCTGTGGCGCATGTCCGCATGCAGCTCAGCCACAAGTTGCATGGCTATGTGGCGCACTTTGAGCACTGGCTGCCGCCAGCTATGGCGGAACAGCGACCGGAGATTGTGGCACGCTTCTATAACTTTTTGGCCATTGTTATATATAATTGCGCAACATTGACCTATGTACGCTCCAAGCCCACTTGCTTCTTCCACCTGGCTATGGTGCGTTTTCTGCTGACCACACAGCTGCAGGCGGGCACTCAACCGGAGGGTCGCCTGCCTCAATTGGTGCACAAGATATTCCCGGTGCTGTTGCAGGGCATTGGCCGGTTGCCATATCGCACGGATGCGTATCTCGGTCGGACAGTCGAGCAGCTCATTCTTCAATGGACACCACATTTTGGTTTTACCAGCAATGTTAAATTGGTGGCACGTCCATTTGCAACGCTCCTGCAAGCGGATGCGGATGGCGAACTTGCCCAGTTTGTGCTGCAGCATTTAACAACTCAATTTCTGGGTGTGCAGCGCAGCCAAGTAGGTGCGAATGCTGGATTAGCCCTCATGGTTTTACAGCAGCTCTTCGTAGGACTGGATGAGGCAAAGAATGCGCCGAGTGCAGAGTCACAGCTCTTAACGCTCCTTAGAGCTGTGAATATTCCATTGCTGGAGCATATTATGTTTGTTGGCGAACTGGAGACAAGCCGCATCCAGGTGTTGAATCTCTATCGTCAGATGGTCCTTCTCGGTGTGTTCCAGCGTTCAATCGCGGCGCAAGAGATCTGCTCCGGCGACATACGCGCGCTGGCCGAAAAGCATTTGGCGCACTGCACCTATTTCTACTTCCAGATGCTCATCAAGCTGGCAGAGCAGGCGCCGCAATTGGTAGCACCACTTTTTAGTTTTGTGCGCGAGCAGGCCATCAACGTAGAGCTTAAGCGGGGCGCTGGCGATGATGTGGGCATACGCAAGTGCCTGCAGCGATTGCAGCAGGCACTCCAAAACAGCACCTAGTATTTAGTACAAATATACATTTAACGAATGGTTGGGGAAACAAGACCCAAAACAAAATCACACCTTCAATATATACATTTGAATATAAATAAAATAGACTTAATAACCAAAGGATTGGATTTAATAAATTTGACTCTGTAGTCAAAAAGATAAGTCTTTATAATTGTACTTTCATAAAGACTTGAAACTTGGAACATAAAATAAAAAGGATAAAAAAACTAAGACTGCTCATTAAAAATAAAAGATATCTCCCGTGAATTGTAACAAATATTCTTCGCTGTATCAAAGAACCGCTACTTAATCATATTCGATATATGAAATGCACTATATATCGATAGTTGATTTTTGGATTAAAGCGTATATTACATATATATTGTCCATCTCCGTTGTGGACATTTGGACTTTTGTTTCGCTGCTTATCTTAAAGAACTTCATTACCTTCAAAGTGTTAAGAATAACCGGGGCAAGTTACTTAAAGTTACGTAGCAACGATGTCATTACGTCCACTTGTGGAAGGCGACTGCGGCGCTGTGAATCCTTTGATGCAGTTGGGCGGCCAATTCTCCCGCGATGTAGCCCACAAGGATGAAGGTTTTCAACAGGCGCAATTCGAGCGAGGCTTGCGTCCGGACGAGCAGATGGTCAATGATTTTCTCGGCCAAGTTTCTGCACCGCTGCAATCCTTTCAAATGGACAAACTGCTGCAGGAGATGCGTGGCATTGAAATCAATAGCGCAGCTGCACATCAGGACGCACAGGAGGCAGCGATTGGTAGCCAATGGAGTCGGGACTTTGCACAGCAACAACAGCGACAACGGCTGCCCAACCAAATGTTGCACATGCAGCCGCAACAGCAAAACATGCAACTTGCCGATGAGTTCTTCGATGAGCCGCTAATTACCAGTCAAAACTTCATGCCGCTACAGATGATGCGACAACCATATATGGCCATCACAGGGCCACCTCAGCTGCAACAGCCGCAGGAGCAGCAGCAGCACGATGCCTTTTTCGATGAGGGCATGGAAACAATTATAACCGATAATCTGCCAAAGGTCGCGAATCCCGGCGAATCTGTCAACGATTGGATTAACGACTATCAGCACAACAACGAGCAAAGCGAGCAGGCGGCATCGAATTTCAATGAAAAGTTCTGGCAGCGGCTGCAGGATGAATGGCAAAAGCTTGCCGATGAAAACGAGCATCCCTGGCTCTCCGAGTACAGTGAGAATCTGGATGCATATAAGGAGTACGAGTTCGCCGAACAGAATCCCATGTCCGAACTGGACAATGCATTTGAAAAGGGCAAGGACTACCTAACCAAAGGTGACATACCTAGTGCGGTGCTCTGCTTTGAGGTAGCCGCCAAAAAGGAGCCGGAACGTGTCGAAATCTGGCAGCTGCTGGGCATGTCCCAAGCCGAGAACGAAATGGATCCACAGGGCATTGCGGCACTAAAGCGTGCACTTGAACTGCAGCCAGATAATGGGCAGGTGTTGATGGCATTATCTGTTTGCTATACCAACGAGGGTTTGCAGAGCAACGCGGTGAAAATGTTATCCACATGGCTTGAGGTTAATCCGAAATACAGGCATCTGTTAGCCGCTTATCCACAGCTGCAATCAGACGCGACCTCGTTGGCCTCCTCCCTAATTGGCGGCCACAAGTTGCGTGATCTACAGCAGGTTTATTTGGATGCGGTGCGCATGCAGCCCGCTCAAGTCGATTCCGATCTGCAAGAGGCACTTGGGGTTCTCTATAATCTATCGGGCGAGTTTGACAAGGCAGTCGATTGTTATCGCTCTGCCGTCCACGTTGATCCGCAAAATGCGAAGCTTTGGAATCGCCTTGGTGCCAGCTTAGCCAACGGCTCACGTTCCGTGGAGGCCGTTGAGGCGTATCAGCAGGCTCTCCAACTCCAACCGGGATTCATACGCGTCCGCTACAACGTCGGTGTCTGCTGCATGAATCTGAAGGCCTACAAGGAGGCCGCTGAACATCTGATCACCGCTCTCACCATGCAGGCGAACACAAATGCCGCCCGGGAGCTGCCCAACGCTCACTCAATCGGTCAAAATCAAATGTCCGAGTCCATTTGGAGCACTCTAAAGATGGTCATTTCGCTGATGGGTCGCAGCGATCTACAGGGTCACCTAGGCGATCGCAATTTGAAAGCCCTTAACGAGGCCTTTGCGGACTTCAATTTATAACTTCGTCCCAGTTTTTGGGCGTTAGCTTTGAATAGGACCAAATGAATTGTGTAAAGCATTCCCCCGGAATTTGTCACTTTTTCCATATATGTTTTTTTGTATGTTTAAGTCTTTAAAGAACTGCAAAAGTGGTTCGATTGAACATGAATAAATTGTTCAACTATGTTTTTTACCAGTGGACCGAGATTTCTATCATCAATTGTATAACAAGGACAGTTTAATTCGTTTTAAGTCTTTTCCATCTAAATTGATTGATATTTAAATATAAGCGTTAATCGATAATAAGGGAACACAAATCTCTTTTTCAATGCATTACAATTTTCGTGACACATTCTTTTTAAGGACATTAAAGAGGTTATCATCACGTGTATAAAATGACAATTCCCAAGTCTTTTTTTCGTGTTTTAATAATATAGTACATTTTATAACTTAAGTATGGGTTTGGTAGGAGTTGTGTGAGCCAATGGACTTATGGTAGATTGCCCAGACGTTTGTAGTCGATCTTTTCCAATTGAACCAATGGTTTTAGCTGCTCCGCAAATACCCGCATTTCCTCGCCCACGTTCTCCTGACCCGTGGGCGCCACCACAGACAATTCGACAATATAGCTCTGTGAGATGGGCTCATTTGCCATGTCCTGCTGCTTGCCGGGCACAATTTTAATCAGCTTTGTCACGGTAATTTTCATGCGACCCTTGCGAAACATGTAGCCTGCATAGAAACCGAAATATATATTATTTTAATCCTTGTAGCTACTCAAAACACAAAAAGGTAACCTTTTGCTATATACTCGAACTCGAGGCGAAAGCCCATTTCGGTAAGAAAATCGAGAATTCCATTGGTGCAGGCGCAGTCCATGCAGCTGCGAACCAGTGTCGGTCGACGCATATCCACCTCGGGCTGACCCAAATAGCGCATCTGAAATGGAGCATCTTGTCCCAGCGCACGTCGCACGCGCAATAACAACGGCTGCGGTGATGTTGGCTGCCTTAGGCTCATGCATACCTCAAGATCGTGAAATCTTTCTGGCGACGTATCAACATTATCACATAGACCCTTCAATCTGTCGAGAAAGTATTAAGTTTATTTTAAATTTTAGCTCAATTTTCAAACGCACCTGTGCATCAAATGCTCGACGGCAGTGTCTAAAATGGAGCCTTGAAGCAAGTACTCGAGATTGGGCAGAAATCGATTGTTTAGCGCCAACGAGAGTGATTCACGTGCCGAAGAGATGGCCATCAGGTAATATATAATGTATAATAATTTTAATTAATAGCCGCACAACTCAAGCGGTTCTTTTTTGTTTATGCTCCACTCTTGCGTTGTATTGCAAAAATCAAACATTGGTCATCGGCATATCGAAATTGTAATGTATCGATTAAATGCATAGAACGTTAGATATTAGAAGATTACACCAGCGTAGCTTGCTAGACTAAGATATATGTTTCCGTGACGTCAATGTGTAATGTTGCCGCTCTCCAATCAGAAAGTCGCTTTTTAATTGTTTAATTTGCTTTAAAGAGCTCTAAGCTTGACTTATTGGAATATACTGCAAAACTGAATTTTTACAGCGATATCGATATGTCATACTTTCGTATATATGACGTAATTGCGCAGAGCAAAAGAGCATGAACGTTATCTTAAAAATACGATATTCTTGACTCACTTCCGTTGCGGTGAGGTTGCCAGCTAAAGGCTGCCCGATAAGGATGCCAGACACCAAAAAAAGAACAGCCACCACACATCGTCGCAATTGAAATCATTATTGTTGTTCAAGCCAACAACAAATGTGTTGATATTGAGTTTATTACAGCCAGCTAGATGGCAAAACAAATGCGATATAAATTGCCATCGCAGTGTGTCGCAACGATTCGGCATAACGGTAGTTAATCCGCCAGTTGAAAGTTACGTGAACAACAAAACAAAAAAAAACAAAAAAAAAACAAGGAGTACACCCAAAATTTACGTGAGATGCCAGCTAATGCAAGTGCAGCAACAACAACATCAACTGCAACAGCAACAATCAATAAAAAACAGCTGCAATGAATGTGAAGAAACGGCCACGTCTGGAGATAGCAACAGCTGCCACTGCCACATCCACGGACGATGCGCTCCTGAGCAATTCGGTTTATGGCAACGTTGCAAATATTGTTGGGGGTGGCTCCACAAGCGGTCTGTTTCTCACAGCCAGCAGCAGCGTCGGCAGCGGCAGCAGCAGCATGGGAGGCGTGACTGACATCAATAATGGTGCACAAATATACTTAACAATATGCGGCGATGATGACAACTCGAATGAATCTCAAGAATTCTATGCCATTGAGAGCATTAAGCAAGAACCAGATTTGGATGCACTGCATGCCCTTTTGCCCACAAACCTGCAGCTTCCAACCGGTTGTGAAATCTATTTAGTTAAGGACAACAAAACGAACGAACAAATGCTGCAAGTGAAACAAACGATCCCAACAGCAAAAACAGCAACAAAAAATGCAATGGCATCCATCAAATTGGAGCCGGACTCCATACCGTCCACGAGCGTGCTATTCGTTAGTGGCGGAGGCGCTGCCACGCCCACCACACACAATGTTGTTGTTGCTGCTAACAAGGATTCAACGCCAGCCAGCAATGGCAACGGCAGCATTTCCTCTCTTGCAGTAGCCAACCATCCACATCCACATCCAGCAACTCTTCCAGGTCATGCTTCCCAGACAGCCGCTGCTTCGTCTCACTTTAATGTCAAGCTGGATGCGTATAAGAAAAGGGACGATAAACGTCGTGCCACTCACAACGAAGTTGAGCGTCGCCGGCGCGATAAGATCAACTGCTGGATCTTCAAGCTAAAGGAGATGCTGCCCACGGAGGGCAATCGCTATAAGCCTCAAGTAAACATAAATGCAAATACCTTGCTTGAAACGATTGACGGCAGCAACAAGACGACAATGACGACCTCAACTACGACAAGCCTGCGTAGCAGCCACAATAATGGACGCACACCACCCAACGACTCGAAATCGCAAATCCTGATCAAGGCCTGCGACTACATCAAGAGCATGCAGAACGAAATTGATAAGTAAGTGGGTGTGGCTGCATCGAATTTCATTTCATTTTTATTTATGTCTCATTCAATAAATTTAGCTACTATTTTGAACTTCAAGCAAAAATTTGTTTATAAGTATGTTTAGTATTTTAAATAAACAAATTGAATAGCCGGTTTCACTCTCAACTAGAATTGAATTACAATATAAACTCCTTTAAGTTAAATTTGCTTAAGTGTGCGTTATTCATGGAATTGAATTCCAATTAGGGTTCATTCAGACTAAACACATGGATTGAATTACTGTTATGGTTTCTCGTTTGTTTAATTATCACATCAAGTAAATTTCAATTGATAGTCGATCTTTTTTAAGTAAACATATATGTGGGCTGCTCGTTCTATTCGTTTATTCTTAGGTCATCATTATATGGATATTAGAGATGAATTGAAAATAAATTATTTATAAAGAAATATATTGATTCATTAACTTGATATCAATTTTCAGCTTGCGCGATTGCCTGCAAGAGGCGGAGAGTCTGCGTCTAAGCAATCAGGCATTGAGGGATGAGTTGGAGAACCTAAAGCAGCAACAAGAGATGCAGGAGCTGCGTTTTAATACCGCTGGCGGATCATTCAACGTAACGCTAAATTCGTTAAATAGTTCAGCTACTAGTGACCTCTTCGATGGGATAGATACGGCACCGCATCTCTCAGCGATCTCTTCGATTAACTTCACCAAACGGGGCCTGATGATCACCGACTACGATGAGTAAAAGCAATATACTATGAAATAGAAGAATTTCCCAAACCCCCAAATTCAACCAAAGATTTGGATGCATAGGACAAAGAAAAGCAAAAACAAACAATAGTCAATATATTAACATTTATGTGCCACAATTTTGGGTGAGAGTAATAATAATGCGGGCTGCTTCGGCCGATGGCAGCCGAAGATAATTCTTGTTATCGCTGATATTCGTTTCTGTTGAACAATTGTTGTCAATCCTCATATGGCATACGTACATAGATATACATACATATATATATATATATATATATATATATATATATATATATATATATATATATACACAAACATACCCCTCTAAAAAATGAAGAAAAAAAAACAACTTTAAAACTATTTCATATTTTGAGCATATATTGTGCTTGTTTTTCGATTTTATTGTAATGTTACTCGCACTAATTAAATAATGTAAAGTATTTGTAATATTCTTAAAACAAACAATTATCTATAACTACATATACAAATATTATTACATATATACTATATTATAAATATACAAAAGCGGTTATCGAAAGTCTACACACAAAAGGATATGTGGCTTAAAATGCAAATTCTTGATTTTCCCCTAAGCTAAAAAGAAAGACATGAAGAGAAAGATAGAGAGAGAACATTTGCGGCCGTATTTTAAAAAACTTATAGACATAACCGCAATCAGGCCAATCATAAAAGCAAGCAAGATAGCATGTGTATTGGAGAGAGACAAATGCAAAGTAGATAAGGTGCATGATGTTGGCGTCGGTCAATCTTAAATACATATGCATTTCGCTCTTGTTGTGGTTTGTACAGTTAAAAACGATATTGTTAATTGAAATTGTAAAAAATTTGGGCATATATTGTTGTGAATCGTTAGAAAATGGTTTTTGGTATAGCGTTGATGAAAAAGGGTGCAATTTGTGTTACTTGTTGCTATCTTCATATATACCAGTTAATAATTCTATTTAAATTCAATAAAAAAAAATAAAAAAAAAACAAAACGAAAATAACGTTTATTCTTCCTGTGTGCTTGTTATATTGGCAAAGTGGATATTGTGAACATAGGATTATTTTGTACCCTTGTTGATGGTATAACTGGCAGGATGTTTGCCAACACTATATTTTTAATAGCACTTGAGAAATCGTTAGGCCACCACATTTTACTAGCCGTATGTTATCGATAGAAACATATCTACATATTCCAGCAAACGGTTCAGCTCAATATTTACAACTTTTTCCCATATAAGTTAAAGTAAACATTCAACTAGTGAGCACGAAATCAAATTGGTGGTGTTAAATCATATAAATGTAAAAAGAAAAAAAAAATGTATTCAATGCAAATTGTGTGACCAACCAAGCACACAAATGAAAAGATATTTTTACCTGCGACTTAAGTAAACAAACCAAATTGACGAACCAAAATTCTTAAACGATTGAAAACATAAACAACTTCAAATTTGTGCAGTATCAGAAACGACAAAAAAAAAAAACAAAAAAATAGAGCTAGTTAAAATGTGTTAGTGCATATAAAATTTGTAATTGGGAGAAGATAATCTGCATACAAATTGTGAAAGAACAAGAACACCAAACTAGTTTGCAGCAGCAACGGCGACAGCGACAGCAACAGCAGCAGCGACGGCACGATAACAAGAGCGACGCCAAGGTAGTTAACGAGTTGACAAGGGGAGTCCAGGCCAGACAGGCGGTCGGGCGGGTGGTGACGGCGACGGCGATGTCTGAGCTGTGTAAAAGAGATCGCACATATTAACGAGTGCGAGAGCATGTGAAACCAGTTTTTGTACGTATAAAAGGGTCCGAGGTGCACATCAGTGTTGCTAATTTAGCTTTTTTTTTTTCTGCTGACTGTTCTTATTACCAAGCTAAACTTGTTAGAAAAGGAGTAAAATTCTTTCCTCAAATCAGAATAACATTTTCATTGCTCAGCTAACATAATTAAGAAAATCATTCTTTTCGCTAAAATAAAATACATTTAATTAAATATAGTTGTTTATTAGCATATTTTGTTTTGCGTTGATTAAGATTGGCAACACTGATGCGCACTATGCAAATCAGTGAGAAAAGCAGCAACAACAATAGCAACAAGTAGAAGCAGAAGCAGAAGTAGAATGAATGCAAAATGGAAGCTGACCGCAGCATTGCTGCTTCTGCAACTTCAGGCGCGGACAGCAATCCTTGTCGGTAGAGGGGCAGGGGACAGCAGCAGCAGTAGTAGTAGCATCAGTAGTAGCAGCAGCAGTAGTAGTAGTAGTAGCAGCAGCAGCAGCAGCAGCAGCAACGCTCCGTCGGAGATAATCTTTCGCCAGTGTGAGTCCATTCGGATCGAAATGTGCCGCGGCATTGGCTACAATGAGACATCCATGCCCAATCTCGTTGGACACGAGCTGCAAACGGATGTGGAATACACACTGCAAACATTCGCGCCGCTAATCGAGTACGATTGCAGTTCCCAGCTGAAGCTGTTCCTTTGCGCCGCCTATGTGCCAATGTGTACTCCCAAGGCGCCGGTCCATTCCATTGGGCCCTGTCGCAGTTTGTGCGAATCTGTACGGATACGTTGCCATCCGGTGCTACAGGGATTTGGGTTTCCCTGGCCGCCGGCGCTCGACTGTGATCGTTTCCCGCGCGAGAACAATCACGAGACCATGTGCATGGAGGGACCCGGTGAGACGCATCTGCCTTTGCAGGAGGAGCATGACATATATGGGCCGAATATGAATATGCCAGGAACTGGCATCAAATTTTCACCATCTCTGCCACTCGATTGTTCTGCACTGGCCAAATCCCATTTATATGTGAAGCTACATCGCTCCGGACGCTGTGCACCACTCTGCGAAGCGGACATTCTATTTACGCCGAGTGAGAAGCATTTGACCGAGATCTGGGTATCCACGTGGGCATATGCGGCCCTGGGACTCGCTTGCGTCGCCACACTTTGTCTGCTCCTCCTGGGTGGCGATAATTGTGGACGCAATGCGGGCGCCAAATGGTCGCGTCTGTTGTCACCGTTGCTCTGGTGCCACAACATGATCACCATTGGGTGGACGGTCCGTTTCATAGTCGGACGCACGGGTACCTCCTGCGGCACAGACCCCCAGGCGCCAAATGAGCTCCTTCTCAGCGTGGATGGACTCTCCAATGCGGCCTGTGCCAGCGTCTTTCTACTGCGCTACTATTTTGGCATGGCAGCCTGTGCCTGGTAAGTTGGCTCTCGTTTCGCTTTCAACATTTATAATGATAACCAGAATAATAATTTTGGAGTCCCGAATCTATAAGCCAAAAAATTCCATGGCTACCAAAAATCGATTTTGATCGATATTAAAACTAATTTCAAAAATCGCCATAGGGTAGCTTTTAGGTCAGCACTTTATAAATTTTCTTGGTTCGTCTGTTTACAGGTGGGCAATTTTATGCCTTGGTTGGCATCGCGATATACGCCGTAATAGTCCGGACACCAAAGGACACATTGCCCTGCCTGCGGCCGCGAAGAGGCATGGTGGCAGTGGTAGTGGCAACACCGCCCAACAGGATTTGGCGCGCAACAATTTTGTTTGCTTTGTTGCCTGGGGACTTCCGGCATTTCAAACGGCAGCGGTCATTGTAATGCGATTAGTGGATGCCGATGAGCTACTGGGTGAGTCGTTGCGTGTGCTTTTTGTATATCAATTCGAACGAATCTCCAACATAATTACTATAATTTTGAACAGGCGCCTGTTTCGTGGGCAATCAGTCGGATAAGGCGCTGCAGGTGCTGGTCGCCACGCCCGTTTTCTGCTATTGGATCTTTGGCTCTATGAATTTAATATCTGGATATTTGGTGCACTGCCGCAACAAGGAGATCCTGCGCAATAGTAATGCGCTGAGTCTGCAGCAGCAACTGCAACTGGCCACTCACAACAGCTCCGGCATTGGTATATTCCTTTTCATTTATGGCACCGCTTGTGCCCTGCTGCTCCTCGCTGTTATCTATGAGTTTGCCAACATTGATGTGTGGTTAAGCGCACGGGAGACGAGCACGCCACTTTGGCCATATTTAACGCGAGCCTTCATGGAGCTCATGCTGGGTATTTGTTGTTTCGCTTGGGTGCTGGGACCAAGCATATCCAGCATGTACAAGCGGCAGTTGTCTCTGCGTCCGCTCAAGCAAACGACTGTCGTGGAGAGGACAACACACCCAACTCATCAGCAACAGCAGGTTCAGCAGCAGCAGCAGCTTCAGCTTCAGCAACAAAATCATCATCATCGTCATCATCATCAGCAGCAACACGCGCTCGACGGACAGAGCAGTTCGCGTGGCTCGCATATTGCCTGTAGCAGCACAGTTGTCTCCTACCATTCAGTGCGACCTTCACATCAATCGATGGCCAGTTCACCGCCATTAATCAGCAGTCCGTACAAACACAAATCACAACCGAGCGCCGGCTCCATCTCTTTGAATCAAATGTCAAATTATTCGCTGGGACGCAGCGTACAGCAGCAATCGCCGACGCATGCTCACTCCTCGCATCATCGCCTGTATTATGCGCCGCAGAAGCATCATCATGGTAATCAGGCACATCATACCAGCTATTCGCATTACCCGCAGCTACAGCGCTACGGCAATGAGACGCTCCTGTGAACGTATGTGTAAGTCAACTGAATAAGTTCCACTGATTCTTTCATTCAAATTTGCTTGTATGCTCTCATCTTGCAGCACATTCTTGTAATGGTCAACAGTTCTTTCAAGTCTGACGCCGCACTAAGATTCGCAAACAGTTGCGGCTGCCTAACCACAAACGTTCCTGCCAATGTCAGCTTAGATCTGTCAAGTTTAGCTTTTAAGTTGGCTCATGAGCTTGTGTCCAATTTGTTGGCACATTTACAAAGGTTTGTTAGCGTAAAAGTATCTATCCAAAATGTTTATACTTGGTTAGCAATAAATTATTCCACGTGCAACGTTTTTAGTTGTGGCAAACCTCCCAACTAATGCTACCTACTACGTGTATTACACCAATCTAAGTTTAGTAAAGCCCATTGTATTAAACTGTTGTAAAATTCAAATTTTACAACCTCTACATAAACACAGAATTACAATTAGAATCATAATTATCGCTGTATGTACAATGCACGTATGAGTGCTAAGTATGCATTTTTTTCTGGCACTAACTTTTTATATGAATCACCTTAAATGTATTACTGTAATTGTATTAGTTTCAAATAATGTGGGTTAATTTAATGTCTTAACTTTTATGTTGTGCTTTGCTCGTTGTGGTGTTTTTGTATGTATGATTCCATGTAATAACTTTAGAAAACTCAAAATGAAATTATGGGCTTCCAAAATTTAATACAAGAAAACAACTTGCCTTAGTCATATATAAACAATTTATTAATATACATTTTATAAAGATGAGTGAAAGCTATTTCATTTTGAGAATTCATTTAACACGAAAAGTTACGCATGGTGCCTTTATAAGTATATTTTTTTTTGCTTAATATTAAATATGTGTCTGCTGCCAATAACACCAAAGTACAATCCACTAAACAATTCTTGCCCGCATACAATATTTGTAAGATAAATGTTATTCATTTGATCTTTATCGTATTGCTTTTGGTTTTTTTTTTATTTGCTTACGCAGCAACAAAATACTGTGATACTGTGATTCATGTGCTTAAACAATTATTCAAATCAAAATATTAATCTAACCGTTTAGTTTGACCTACAAAACATAAATGATGTTAACCGCAAGTGTACTTAAAATTGATCGGAATTGTATTTGTATTCAATGTGCCATTTGTTTAAGAACTTACAGAAATAACTTCCAAGTACTTAGTTTTCAATGTACTCAAATCTATAAATATAAATATTTGTATCCATATTAAAGTCTGGCCAAAACTTATTGATTACATATATTTTGAACAGGTTTTTTATACCGAGCTAATTAAGAAAAATTATATATGCAACAAAACAGCTCGCTGGGAAATTAAAAGTATCAAAGTAAACATAAAAAATTAGTATTTTATTGAAAAAGCAACAAACTTTAAAATTGTAATTTGTATATTAAAAACATTGGTTTATGTTTTAGAAATACTATTTTTCTAGTGTAGCGAACAATGTATGTGTATATTTGGCCAAATATAATTGTGGCGATTTTTTTTTATCCAATGAAACAATGTGTTTAATTTGTTTATAAATATGTATTTTGTATTTTGTAACCTATTTATAGAGAATAAAGTGTCGAAAATTACTGAATACTTCAAACCTTTTATACATATTGATTATGTACAGAGTTTACACACAATTTTAGCGATTTCAATCCGATGAGCATTTTCATGGCGATATCCTTCATGGTTCTTCTATCATTGCTTAATTTATTACTGGCGAGGTCATCGAACATTTAATTCTTATTGTCGACTATGTGGTTGTGTTTCCACGTAGCCGTTACTGCGAACGGGCTCACAAACAACAATCGTATTGGTTTGACGATGGTTCCCCCTGCTGCTGTTGTTGTTCGTTGCTGACGATTGCCAGTTGTTCTCAGAGTCCTCGTCAGTTGCGACACCGTCGGACTCTTTCTGTGCCCTCTCCCGCTGATGATATTTCAGTTCGCTGGCATATTTGGAGCCTGAGATGCCGAGAAAGGAGGCCAGCCCACCGCCCACATAGTCAATGCCAGCCAATATGTTGTTGCCCACCTTGTTGGCCTTGTAACGTAGGCGTGGCCCCAGCGGCAGTTCGCGCTGCAAATGAAATGAGTCACAAAGGTATTCGGAGAGTTTAGAGTCGGCAGTGTATCATGTTGAATGTGTGGCAAACCTCAAGCTGGATATCGTGTGCGTTATCAACAACGTCCCCTTCTGCATCGCTATCACTGGAGGAGAGTTCTTCCATGACACCATCGCTAAAGTAAAGCATGCGCTTAGTCGATTGCAGCTCAATGTTGGCGACGCGATCGGTTTCGCATCGGTCAGTTGTAGTTGACATTATTTTATTGTTATTTAATTTAAATAATAAATGGGGCTTATTATGCTCCCTTAGTTTGTGTTCACACGCTAAAATGCGACTGCCACAAATGCACGGCACTGAGTGAATGGCCGAGCTAAACAAACCAAACACAATTTGAGCGGTTGTGGTCTTGAATTACCAAGCTAAACAAAACATAACAAAACAAAACAAACACGTTAATGTCGTATGACTATGTAGGGGTCGTTATTGTCCTTGGGTTTGAGGCCGGCGACGCGTGCCATGCACCAATTTGCTATATGCAATCAATAAAAAGACGTTTCAATGGCAATGCGCATCAGCCACAAACACAAGCCAAAAAGAAAAACAACTAACATTTTATCAGCAATTCAATTCGAGAAACATCGATACAAATATAAAATATCGATGTTTTCTCTAAAATCGCTATGCTCCTTTAACACCGATAGAACCCTACGATATGCTTGCGCGTATTTTTAATTTACTTTTACTGATTAAAAAAAATATTGCGCTGAGGTTTACGTGTTAGCATGGATAAATCTTTGCAATGTAAGTACTCTATTGATATTGATATTTCTAGGTGTGAACTGTCAAAGAAAAAGTGCCTAATCTGAAAAATAACAAAGTGGTAATTGTCAGCAAAGTAGTCGTTGCACTTATACATTATCAAGATGACTGGGAACAAAGCCATCCTGGACATCGACTTCTTTAATCCAATAATGCGGCAATCGGATGACTTCCTTATGCGAGGATCATTAAATATAAGTTGATATGGCATAAGTTGATGTCATAGATTTTTGACTCTATTTGTATGCAAACCGGTTGCTCATTTTGGGAATGATTTTATTCAGATCATTGAACGCCTTTGGTTCCTTCTATATAATGAAATTTGATTTTGTTTCCATTATTTGGTAGGTCAATGTGCTTACCATATTTTTCAAAATGAAAACATAATTATTGGATTTTAAATTTTCTTTTTTAATAGAAAAAAGAAATGTATGTGTATTTGTGTATATGAGTGTGTAGATGTGGGTGTGTGGTCTTGTTTGTATTTTATTTTTATACAATTTTGCATTATTATATTAATGACGGCATTTGACATTGACATTGACCGCATATATAAATATTTATGTAGTTATTTATAATATCAATTTTGTAATAATTCTTAAATATTTTACTGTAACCAAAATGCTTCTAAAAGTTTTGTCACTTTCATTAGTCTCTAAGTATTGTTTCGTTATCTCACTCCAACATTTGTTTTTGTATTTAAGGGCATACACCGTAATAAACCAACCAGACCAGCAGGCACTGGTTGGGATCAATTGAATAATTTACAATAACTACTGTGGACCATTCGAAATTAGCCAAGTACGTTTAAGGTTTAAGTTCTTATCAATTAATTGTATGTAGTTGTAAGCTGAGCTTTAATTTTTAGTTTTTCTCGTATTTTTTATTTTTTTTGGTTTTTTTTTTTATATAGATTATACCAAATATGGGAGTAGAAAATAAATAAAAAAAACTGCTGCTAGCAGTTGTGTTTAGATATCCGAAATAGTTGCTCTAATAGACCGATATTACATAGGTACATATTTAATAATAATAATAATAATAATCATAATAACAATAATAATAATATTGCAAGCGAGAGTAACAAGGCTATCAAGCATAGTATAAATGTTTAATGTAAACCTATTCTACGGGAATACCATGTATCATAACCCCATCAAAGAAAGCTAAAAATTGTGTGCTTGTGTGTGTTGGGGGGAATTGGAAAGGGGCAAAAACATAAACAAAGCACAATTCATCTTTAACCCATTTGGTCCGTTTGGTTGTACACTCGATATTCGGATTTTAGATTTCGGTTTAGGTTTTCAAAAAGAGATACACTACATAAGTCTGTACATACAAGATACGATGGTCATTTGGTTCCGCAACCTAAGTATGTAATTAAGAACAATTTGTCTAATAGTACTCATTAAATTAAAAGATATGTATCCATTTTGAATGGCACAATATTCTTTTGTAAATATCAGGGTATCTAGGGTATATGTGCATTACGAACACCTAACGTCTACGTAAGTACTCGGTATGTATTTTGGTAGTTGGAATATATCTAGAAGACATTAACTCTGATAGAATCAAAAACTCAAAATTTTAACTAACGCTGTAATTATTATATCATATCCGATTAGCAAGGAGCTGATGATGGACCTGGGGTAAACAATTAGGGCGAAAGGGATTTCTTTAATTTTGTCTGTACTATGATTAAAACTAATTGCAAAATGCTATCCAAGAATGATCTAATGTTCCCAACTGATATGCCGTTTGATTTCAGGAAGCTACAGCCATTAACATGAATTATTATGTACATATATAATGGCAATTCTTTTTTTTTCTAATCGGAAGTTGATGTGAAAATTATAAAAATAACTATGTATGTGGGTGTGTGTCAGGTGTGAGAGTGTGGGAGCGGGGAGAGGGGAATTGTACATTAGCCAACAAAAACACGGCCTTTTGTAGTACGATTTAAATTGTAGAATTCACATTCATTTTGATTTTCATTTTCAATTCCAAAATCAATTTTTGAAATTTTCACGTACGCCCTTTTATACGATTTTTCCTTCTGCTCTGTCGTTTTCTTCATGTTTTTGTTTGTTTTTTTTTGTTACATATCTTTTTTTTTCAACTTACACTTAGTATTCATTTATGCTATGTATTTTTGAACAACCCATGATTAGAGTAAAAGTTGAAAAATGCAATCCTGGACAAGATTATATATTTTGGCTTATGCATTTTCCCATAATACTTCGTATTCTTCTTATGCTTCGTTTTCTAAGTATATTTAAGTTATTTTGATAGCGCTTCCAAAGTTTGATTTGGTTCTTTGGCAATGTTGTCATCGCTGAAGGGGCTTAACTATCGCAAATACTATAAAAAACACAACCATAGTTAGAGGGCTGGATATAAATCGAGTCCCATTCGCATGTTGCATTGCAGCTGGCTCTTCACCTGAAATACACATACATATCAAGTTATTCAGATTAGTTTTATAAAATATAAATAAACGCGATTCTCTAGTAAAAAAAAAATAATACAAAATACTCATAAAAAAAATAATATTTTAAATAATCAATATTGTATTTGACAGCTTTAAAAGAAATTAAAAAATTTCCCAACATTTTTATGGATCTTTTATACATGTCAGTAGTCAAGAAGATTCACTAATTTATTCCTGCTTAAACCACTTACCGTTAAGCACATGCACAACAACCGTTTCTGTTATCTCATTTCCCAGCATGCAGGTGTAATTGCCGGTATCCTGCCGATTCGCATTGGCTATATAGAGACGACTTAAGGCCCGGCCAGGCAGCATGTCTGTTTTGACGCTGTGCATTACAGGAACGGAAATAATGAATTCGCATACATTCTGGGATAAGTATATTGAAGTATATACGGGTATAGGGATAGATACCTGATGCCCCCACGACTGGTGTCGTAGTTGAGCAATCGGACGCCGTGACGCCAGGTGATATATGACGATGGATGTGGAATCTTTGAGATGACGCACTGCAACTCGATGGTGCTGCCAGCCTTGTAATATTTCTCCGGTGTGGCCGATCCTCGCTCATCGAGAATTTCCACATGAGGAACTGAGGAGCACATGATGTACATTACATGATGATAAAGGCCCTCGATTTACTTACCAATTATAGTTAGGTATACCAAAAGTACCAGTGGTGGATGCGATGATACTTGGCACTCATAGGGCCCCTCATCCCGTTCATTGGCAAATTGAATCGAGAGTTTCCAATCGTTTGGCTCATCGAACTCCAACGAGTATCGCGAATCTCCGCTGTACGTATGCTGACCGAAGGTGATTAGGGTCAGATCGTCGCCCTTGCGTCGCATCCACGAGACCGTCTTCCCTTGCAGATCATTGACCCGACAGTGCAGATACACATTCGATGACAGCTGGGTGCTTACATTAATTGTCGTGTAGGGATCGGCGAAGAAGGGAAACGGCTCGTGCGTTGTCGTCTCGGTAACCTCAAGCTCCTCATTTTCGGGCGTGTCTGTAAACGGCGATGAGAACTCCTGCCAGAAGTTTTTTGGAAATGTGTCAAACGGATCTCCAGCTCGGGGACGCTTCACTGAAATTGATCGATTACATATATATATATATAATAAAATGTTATTAATTTTTAACTCATCTGTGAACAAAACAAAAAACTATAAAGAGTGGTTATTTTATCCCAAGATTAAATATTTGTTTGCAGATTGAACAGGCAGTTATATATCGCAATTTATATTTGAAACATATTTGATTACTTACAGGTCGTTGACGTTGATCCGGAGCCTATATGACGTAGCGATGAATATATAATTGCAAATATCCAAAACAATCTAGATTTCATCACTGCAACAAGCAATTCAAATATATATACAAAATCTGTATTTACCACGTGCCAAACCTATTTATATGAACTACGTAGTAAGACAAGTGAAAAACTTACCGCAGCATATGTAAATTTACTTTGAAATCCAATATAATTGATGTTATTTTCTTCTCTTCTTCTTTTTCGTCTTCTTCTTCTTCTTCTTTTATCTAATTAGCAACATCTTTGTTGGCACTGATTGGCTTCTTTTGATTTCACTTTTATTTATTTAGATTTTCCTCAATTTTGCTTTAGTATCCTTTATGATTGGCTGCTGCTGCTGTTCACAAAATTGCAATTTGTAGTGGGAGGGGGGTGTGGACATGCATGGCTTGCATTTATTCTATCATTTGAACTGTTTGTGCGTGCGTCCCTCAAATCATTGATAACACTAATTTCACTGTGCAAGACAAGAAAACGATTATTAGCTTTCTCAGCTCATATGTGTGTACGAATGTGAAGTGTGTTGTGTGTGTGTGTGTGTGTATTGTAACTTGATTGTATTTTCTTTTCAAGTGCTCCTTTTTATTTATTTATTTGTATTTTTTTGGTTCGTGCTTGGTTGGTGATGCTGCTTAGATGACCAATAATTGAAATGTAGGTCAGGATAGGATGTGCGCATGCCAAAACACTCAACAATAAGTAACGCTCTGCAGCTCTTTTGTTGGCCTATCAAGGAACACAGCAGCATTTAATGGGCTCTGAAGATTTTTAATAGCAAACCTTTTTTTGGATTGCTTGTTTTTAGTATTTTAATTGTTACAAAGAAGCATTTGAATTTGATTTTATTTATGCCCAATTTTTAATGTTTGTTATCAAATCCAAACAATGTTAAATTCATATGCAAACCACTTGTTTTATTTGTATTTCCATTTGAACCGATTTACCTAACTCTGTATTAATTATGCAAATTATGATGATAAAAACAAAAAAAAAAGTTGCGTATTTTTTTTGTAGCATCTAATACCCGATAGAGTTGCTCACTTTTAATATTATCATGATATTTATGCACATTTGCCGGTCAGGACAACGTTGTTGGTTCACACGAAATTGGCTCGAGACTGCCGGAGAAAGGACTCGCATTCCATTTGCCAATTAGGGGGTCTTGCAATTGTTTCCTCTCTATCTCGCTCTCTCTCCCTTATTCTCTTTTGTCGGTATGAAGATATACAGAAGGATGCTGCTCCACTGTCCAAGTCATTGGGGTTGTTATGGCGCCATCAGCATAGTGTTGCTCTAATTTTCAAATTCCATATGCATAATAAGATTTATTTGGTGACCGCTTAAAAGTATGCAACACTTATTGGTAATTGTGGCGCGCCATCTAGTGTGCATTTCGAATATGGAGCAAATGTTTCATATACAAATGAATATTCAATGCGAGTCTTAGCACAATATCAAAATCGCCGTTGAGCGCCTGAAATTATCGTCATCGGCTTTTACTGTCTACTTCCTGCGCATGTGCAATTTTCAGTGAGAGTAAATAATGTGTATGTGTGAGTGAGTGAGTGTGTGTCTGTCTGACCAAGCACATGTGTGCCCCGTTATCGCTTATTGGCGGTGGTGCGATATGCCTGCTTAAAATCTAGCTGAAAATTATGAGAGCACGATTCCCTCAGCCGAGCACACAACGCACACACACACACGCAGCTGCAAATGCATAAGTGGCGCGACGCTAGAATCACACGCATACTCAGACACACACACACACAACACACCCAAAATATGCTCACTTCAAAAATACAAAAAAAAAATTCATTTCATATTCAGTGTCAGTAGTGACATTTCATACACGCAGTAATTGTATTTCTTTGATAGATTTTTCGCCAAAAATAAAAAAGAAAATAAGCTAATTCATAATAAGCTTATACAAAAAGGAAACTCATCGCCCTTTATATGCATAACAGCAGAATTGTCGAACTTGCGCGCTTTGAATATTAAACAGAGACAGCCGACAAAATAGCCCGCACAATTCCAGACATTCAGAGAATTTAAAAAAAAAAAATTCAATTGACAAACTTAGCCGGAAAGAGAGGGCAGTACTTCGAAACCAATACAGCGAAAAATCAACGCAGGCAGCGGAACACACCAGCGGCAGCAGAGGCAGCAGCAGCAGCAGCGGAGGCACATTGAACAGCGACCCCAAACGGAGTCCATAGAGTCGAGACACCAGCCCAACACAGCACACAACAGCGCTGCGATTGTTTCTAGCAATTTTGGGAATTACGCACGAGTTTTTTTGAGATGGAGGAATTTTCGAACGACTTGAGAATTTTGGGCGGCATTGCCATTGGTATTGTGGGCTTTCAGTTCTGTCGCAAGGTCCTGCCCTGGATCTATGTAAATGTGCTCGGACCCAAGCTGTTGGGCTCCTCGGTGAATCTGGCGAAGATGGGCGAGTGGGCAGGTAAGTCTCAATTGCGTTTGGCATTTAAACTTTGTACGTGGTAAAGACGATCCTGATAAGGCGTCCATTATCAGTTTTCTATTTTATGATAATTGCCACCAATTTATTATTGTTGTATATATTTTACAGTTATTACCGGCTCTACGGATGGCATTGGCAAGGCATATGCAAGGGAGGTATGTACACACAAATGGGTCAATGGATAAAAAAAACAGCGAACTCGGTCAAAAAGTCTTTAGCGAGAAACACTTCTCCTTCTTTTCACTTTAAGGTCTAGTTTCTATTTCAATTGATATCGTTATAAAATTACTTTTGATTTAGATATCAAAAATGAAAGTTGGAATTATCTTTTCTATCAAACCAGTATAAACTTAAAACCAATGAAAATATGTTCATTTATTGCAATTTTCAAATATTTTTACTGCATCGGAAAGGGCATTGCTGGAGCGGCTTTGCCCTTAAACTTCAGCTAGGGTCTGTCTTGCATTTCAAAGTCCATGACAACTGCAAAAACAAACTCCGTGCAAAAAGTGCAGCTTACGAAGTGTCATTGGGCTAGGCATTAGATCATGACTTGAACATTGTATTCTAAAATACTTCTATTATACGCTAATGCACTTTATGGCAATTCACTTAGTGCTAATTATTCATTAGGGAACTAAAGGCTTCACAACAGAACACACAAAAAAAAAATACATAAAAAATAAATTGAAAAGTGCAAGTTCAGTCTATAATCCATAAGCAGATTTTTATTTATTTAGCCTACGCTGACAAATTGTTTACAATACATAAACCCTAGAAATGTTGATATGGCACTTTTTCATATGGTTTTCAACGTCGAGTTAGCAATACGAGTCTCAACAGCGTTTGTTTACCAAATTGCAATATTGAATGTACACTTGAAACGCTTTGACTTTTAACTACCCAAGCTACCCTTTAATTTATAAACAATCCAAACACACACATAAAGCTTTCTTCCCGGTTCCACCCAACGCATCTAATTAGCATCCAAATGTGTTGTGTATGTTTCTCAACCATGCATGGATTGCTAATTTAAAGATCGCTTATTATGCGCATCGAGTGAGCTCAATAGTTCAACTTTAAAGTGATCGCCGGATATGAATGTTATCAGAAGTCTAGTTTTGTCATTAAATTGTTTTTTTGTTGTTACACAAGCTGATTTATTCGAACACTGTTTAGTTTAAATATCACATTTTGAATCTATCCTGTGAAAAAACTACAACTATTTATCAATAAATTATAATTTTTCAAAATTTTTTTAAATAATTGACCACTGCAATTAGTTATTAAGTGAGTCCAAATTTCTCTTGTAAAACCGGATTAGTGTTTTAATTTAATTTTGTAATTTTAGTATATATTTTTATGTATGTATAAATAATTTCATTATTTGTCGTGAAACTTGCAGTTGGCACGCAAAGGACTGAAGCTGGTGTTGATTAGTCGCTCACTGGATAAGCTAAATACTGTGGCCAAGGAAATTGGTAAGAGCTGAACATGGCTTAGTGTTTGAGCCAGGCTTATAATTCTAAATCATGGCATACTTCCAGGGGATGAATTCGGGGTCGAGACGCGTGTCATCGATGTGGACTTTACGGATGACTTGGACATCTATAAGAAAATAAGTGACGGAACAACTGGTCTAGATGTGGGTGTGCTGGTCAACAATGTGGGCATTAGCTACAGTTATCCGGAATATTTTGTGAATTTGTACGAAGCCGATCCCAAGTTCTTGCGCAATATTGTCGCCGCTAATATACATTCTGTGACGCATATGACGGCTCTCATTTTGCCTCGCATGGTGTCAAAGCGTAAGGGTGTCATTATAAATATTTCCTCGACTTCCGGGGTAATTCCCAATCCCTTGCTGAGCGTCTACAGTGGCACAAAGGTGAGCACATTGGGCACATTACCTAATTTGCAGTTTATTTATAAAGATTAATCTTTTTGTGTTTCCTTAGGCATTTGTGAATAAGTTTAGCGATGATCTGCAGACCGAGTACAAGGCGCACGGCATACTTATACAGAGTGTGCAGCCTGGTTTTGTAGCAACCAACATGACCAAGATACGAAAGCCGACTAGGTTTGCACCATCGCCCGAAAAGTATGTGAAATCCGCATTGGCGACACTCGGCTTTGCCACACAAACCGCTGGATATTTACCACATGCATTGCTCCAACTGGTCATACATTTCATAGAGGCTGTTTTCGGCGAGCGGTTTGCAAGAAACCAGGTTCTGAAGAATATATCAGCTACACGCAAGCGTGCTCTTCGGCTTCTAGAAAAGAAGCAATAATGACAATGTCAAAATATGCAAATTGTCGATGCCATTTTGAGTCTGTTCGATGGTCTTAAGGATATGAAATGGGAAAGGGGGAATTATTGAATGCCGAACGAAAAGACACGCGGCGCACTCAGTGGGGGCACACAAATATGGTAAACAATACCAGCTAGGTGCGCCCATTTACACATTGAAAAATTCAAAATAAACCAAAAACTTATTATACTAAAATGTAAATTAATAAGTAATATTTTAAAATTAATTTAACTAAATTTATGCAACTAAAAAAAATTGGACACTTATTGAACTTAACGGTCGGCACGATTGTTTACCTATTGAAAAACAATCGATTGTATGTGTGGCGGTTTGCCGATTCATCGCATTATCGAGCTGCGCTTTCAGTTATCGAGCTGTAATAATAATAATTATCGATACAATATCAACAAATTCAACACAATTCAGAACTTTGATTTTGCTTTATTGTATTTGTGATTTTGATTGAAAGTGGAAGTGACGAAGCGGTGCGAACTACAAAAAAGCCGCCTTGCCAGCACCAGAATTCCAATTCCAACTTGCTATAATCTACGCAGCAGTGGAAAGCGCTACAACAACAAAATTTATAAAAGAAAAATAATAACAACAGCAGTCAACGATTTGAAGGACACCGAGTTGCAGACATCATTCGCAACTGCCGCCGCTGTGCCGCTCTTATCACTTATCGTCGTGTGGCGCGCCGCCCCTTCTTCAGTTATCAATCTCAACTTGTTGCGATAAACGTCGACTCTGTGGATGCTGTGTGTATATTTTTAATTGCTCTCCGAGCGTAAGATTGTAGACCACACAATTACAAGTGCTAAAAGAAGACGTCACCGCTCGGACAATTGATGGCAAGGGCGCAGTAGGGGTGAACAGTTCGTTAGTCGTGGAGGGGTGGCGGAAGTGGTTGTAGAGAACTATTTTTAATACACGTATTTGCATAGAGTGACAAGGGATGGCAAAAGCGACAACAAGAGCTATAAATTAAGCTGAGACGGTTAACGACCGACGTTGTCACAAAATGTACAAAACGCATCAAATATTTAAATACCAGGAAAAATCACAACAATTGACATCAACAATAAACCATATTTGGAAACAACAACAAGAACCACACGAGTAGCTGGTAATAGGAAGACAAGGGCAGGTTATTGTGACACAGCTGGCCGCAATGGAGCGGCGCCGCCCATTGTTTCCCATTGAACCAGAGCCGCCAACAACGCCCACACAGCGCCTGACGCAGCTCGCAACACGGTAAGTGGAAAGCCTGCATTTCAAACTATTTTCAAATGCGTGTGTATCCTTTGCATGTACATACATACATACGTACATAGGTGCAAGCAGGCCAGCAGGCGTACATACATGCATATGTATGGGTCAAGAGTGAATGCTTAATGAGCGACGACCATTAAAAGTGGTTGCCAGTGTCGTAGGAGGTTGGGCGGCGGGTAGCGCGTGGCGGCGATGGGTTTTCATTATTATTATTAATAGATTCCGTTGTGCTTCCTGCCCACTTGCCTGCCTGCCTACCAGCGTGCTGGGCTGCTTGCCCACTCTTTATGCTCATCAATTTAATTTATTATTACGATTTGTTTTTAATGTTTATTTATAGTTTGCTACGTGCCCTGCAATTAAACTGGAAGATTATCATTTCGAGCATTACATTGACGCTATTGGCCGTTATATGGTATTATCCAACGTTCTTCTTGTTCTTCGCATTCGTCATCTACTCCCTGGTGCTGGTCTTTGCAGGTAAAACTCGTGCCAAGATCTCGATACACTTATCTATTGTGCCAGTTACAGTAAGCAAATCCACTCGTAATCTAAACCACGACTCACTATCAGCAAAATTCCCATATGAAATATAATATGTAAATAGATATACACATATTTAAATATATATATAAATATATATATATATATATATATATATATATATATATATAAATACATACATACATAAATACATACATACGTATATATTTATGTCTATTCGTTAATTAAAAATTTATCTTGAACCGTCGTTTCTTTTGATTGTTAACCTCTTGGGTAAATCGACAGCTGTCGCCGGCACCGTTTATATCCATTACATATTTACGACCAATGAGCCTACAAAGCCCAGTCGACTGCCCTCCAAGTTGCTCTACAATGCCACCAAGTAAGTAACGATGGCAATTCCATTAACCCGATCCCAAGCATTTCTCATGGTTATTATTCTATTTACAGATGCAACATATTTGATTTGCCAAATCCCATTAAGAATCCATCAAATTTACCTTTAATCTTTGGCAAGACAGTCGACCTGCAGCTACAGCAGATCATTGAATATGTGCTGCGTGACTTTATGGTGCCCTGGCTGGGGTAGGTATCAACTGATGCCTTCGACTCTTTCTTTAACCGATTCTAATCTCGAATTTATCGTTCAATTCACAGCTATGTTGTTACGAAGCCAAAGCTTATTAACGATGTCATACGCGAGGATCTGTGGAATGCCATTCAGAAGGTACATGAGCGTGCCGCCAAAATGGATCCAGCCAAGATCATAGCTGTCGATATGGTCAATCGCGTCACAGTGCATTTGGAAAAGATACGCATTGCCGAGGCGCGTGTGTAAGTTTCTTTCCCTGCAACCATATTGAGTTTTCGCTAACTTTACTTCTTATTATTGTGCAGTGCGGAGACAAATGTTCCGGTGTTTAGCACCAATTCGTACCTTGCTGATGAGGAAAAGGAAATGGAATTTTTGCGAAAACTTTGCGAGATTATGGTCATATTGCTGCTGCCTCGCGGTTACTCATTGCCCCCACTCAAGGTGCTGCTTAGTGAGATTCTCTCTTTTAAGAGTAAGTTCCAATTCCGAATTTGGCTTTAAAAAAATAATAAATTTATTCAAATTCGTAATTTCAACTGTCTCTTTCTCTTTTGTTTTTCTTTTTTAGTTTTCTTTCCAATGATTAAAATGGTAACCGCACCAGACTATATCAATCAGAAAGTTGTGCAGAACATCGAGACGCGTCTCGCGGCGGCAGCGATAAATAAACGGAGTTACGAGTACGCTGCAAGCTTTGAGGAATTCCTAAAGATCATCAATAATTCGGGGAATCTGGAGGAGCTGTCACTGATACGAAAAAGTATTGTCAATGATCTGATGCATGCGACCAGCATGCAGAATTTGCAACGTGCCAAAGGCCTCGATCCGGATACCGAGGATCATACGCTGACCAAGTCAGAACTGACGGCCGCTGTGCGGCTAAAGCGTTACGTTCACCAACTCTCACTGGCCAAGGGACAGTGCGAAAAGAATCTAGCCAAGTTTGGCTGGAACGGCAATTACTCGAATGATACAGTTAGTCTTTTTTTTGTTTAACTATGAAATTATAATCACATTAAATCTTACAATAACGCAGGACTTAACTTTGGTGGAGATACTCAATACGGCTGTAGGAAGGCGCTTTTTTACGCTGTTCCTTGAGCCTCTAAAGGCCAGCTCCCTGGTTGGCTTCTACCTCGCCGTGGATGAGATGAAGCATTCGCACAAATCGGCCACACATCAGTTGGGCACGGAAATCTTTTACACGTACATACGTGTGCCCAAGCCAGAGATACAAACCGATAAGCACGAACGCAAACTGATCGAGACTTTTGTGCTGGGCGATGCGGGCCCAGACATATTCTATGATATACAACGCAACATACTCCGCACCCTTGAGGACAAATACTATCCACCGTTTGTTCAGAGCGAACAATATCACCAGCTAAAGGAGGCGCTCGACTCTAACGAATTTAACGATCCCACCTTGCTAACGTGCCCCACATTGCTGGGCGATGTGGCCGATGACGAGCAGGCCTTTGCCACGGATGGCCTTAATGGCACCAGCGTTGCACCCGCTGCCATCGATGTCGCCGCTCACACATCGTATGCACGCAAGAAACTGGAGCAGATACAGGAGCGCATCGATAAGAAGAATCAGGCACTCGACGCACTTAAATACTCGGTAAAGCCAGAGTCAAAAGTGCTGCAGATCCTCGAGAAGGAAATGGAGTGGCTCAAGAGCGAGAAAAGACAAACAGAGGCGCATTTACGACGCACAGATGCTTGGACTGAGCATCTGGGCAAGTGGAAGGCAACTATACAAAGTGTTGAGGTATATAATGATTCGTATAGTTTACTTTTGTCATTTACGTGGCTCAATTGATTGTTTTTGCTGTCCCACTTCAGGTGTCCGATGAAAAGGAATCACTGCAGTTCATGATCCTAGTGCATGTGGACGAGGATATTAATGCGCCTGCGCAGATAGCTCACAAGAATGGAGACAGCAGCATTGGCCGAGCGCAGAGGCGTCGTCCCTCAGGCATCTCCAGTGGCTGGGTGGTCATGCGCTCCCTAAACCAAGTTCATGTAGGTGTGCCTGATAACTAATTACAGATCGATTCTGATATTTTGCTTGTATATATTCCAGGAGCTGCAACGTAAACTGCGGCACGTGTGCTCCAATTTGAAATCGCTCGATTTACCAACAAATTTTAAGTTCTTCTTTTTGAAGACAGATCGTCATGCGCAGGAGAAGGCCAAGGGGCAAATACAGAAGTTTCTAAATGTATGTAGAAGTGTTTTGTGTTAATCCCTGTCTTTAAACTAAATCCTTGCGTACAGTTTATACTGGAGGATGATCATTTAAATGGCAGCGAGGCAATCTACACATTTCTAAGTCCCAGCTCGGATCATTTGAAGCAGACACTGCCCTCGCCCAAGAAATCAAAATTCTCTCTATCGACGCTTTTCAAGAGCGACGCGACAAAGGCACACGAGTCGAGCAAGGCGAGCGATCCATTCTGGGGACTGCACCGTGATGATGACGATATGTCCACCTATTTGGATGGCGAGACGAGCAGCGATGCTAAACTGCTGGCGGATATTGACAGCAAGGACTCAATCGCCGAGCCCATGTATGCACTAATGGGCGAGGTTTTTGACATGGGCGGCGTCTTTAAGTGGCTGCGCAAGAGTATCATCTCGTTCGTGCAGATCACATATGGGCGCACCATAAATCGCCAGATACGTGAATCTATCGCCTATCTGTTCGAGGAATCCATGCTGCACAACTATTTCTCGGCCATATTGAAATCGTTTTGGCCAGGTGGCGTTCTCGCCTCGGCCTATCCAGTACGATCCGATGATATGAAGGAGATGACCACAAATGCGGCCAAAGCCCTGCTTACGGATCATATACCAGAAGTGCTCTGCAATCTGGTTGGTGCCCAGGCGGCCAAACGTGGCGTACTTAAGGTCTTCGATGCTCTACAGAATCCCGCATACAACAAACAGTTATTCTATGTGAGTTGCTCAGCTCCTTTTGATTTCTATATAGAAACCATTTGAAATATCTTATTAATTTAAACATTTTGCAGGAACTTCTCGAGATCTTGATGATTGAGTTCTTTCCCGAAATACGACAGCTGAAGGTAAACAGCGGCATTGGTGGTGGCAATAAATTAACTACGGCCACCGCTGGCGGTGTGGCAGCTGCCTCGGCGGCAGCAGCACTTGCTGCTGTTGCAGCATTGCCACTTAACTACAATAATAGTCACAATAGCCTGCATGGCTCAAATCAACATGGACATGGCTCCTCATCATCATCGTCTGCATCGGGCAGTTCAATGGGGCATCCCAAGGAACATTACCACCAGCTGCCGCCGCAGCAGTCGCCGTATCATCAAAGCTCTGCACAGCAGTCGCATCAGCAGCAGCAGCAGCAGCAGCATTCGCATCATCTCCATGCGCATCATCATCCATCGCATTCGTCGTCGCAAGGCTCCTCGGGGTCCAAGTAAAAGCTGACTTTTGTTTTTGTATTTTGTTATTGTTTATTTATTTATTTTTTTAATTTTTATGTGTTAACTTTGCTCTCTATCTCTGTCTCGCTCTCGATCTAACTGTATTGCTAGCTCACTCTGGCGTCTCTCGAAGTATTTTGTTTTATTTATGTGTAACTAATTTCATAGTACTTTATGAGTTTTTAAGATTAACAAATATCTGATCCTGTACAAAGCTGCAGTCCATTTAATGGTAGTCCTAATAACTTCTCTTAACTCAACTCTTTTTTAGCTGTCATTGTTCTATATTTATATCTGTTTTTTAATTTGTTGTTGGCTTGTTTAGTAGTTGTTTAGGGCGAAAAAAAATGTTTGTTGTATTTTAACATATTTTATTCTATACACAAATTTGTCTTACTATGCGTAGTCTCAGTATTAAATGTTAAACCAAATTGTTCCATTTTGACCACATTCCCATACATAACCCAAACAAATACCAAATTCATAACACAAGTGAAAATATACACGAAAAACTAATAACTAAATAATAAAAATATTTTGGTGCCGATGCCACATTGTAATTAACTGGAGTCGAATATTGTGATCTTAGCAAGTAAACAGCACCAAAAACAAACAAAAAGAGGAAAAACAAAAACAAATAAAAAAATAAACAATATGTAGTTGTAATTGTTTATAAAAAAGAAGTCGGATGCAATTTAATTTCAAAGTAATCGATTAAGCACCTGTGTAATTTAGATAAACCAAATAGTAGCAGCTATGTATATATATATATAAAAAAACGGGACAGTTAAGACATCGGATCATAATGTATTGAATAACTATTTATGTATATTGCAGTTGCAACGTTTTATGTGTAAACAATATTAACAAAAGACCCAAGGAAATAAAGATGCTATTTATGTAGACACTTCTTGATTTATTTATTTTATACATATATTTATATTCTAAGATACAAATTTTCTTTCCGTTTCAGATCAGAAAAATGTTGCTTAATTTTTAATTTTAGAAGCTTATATTAATAATTTTAATTTAGATTTCTTAGCTTAGTATGAAAAAGGTCAAATTTTAGCTATATATTTAACTTATTTTTAGTTACCCATCTCTTATGGATTTTCAAAATTCTCGATTTACAGTTCAAAACACAACTGTTTTTTCAATGAGCTGTCCCAGCTCGATGAGCTCCATGTCCACCACTATAACAGCTAGCGTTTTACGCATCGCCGCCGGCTTCCTCACCAGCAGTTTGATCTCAAAGTATTTTAAAAGAAAACGCCATTTGAGATCGGTCTTCCTGCGTTCCGACAGTAGCTGAAAGGCATCCGCTTTGATGTCCAGTAAACGTTCCGCCACAGCGCCACTGAGTCGTGTCTCGAGCAGTGTACCCGTGTGATCGGACAGTTGTATATTGATGTTAAAGAAGTGCTCAAAACGTGCACCACTGTGTTGCAGCGAGAACTCCAGCAAGCAGTGCTCATTCTCGCAGTCGTTGTGGTTGTAAGGGATAAGTCTGTGACACGCTTTGCTGCAATCAGATGGGGAGACTACCATTAATATATACAAACATGTATGAAAAAAATACTTTCCATTTCTTGCTGATGCACATTGCAAATCCATCAATGTCGAACTTGGTAACCATTCCGTAAAGCACGCTCGTAAATTGCTCGCTGGTGGCATCCTGCAATTCGCCCTCGGCTCGAGCATAGATCTGCCGCACCGTCATCTGCGTCAGGATCTGATCAGCTGATTTCAAGAACACAATAAAAATCAAATTTAATAAGGATCTTAAGAGTTGGACTCACCCGCCGGCAAACTGTCTGTGTCCGTTTGCGCGAATATGTCAAAGGTTTTGAGTGGCGCTGTCTGTGCAAAGGCAGACAACGCCTGAGATTCGGTGCTGAGTGGTTGCGGATTCTCATAGATGAGGGTGCAGCTGGCATGACTGAGCACCGGGCAGCCGTAGAATCGTGACTGCGAAATGCGCACATCGATTAGATGCAACTGGGTCTTGCGTGGCTTCCAGTATTGGGCGCGTTTTATCCAGTCCATATGCCAAAGCGTTAGCACCATCCCGTCGGGATAGCTCTCATCAATTACCACCAGTTCGAGGCAGTGCAGCAGGACATTGCCATTGCGGGCCACCTTGCGCTTCAGCTCACGCACCGGACGCAGCGATGCAACCGCCACGAACAGATCAACGTACACCGCTGGTCGCTGCTCACCGCCTGGAGCGACACATCGCACATCCGACAGCTTGAGAGCAGCGCTTGTCGGCTTGTGGGATTTATGCAATAGCTCGGTCAGTGGCTGCACCACGGCCATATCGTCATTGGAATGCCTAATCAGATAGCCCTGGCCCTCGTTGATGACCATCGCAAAGGGAAGCGTGCCGCGTGGCTGGTAACGCGGTGCCCCGATATCCGTAAAATTTGGTGGCATTATGGCCATCACCTTGGCGCCAATAACATCGATGACATCGCCAATCTTCAGCATTGCATTGTATTCGTCCACACTGGCCTTGGGGCCCCAGCACTTGCAATTGGCAATATCCCGTTTGGAGTCGCGCAAAGTGAAGGTGATTACGCCGCGCTTCTCGTTACTCAGTTTGTCGAAGAAAACATTTGGCTCCGATTTGGCAATGATTAGCGCAACGGTGGCGAAGTTCGTCATCGTCGAATGCATGTTGGCCAAGCGCAAGGTAGTCTTTATTCTGTAACTTCCAACTTCCATAATTGCAAATCAATAATCAATATCTACATGTGTATAATAAGCGTCCAATTATATACCGACAAACCGTTATTATTTAATAATTGCATTTTAAATTATCGGTACGAGCTGAACAGCTGATAAATTGTGTGTTATCAATTGATAACTAAAAATCGATTTGTTAATAATCAATTAAATCAGTTGTTTCAAATTTTATTCACTTTCGGATGTTTTTTTTAATGTGTTGCTATTAACGTTTAATTTTTTACAATTTGTACATATCTACAACATAAAACGTAGGCGTGCCCATTTATTGCTGCGGCTATACAATTCGCGAATATTTTCTTCTTCTTTCTTCGTTTTAAATTGCATGGATTAATTTTGCTTAATTCATCCAAGGTACATAATATAGATCTCTAATGCTAAATTTAAAAACAAAAATATATGGGTAAGCCAGCATTTTTTGTTTGCTTTCTTTCAAACTAGACGCAACGCGTTCGACACTTTACGCGGTGCTAGTTGCTCGATGGTTGACTGTGTGGCTGCGGAGTACCATCCTCGCTCTTATTGTTATTGCCCAATATCCAATCCATAAGTACCATTGACGGCGAACGCATCGATGTTTGTGCTGTATTAACGATTAGTCTAAGAAATAAGTTCTATACAGAATGATGGAGAATTGTGTGGCACCTACATGGATCCATATCCAGCTGCTGCTGTTGGTGCTGTGGATAAGATGGTGCCGCTGCTGCTGCAGCTGCTGGTGCGACTGCTGCTCCATCTGGTGCAATCGCTATCGTTGGTCCTGCTGCTGATGTCTTAGCCATGTCCCGTTGCAGTTGAATCATCTGCTGCAGACGCTGCTCGCGCTCATCAACAATCACCTTGTCCTTGGAATGCTTCACCGTTTGCAGCTCGGCCAATCTGCGAATGAATCCCATATAAACTTGTACTATTTGTCTTTATATCGATTTTTTACTATCTTACTTTTGCTTCAGATCACTGCCACTGGCAGCTGTAGAGGCGGATAGATCGCTGTTGCTGCTCCCAAAGCTGAATTTGTTGGGACTGCCCGAGTTGGCCGACGAGGATGAATTGGTAGCTGTGCTGTTGTTGGTGCTAGTAGCGTTGACACTGGCGCTTCCAGGATTTGTGACGGCTGCATTGCCTGCTGCAAAATAATACAAAATAAATTCCGATTCGATTTTACATTTATGGATATAATTTCAACTTACGTTCATCGCTGATACGACTGCGCTCGGCCTCCAGCTGGCGCAGAGTGTCTGACAGCTTGAGCTGCAGATGATCACGCTCTTCGAGAAGCTGGACCAGCTCAACGATCATCTCCTCGACACGCATGTCCCGCTGATGGAGCATCATCAGAGCATAGTCGAGATCCGCTTTAAGGACATACTCTGGCAGCGGCTCTTGGCTGATGGCACTGCCCGTGGACATGGCACTGGCACCAGCACCAGCAGCCGCTCCAAGTGTATTCTGCAGCCTAAAGGGATCGTATTGCGAGGCGAGACGGGCATATTCCGCTGATCGTATCGCCAGCTGTTCCTTGAGTGTCACTATTTCCATTTCCTGTGACTCCAACACCTTTTGCATTTTTATAAGCATCTCGTTGCCATTATCAGCATCCGCGGCGATGCTGGTGGCGCCCACTTGGCCAGTGGATGGCACGGTAGATGCTAGCGATGACACTTTCGATGTTAGCTCCTGGATTTGGGACTCGTAGGCAGCCGAACGCTGTGCGAAATGCCCTTGCCAGATGCGTGCCACTTCGCTGCATGATTGCTCCACAACCGCCTCCCACTGCTTGTTTACAGCAGAAAGATCAGGTGATCCTTCTGCTGATGATGCTGCAAGTGCCTTTGCCTGTGCCTGTACCTGTGCCTGCTGCGATTTACGCAGTTCGGTTATCTCGATGTTTTTCATGTCCAGTTCGAGAATTGTCTGTTTCATTCTGTCCTCCAGCTCCAGGCTGGAGAGCACATGATTGTTAAGCACACGCAGCTCCTCCTCCATTTCGGATTTCTCCTGCTGCAGCTGTGTGAAGTGGTGCTGCAGTTCCAGCAGCTCCAGCTCATGCTGCAACACTAGCTTGGCATCTGGATGCTCCACTGCGCTAGCTGCTTGACTGGCATTTAGTTTCTCCTGCTGCTGCTGATGCTCCTGCTGCTGGTGCTGATGTTCTTCCTGAAGTTGCTTGTTTTGCATGCGCAGCATTTGAAGCTCCTGGTTTTTGGTGAGTATCTCCAGCACCAGCTTCTCGGTTTGATCTTCGCGCATCAGCTCCTCGATGCGCTGCTTCAGATGAACTATTTCAGCTTCTTTCTCCTGCAGCAGCACCTGGCTCTCATCACTGGGCGCAGCTGGTTTCAGGTCTGGCTCCAACTGCGTCGTCTTTAGTGTTTCCAGCTCCAGTAGCTTGACTTTCAGATCCTCCAGTTCCTGTTGCGTGACCCGAAGGTCCTGTTGATTGACTCTCAGCTCCTCCAGCTCCTGTTGATTGACTCTCAACTCCTCCAGCTCCTGTTGATTGACTCTCAGCTCCTGTTGCTTAACTCCCAGCTCCTCCAGCTCCTGTAGATTGACTCTCAGCTCCTGTTGCTTGACTCTCAGCTCCTCCAGCTCCAGTTCCTGCTTCCTGTTCAGCTCCTCCATTTCCAGCAGCTTTGCGTTGATCTCTTCCTGCTCCACATATTTGACGTTGAAATCCTTTACCTGTAGATGCAGTTGCTCCGCTTCAGCCAGTACCCGCTTCACTTGCTGCTTCTCCTGTTCCAGCTGCGACTGCAGTTCTTGGCACTCGTTGTTCAAATCCTGATTCTCTGCCTGCAGATTCTCTATTCTGGCCACGGACTCCGATGATAGAGTTGCTTCTGTAGTTGCAGCTGGTACGGCTCCTGCACCATCATCACCCCAGCTCTCGAGCTGTTGCAGCTTCTCTTGCAGTTCACGTATGCGGGCCTGATACATTTGCACATCCATGTCCTGGCGCTCCTTTAGCTCCGCCATGCGCTCATTGCCCGCGGTGAGGACATCAATGCGCTTCGCTAGCTTCTCCTTCTCGAGGGCATTTTGCTGCAGCAACTCCTCCGTTTTCGTTTGACGCGTTTCATGCAGTTCCAGTTGATGTTTCAGCTCCTCAATGATGGCACCATCCAGATCATCGCTGTTGCCACTCCGAGATTGATCCTCCTGTTGTTGCTGTTGCTGCTGCTGCTGCTGCTCCTTGCTGCGGTACTCCTTAAGGCGTTTCATAAGCTTCGCCGTTTTCGTGTGCAGCTCGGACTTTTCGCGCTCCAGTTGCTCAATTCTGCACTGCTGGGCTGCCATTGCGGCAGCATCTGCTGACGGACTGAAAGCCTGCAGTTGTTGTTCCTGTTGCACTGATGCTGCTGCTGTTGCCCAAGGATCCTCATCCATGTCGACACCCCAGTCTATCTGCTGCTGCTGCTGCTGCTGTTCTTCGGGATGGCAGAGATAAGCCTTCTTTGGTTGGATAAGCGGCTCCACAACGGGCTCCGTCTGTGGTACGCCCAGTTCCAGGCTGCTCATAGAAACTGTACCATCCGTCACCGTTTCAACGCCAAAGAACATGTCCAGCGTGGGAGCCGCGGCCGTCTTCACCGCCTGTTCCTGTTCCGCGGGCCGTATGAGTCTTTCGATGGCCGCCAATCGTTCACGCTCTTCGGCAGCGGTGCGCAGTTGCGTCAGCTCCTGTTCCCGCTCGTTGAGCAGCCGCTCCAGCTGCCCACGTTGCTCCTCATGCTCGGCCAGCGCCTGATTGCGCGCTAACAGCTTCGTCTCCAGCTCCTTGGCATGCTTTTCCAGATCCGAAACTTTTCGCTGCAGATCCTCAATGGTTGACTCTGCGTTACTCAAGTCACTCACACCAATTCCCATGCCCATGCCCATCTCCATGCCCATTGTCTGTGTGCTCGCCCTGAGCGGTGGGGCAACAATTTCATCGAAGGGCGATGGAGCCGTAGCTGCATCGCCGCCAAAGAATATCGCCGGCGCAGGCAGAGGATTATTCTGCAAAACAAAAATGGTTTTTTTTTTCGGTAACTGCCAAGGTAAGGATTGACTAATCTTAATGAATCAATTGATGATGCTTAAGCGTTCAATTTTAGCAGTTGTTGAGTCTACTTTTGCTGCTGTTTGATAAACAGTTTAGGATTCATACCTGATCCAAGGACTGCCTTTGATTTGACTGCATCAAGTTGGGGTTTGGCCGGGACCAAGAATACAGCCAATCATCGGCCGGCTGAGGCTGCACCTGGGCCGCTGCTTGAAAGTGTATTGCAGCTGCTGCTGGTTGAGGTTGCTGTTGTTGTTGTTGCTGCTGTTGTTGTTGCTGCTGCTGCTGCTGTTGTTGGTGTCGTGCAATCTGCTCGGCCTGCTCATCGAGTCGGGTTTGCATTTTGTGAAGCTGCTCGGCGAGTCGCTTGTTCTCCGTCTCGATGTAGACTTGGTCGTCGGTCTGATTCTGGCCAAGGGTGTCAAGTTCGGCCAGCTGCTGTTGGAGCGCCTGCAGTTCCTGGTTATGATTGGCGCACAGTGCATCGATCTGTGTGCGCAGATTGTCCATTTCGGTTTTATCTTGGAGTGCCTGCATGCGCAACTCCTGCGACTCGAGCACATCCTGCTCGGCGCTGTCCTGCTGTAATCGCAACAAGACCGCCTCCCTGCTCAACGTCGAACGTTCGCGCTCCACATCGATCAGCTCCTCGTTGACTCGCTGCAACTCCTCACCGCGTGCCTGCAACTGCTCCTGGGCCCGTTCTAGCTGTTGGGTTAAATCGCGCGTCTCTGCCGTCGCTCGTTCCATGTGCGCGCTTAGATCGCACTCGAGCTCATCCAGTTCGGTGGCCTTGGCTGCCAGCTTGGCATCGTACTGCTGACGCTGGCGCAACAACTCCTGGTTGCGCAGCTGCAGCTGTTGCTGCAGCTCGTGCAGCTCCTGCTCACTGTTGCTATTCACTTGATCCCGTTCCGCCTGCGCCTGTTGGGCCTGCTCGGTATGTTGCTTGTGGTGCGCCAGCAGCGTTTCGTGGGTCGTTTGTAGTGTGGCCAACTGGTAGCGTGCCTCCTCCGCCTCGTTATTAAGCAGCTGCAGTTGACCCCGTTGGAGCCTATCCCGCTCTGTCAGCTGTTTGACATTTTGGCGCAGCGCCGCCTCGTGTGTGGCCTGCTGGGTGCTCTGGTCTCGCAGCTGTTGCTCCGCCAGCTGCAATTGCTGCTGACTGTTTGTGTGCTGGGCACTGGCAGCAGCCGCCTGATCCTCGAGCGCAGCGCTCTTCGCCTGCAGCTCGGCATTCTGCGACTCCAGCGATTCAATGTAGGACTGATCCTCCTGCAGCTTGGCCTGAATGCCCTCATACAGCGTCTCCAGTCGCCCAATGGCCAGCTCAAAGTTGACCTTCTCCGCGGAAAGCTGCTCGTTTTGTTGCCGCAGTGACTGCAACTGTGTCTGCATCTGTGCCTGCTCCGCTTCGGCCAACTCCTCGGGCTGTTCCTGGAGCCGGGCACGCAGCTCGGCCAGTTCACGCTGCAAGCCTTGAATAGTGGCATTGCGATTCTTGATGACCTCCTTGGACTTGTCAAACTTGAGTGACTTCTGCTCCAGCTGGCGGGACAGCTCATTCGTCTGCTTCTCCATCTGCTCTTCCAGTTCGCTTAACTCCTGGTGGAGTGTCGAATTCGCTTGCAATGTATTCCGCAGATCTTCTTTCAGTCGCTGCACATCCTCTTTCTCGTTGGACAGCGTCTTGAGTTTGACATGCTCCTCGACCAGCTGCTCATGCATATCGCGTTGTACTATCGTTGCCATATATAGGTCATCTTCCAGGTGTTTCAGTTGGTCGCGCAAATCATGCTGAGCACTGGCCTCTTGCTGCAGTTGCTCTCGCAACTCTTGCTGAGAATTTTGCTGCTGTTGCAGTTGCTCCTGCAGTTCCAACACCGTTTGCTGCTCCTGCTGCAGCTGATTTTCGGCGTCTGTGGACTTTACTTGCTCCTCCAGTGCCAATACTTTGGTGCGCTCCTTTTGCAACTGATCCTCCAGTATCGCTTGCTCGGCGGTGCGCTTCTTCAGATTTAGAGCATATTTTTTTAGCTTGTCGCGCAGCTCCTTGTTGCGCGTCTCACTGGTCTCCAGGTCCTGGCGGCACTGCTGGAACTCCAGCATCTGCAGATTCGATGCATGCTTACTCTCGCTGTAGCTCTCGATGAGCTGTTGCTTCTGCTCCGCGACGAGCGCTTGCAGGATGCCCTGTTCCCCCTCAAGCGTTGCGATGCGGGACTCCAGCTCCTGCCGCTGTCGTTGCTGCTTCTCCATGTGCTTCTCGTGCGCCATTTCTCTGTTGTTTAGCGTCCGATCGTATTCCTCCGCTTGCTGTTGCAGCTGCGCCAGCGCCGCACCCTGGCTTGCTAACTGCTGCAGCTGCTGCCGCCCGCTGGCCTGCAGTTCCGCCAGCCCATATTGCAACTGGTTGACTTCGGTCCGGTGCGCCAGCTCCACATCGAGTTGCTTTTGCCGCAGCTCCGCATTGATGTGTTGCATCTGATTCTGGGCCGCTTGTGTGGCATGCAGCTCAGCAAGTGTTGATTCCAGCTGCTCCCGCTCCTGCTCCCGCTCTCGCTCCGCCATCAACTCGATGGCTTGGGCTGGTTTCGGTTGCTCCGCTGGCTCGCAGCTATCACGCAGTTCGTTTAGCTCCTCTTCGAGGGCAGCTAGGGCTGATTTGAGCTCGACATTCTGTGCTGTTAGCTGCTCGTATTCCGCTAGTGCTTTGCCATTCGGGGCTGTGACGGCGACCACTGTTTCCACCACTGTAACCGTTTCGACCGCGCTGCTGGCCTCCTTCACCTTGTGCAGCAGTTCCGTCAGCTGGTTGAGAACATTTTTCGCCTCTTTGGCCAGTTTCTTGGAGACATTCAGTTTGGCATTGCGATCGTTGGCCAGGCGATAGGCCTCCAACTCGGAACTGAGCTTGGAGAGCGAACGTTCGCATTTGTCCAGGAGTGCGGCGCCACCTTCGTCCAAGGCGGCAACCACCTCGGAGGAACGTTGCATCGAGCTCAGCTCCTGCGAGAGATTCGATTTCTCGGACAACTGCAGCGATAACTGCTCCTTATCCCGTTGCAGTTCGTCCAGTTGCGCCTGAAGCGATGCATTCTCTGACTGCAGCTGCTCCATTTTGGCCAGCACCTCGCGCCGTTCGTTCGTGAAGAGTTCGATCTTCTGGAGAAGCTCGATGCTCTCGTTGAGCTGCACATCCGTTTGGGTTAGCTCACTCACAAAACTGGGCAATTGGATGGCGGGCTCCATGGCAGTGGAGGAAGTGCTGGGATCTGCAATATCAGCAACAGTCCGTTTCGTGTCAGCATCTCCCTCGCTGGCTGGACGCTGGTTAAAATGGCGCTCTGTGGGTCGCTCGACAATCTCAATGGATTCGGCAGAGCTGGAAGAGCTGAGCTTCTCTAGTTTGTCCAGGAGCTCCATGTTCTCGTTGATGTAGTGCGTCAGTTTCTTGTCCAGTGCCTCCTTTTCCGATTGCAATGTGCCAAGCTGCTCTTGCTGCTCCTGCGCCTCCGTTTCGAGCTGTTGGACGCGCTGTGTCAACTGCTCCTCCAGCTGGAGTTCGCTTAGCTCGGACACAACACGGGCCGATTCACTGCCTCGCTGCAGTGCCTCCAGGGCCTGCTGCAGCTCCTCCTTTTGCTCCTCGAGCAGGCGTATGGTTTCTGCTTGTCCAGCTGTTTGACTGGATTTGTGTTTGCTACTGCTGCCCAACTCCGACACCTGCTGCTTTTCCTGCTGTTGCTCTTCTTCCACATCATCTGCTTCGACATGCGCCAATTGCCACTGACCCTTCTCATCCTCGAGCACAGTGATGCGCTGCTGCAGCTGCTCATTCTCAGCGCTCAATTGCGCCAGCTGCTGTTGTGCATCCGTGGACTGAATCTTCTGTAGCTGCTTTTCCGCCTGCTTGCATTTGAGCTTCAGCTTGATGTTACTCTTGTTGCACTCATCTAGCTTCTGTTTGACCTGCTGCAGATCTGTTTGTAGCTGCTCGCTGCCAATGGAATCGCTGGCATCTGAAAAGATGGGCTTGCTCTTGACGCTCTGCGTCAGCTTCTCCTCGAGCACACGCAAATTTACATTGAGCACATTCAGCTCGGTTGTTTTTTCCGCCAGTTGTTCGGCTTGCGCCTCCAGCTCCATGCGCTGCTCGGCAATTGTTGCTTCCAATTCAGTGACTTCAGTGGCAGCCGCATCCTTTGGTTCCGTCACTGGCTGCTGACTGGTGCTGCTGTTGCGCAGCTCTTGCAGCTGATTCTGCAGCTCCTGTAGCTGCTTGGCCAGCTCCACATTTACCTGGGCATCCGTGGAGGCGGCAGCGACAGAAGCATTGTTGGCCTGCTGCTCCAACAGCTGCTCCCTGGCATTGTGCAGCTCCAGTCGCGTTGCCTCTAGCATTGCACTGCTGTCCTCCAGCTCGGCGTTACGCTCGCGCAACTGCTCGGCCAGCGGACGCAATGTCTCCAGCTGTTCGCTCTGGTGCGACAGCGTGCTCTCCAGCTGCTGGATGAGTTGCTCGCTGCGCGTCAACTCTTGGCGCATATCGTGCAACTCCTGCTGCAGCTCCTGCTCCTTTCGACTCTGCTTCATCTCGTTGAGCTTCATCTTATTCTTGAGCAGCTTGAGCCGTCCCTCATCCGTGCTTCCCGGCATCTGTTCCAGATCAACAGCCGAATGATGGCGAGCAACTGGCGTCGCCGCCGTCATCGTCGTGAGCTGCGTCAACGCACGCAGATCATTCATCGAAGAGCCCAGTTCACCGCTGACGCTTTGCCTCAGACCCGATTTGACGGACTGCAGGGATTTGGCCATATCCCGTTTACGTTGCTCGAGTAGCGCACGAGTCTGCTCGGTGCGCTGATTGAGCATTTGCAGTTTCTCACTGCCGCTGAATTCTAGCTGCCCACTGACGCCAGTATGCCTTGCGGGCGTTGAGAAATCCTGCTGCAGCAGCTGCTCCTCAGCCGTGTTGTTGTGTGTCTTGACCATGGTATGCTTTTGGCCAAGCGATTCCATTGAATCACTCATGGTGGACATGCGTCGAATCACTGCATCCTCGGATTTCCTTACAGCACGCTCACGCAGCGCCATCAAACGTTCCTGGTTGGGTAGGTATGAATGCATATAAGTTAGTATAGGGAGTCCTCTGAGCTGCTGGGATGCGCATTGACCTACCTGTTGTTTGGACAGGTTCTCACGTAGGCTGTCCAGGCGTCCCTTGCCACCGCCGCCAGCCGTCGCTTGTTGCTGGTGCTTCTCCTGCTAAATGCAATGTATTAGCTAATTACAATCAGAAACAGACAAAATTAGCTCACCATTATAAGAGATAAGTCTGTGATGCTGCTGCTGTCATCCGCATCCTCCGGCTTCGTGTGTTGGCTCAGTTCGGCCATACCGGAGATTTAAAAGCAAACTAAATTCAACTAGCTAAATACAAAAAAAAAACTAATAATAATAGTAAATATTCCTCGGATGGACAACTGACAAACAAAAAGAAAGCACTGTGCTATCTTTCGTGTGAATGTGTCCAATGTCGTCTTCGCGAGTGTTTCGTTAAGTTCGTCGTGCTCCTATCTATCGACATTGACTGCAATGGTAGAAGAACATAACGCTCCAATATAAAAATATATAATTTAACAAAGAAAGCCTTCTGCTTTCGCTTTACAATTTTGAGCAGATTTCGTGGCACTGACGTGTGCACTTTTGCATTGTGTGCGTGTGTGTATCTGTGTGTTTGTGTGTTTCTGTGTGGTTCTGTTTGAAATTTTGTCACTGAAATGCAGATAATTTCAAAGGCAACTAGATTGTCATAATTTGGTTTTATATTCATGTGCGTGGACACTTTTTGAAGTTGAGTTCATTTAAAAAAAAACACTAACCAACTATAATTAAACAATGCTGACAACAAAAACTTAAATACCAGGGCTTCGAAGTCGTTTTTACTGCCCTTGTCTGGAATTGAACAGAGCTGTTAATTAATCGATGTTATTATTTATCGAATTGGAGCTGTGCGATTGTTAAACATTTAAATTCCATTTGTTTACACGTTTATTTAACCTATCAAGTTTTATTCTATTGCTGTCTTGAACATTGTATAAATAGTAATTGGAAAAAATACATTGTTCTAAAATTCCCTTTGGTATTATTATGTATTATGTACATACACATTTTAATGATATCAATTGGAAAATAACGGACAGTTTATGTCCATAACTCAGTTTGCTCGATCTGCACAATCTTAATATGAATATCGTAAATATCGTATATATATAACATCTTTATTGAAAACTATTTGAATTCGATTGTATATGAGAATTCCTGCAAAATAATAATAACATTAAATACATAAATGCCAGCATTTAAATATTTCACTTCTTTGGGCTGAGGAACACGAGTCGTTAGAAGTAGCCAGTGGACAACACTACTCAACGATGACCAGATGAAACCGAGGCAGACAGAAGGAGATAAGTGGATAGAGATACATAAACAAGTTTAAGTAGGATGACGATATATAGAACGGAATGCCATTGGATTAGGCATTCAGCACAGCTGCCTTGAGCAAATCGACAATATCCGGATGATTGCCGCGAGCAGCATAGTCCTTCGGCATCAGACCGAGCATATCCTTCTTGTCGCAACTTTCCATGTAGGGCAGTAGATAATGCACCAACTCGATAAAGCCATGCAGTGCCGCCACATGTAACGCAGTGCGTCCAGATGGATCCGGCTGTGATAGATCCGCCCCCGCCAGCTGATACGATTGGATGCGCTGCAGTGCGCCACGTGAAGCAGCGGCGCACAGTTGCTCGCCAACGGCACGTGAGGAGCCGGTCAAATGGGCACCACAACTGATTAGAAGTTGGATGATCTCATGGTTATCCGTGGCCACAGCCTCCTGCAATGGCGTCCGATCGTACCGATCCCGTATATGCACCGAAACGCCATTCTGGAGTAAGAATCGCACAATCCGCATATCACCCATCTGGCAGGCCAGATGCAAAGCGGTGCGATGCTCATAATTCGATCCAGACAAATCGGCACCGTATGCCTTTAGATTGTTGATCTTATTTAAATCGCCATCGGCAACGGCTGCATTGATCATGGCCGGAAATAGTGTGGCACCCAGTTGATCCAGTTCCTGGGGCGATGACAAATGCAGAGAGCGGGCAACAGCATCGACCAAATCATAGTCATCCATCTTGGGCGCTGCTACCGATGTCAGCTCGCCTCTCAGATTCGATAGCATCATCTGCAAAATGCCAATGAATTTTAGTTCAAATCCATAACAAGTAAAGCTATCGACGCACCTGCTTCTTAACCTCCAGCGACCACTCGGTCTTGCCAATCACATAGGAGAGCTTGGTGAGAGCTGCCTCGGGCGTCATATCGTAGCCAGGTATAACGCCCACATCGAAGAGCACTTTTCCCGTGTGATAGATTTCGGCTACGGAGCCATTCGGGCATTGGGTGCAATTGATGAGGAGGATTCCGCGCTCGGCGGCCGCCTTCAGCTCAGCGATGAGGTCCGTGCGGTTTGAGGGCATGTTGCCGGAGCCAAACGATTGGAGTACAACGCCCTTCATGGGCGGCGCCAGAAATGCACGAAATGTGGCCAGCGAAATGCTGGGAAAGATGCGCAACAGCCCAACATTCTCGTCCATTTGCAAATGGACACCGAAACGCTCCACGCTGCATGGTCGAAAGATCAGGCGATAGTCGACATTCACATTGATGCCAATTTGAGCCAGCGGTGGCACATTTGGTGAATTGAACGCATCCAACGAATTGGAGCTGTATTTCACGGTGCGATTGCCGCGGAGCAGCTTATTGCCGAAGAAGATGCACACCTCGGGTATCACATAGTTGCCAGCGATGATCAGTGCTGATGTAAAGTTATCCTTGCCATCCGTGCGCGTCTCAAAAATCGGCAGCTGTGAGCCCGTTATGATTACCGTTTTGCCCAGATTCTCCAGCATAAAGGATAGCGCCGATGCCGTATAGGATAATGTGTCCGTACCATGCAGCACCACGAATCCATCAAAGAACTCGTACGATTGCTGTAAAATGAACAGATCTGATTAACTCTGGATAACAAAGGTGATCTGGATGTGATCACCGCGTAATCCCGTTGAGAGATTACAGCCTTAATCCACTTAAATTATTGATTATTTTGAAAACTATCGAATTAAAAAGGAGAAAAACATTTAAAGTCAAAAAATAGTAAAAGACATGTTGATAAATTGCAGAAATACTCTGGATAACAAGTGGGTTGGGGAAGGTTCCTACTAATCTATACTTCCAACAATATATTCTCTTAAGAGTTGTACATTTCTATAACTAATTTGAGCAGATTTTGATATTTAAATTTGTGTTATTTCTTTAGAATAAATTAATTTCTTTATATTTGTAATTAATTCCCGTTTGACGATTGCAAGGAATATTTATCCGGGTAATGTTGGTGTAGCTACTCACGTGTATATCTTTGGCAATGCGCGCCCAATCATGCATGGTCATGTTGCTGGAGTCGAGTAGCGGTTCATATTCGGTCACCTGGTAGAGGATGCGCCTTGCCTCGCCCTGGACATATGGCAGTACCAGCGGCGCCATTGAGGCGCCGGCGCCAAAGCGACGCTGTGCGTACTCCTCATCATGGATATTCGGATATTTGCGGATGAGGCGCACCAAAGCTTTCGGAATCGGCGCGAGCACTAAAAAACAAAAACAGGGAAACAGATTAGAGATGAGAATGATGGAGTAGAGATGGGAGATGTGAATTATAGCTGAAGGATTGCAATACCGTTGCGCTCATTGCGCATCATGCCAATGGTGCCGCCCGTATAAATGACCCGGACACGTGCCTCCTTCACTTCCTGTGCCATCAGGTTGCCATCGCTGTGATTGCGGCGCATTGCGGCATTTTGTGTGCCTCTTGAAATTTTTAATAGATTCGGTTGCATTGTGGGCGACGGTGGCACGCCAATCATTGCCTGCTCCATCGACACGCTGCGACTGTTCAACATCAGCTGTATTGGCTCCGTGGTGGTGCCGCTGCTGCTGTTGCCGCTGCCGCCGCCGCTGCTGTCATTGCTGCCATTGCTGCTCTGATTTGCTACCGTTTGATTCCCGTTAGTTGACATCACCAGCCCCTATTTAATAATGCAACTAATTACTGCAAATGTCGTGTAATTCTAAGAAACAGTAACTAATTAGTTTTTCTTAGAAACCGCATTTGCTAATGCGAAATATACATGTACTTATTATAAACTTTGCAGCTTGCCTCTCTCTTCTTGCCAGCATGTGTCTTTGGGGCAAGTGTGTGTTTTTGCGTGTGCATGTGTGCTTGTGAGGCTGGTGTTTATTTAAGCAACTTGTTATCAATAGCGGAAAATATAGCAAAATAGCACCAAATAGTCATCAATCGTCAGGTGAGTGTTCAATGGCGGGGCCAGGCCCACTGACGACAGCCATGCAAATTAAAAAGCTAATATCTGATCTCGATATAATTTATCTCATATATACATGTCAATATTTATTTATATATATATATATATAAATTTGTGCGTGATTTACTCCGAATAGTTGTGTGGCCGTTGCCAGTTTGAGACATGCACACAGCTGTTTAGCCAACAGCACCGAACAGTCTGGCAGCGCTGTCATATCCTAAACACAACTGTCTCTTCAGGTTAGTACAAGTTTTAAAATGTACCAAAAACTGGTACGTTGCAGTTCTAATACTATCAACGTACTATCAACATCGGACTACTATATATTATACACCTTTAAGTTAATACATTAAGTGCTTTGACTGTTATTAACGCTTGTCATTAAGGTATTGAACCTTCTCTACTCTTCTGTAACTGAGTTAATCTAAGTGGCAACGGCGTTGGCAGCTGGTCACACAGCGCTCGAGTTCAATGGAGTGCAACTTGGCTAAACATGCAGACTGGAATCGCCAATGGAATGTGGTGAACAATTCTACAAAATGTAACGGCCTCTGAACTGACACATCTCTCCAAAGAAGAGAAGTCAACGCCTCCAATCACTCCCCCCGTGACAGTAACAACATTTAACCAACAACCAATCAGTTGATGCTGTGGGCTACATTAAATACCGTCTCTCTAATGACTATTTTACTGATAGCCATAACCGGCCTCCTCAACTCGGCAACACTGAAGTTTAAGAAACACCTAAACGCAACAATGCAGCTGCTTCCTTTTGTGCTTACCATTCGGATAAATAATGTTGCTGTTTTTTTTAGCGAATTGAAATGCTTTGAGTCGAATTCACGATTATTTGCTGTTAATATTTTAGCGATAAGTATATATGTTCTCCACACATCCGTAGTGTAAAACACGTATAGGATGTAGTCAACACGATCAGACGACGTTTAGAATCAAACTGTTTGCTCTGATGAGCATTTCTTTATTTAATACAAAAATCTTAAATCTAAATACATATGAAGCCGCTTTATTTGCCTTAACGGAGTCGGTTGTAAGGTGATTTCATGTGATGTTTATTCTTACTAAAATAGCTGAGCTTTGCAGCGTTTGTAGGGCGACTCCATGTGATGTTTTATTCTTCTAATAATGTGATGTTTGTTTATATTAAAATAGCTGAGCTTCAACTGCACCCATTTGAAAATCGTCGTTATAGTATATTTTGTTATTAAAAATTAGTTGAGCTTTGCAGCGTCTCATGTTCATACTTGAACATCCGTATTGTTTTCATCTCATATTATATAAATATCTATAGCAGTGAAATCGATTTATTTAATACTGATCTGCAATATTGCTATCGCCCAATTCGTTATCTCGTTTTACCTCGCTTGCAACTGCTAATAAATATTGTTAAATATTGTTGTTAATAAAATTTGTTACATTTTTTTTTGTTTTTTTTTTTTTTGTGAGATGTTTGTTGACACCTCAAGTGGCAGTCACTTGCCGTTTTTATCGACATTACCGCTGCTGCTACTGCTGCTAATCACCAGATGCAGCAATAAGTACGAGCGACTGAGCTGGTGAGTGAATTAATGAGTGAGTGAGAGAGCAATTGAAGGGCTTGCACTCAAACCGGAAGAAGTTGAGCACTTCGATGGCAAAGTGCGCAAAGTGCGAGCAGCGCAGAAGCATTACACACACACACTCACGCAACGCAATGGCAGGCAAAGAAATGTGGCCACATTGTATTGGTAGCTCAGTGGTAGCGGATACGAATGCAGATAATGATGTTGATGTTGTTGTTGTTGTTGATGATGACAATGACGATAATGATAAAGTGGCTGTGACAGTTACAGGAAGAAAAACTGCGTTACTAGACGACGCTAGCGAACAACAATGAAAATATTTGTAATAATGGCGCCAGTGACAACAACAACAACAACAACAACTAAAGCGTCGAGGGCTCTAGTTGTGTATATTGACCGACTAAAAAATGCCCTGCAGCCAGCTCTTTACTAATAATCCTAATCATGTCAAATTAATATTAATAATATTATCAGTATTATTATAATTATAATTATTATTATTATTAATAGTAATATTATTATTTCTATTTTTATTATATAATATATAATATTTGTTCTTACTTTGCTTTGATATTAAGCAATATTTCAGTTCTATATTTTAGTTTAAAACTGTTTTTTTTTTTTATATTATTTGTATTTAAATTATATATGCTGTATGCAACTTGTTGTTGCAAAATCATATCAAATTTATGAGACGATGGATTCTTAATTATTGCTAATTATACACAAAACCGTTATAGCCAAATTAGTTATTACCTATTGTATTAATTAGTTTATCTGTAGGGCTCTGATTATTATGACAGATTGACAAAGATTGCAATTCAAATGAATTCAGCTACTGAGAAATATTTGGTACATTCGTTTGCGAAACGCATATTATATCCTGCTAGCCCACTTTTTTTTTGCATACAGGGTATTGGAAAGCAGCATCAACGTCAACGTCAGCCTATGACAATGACAGTGCAAACAACGTGTCGGAAAAAATAACTTCAGAGCATAGTCGCCGCCATGTCTCAGCATCAGCTAAAGCTAACCACCACTCCCCTGCCCGCATCTTCAACATCCACAGAGTCTTCTGGTATTATAATTTTGCCTTACACGCGCTCTCTCTATCTCTGTCTCTCCCTTCCTCTCTCTTTCTCTCTCTTTCTCTCTCTTGCACTTATTCCCAAGTGGATTGAACTGTAATTAAAACGGCGCTCTCAAGAGTAGGCAATGGCGCACAAAGAATCTGTGCGACGCTGAAAATTAGGCAACACACAATTTAAGCGAGGAAACACTTAATGGGCAGCAGTCGTTTAAAGCCACTGCGATGGCGAATGTGGGGGATGAGAAAGAAGAAAAGAGAGCGATAAACAGAATGTCTGTGTATGTGTGTGTGTGTGTGTCTATATATTTACAGCTACTAAACTGTAATCGAGCCACACACCGGAAGTTGAAATGACTTGAAAATTTATTGCATTTGCTGGCAACGTTGTCGTCCTGGCAGTCGTTCTTGCTGTTTTTGCTGTTATTGTTGTTGCTGGTGTTGTTGTTGTTGTTGTTGCTGTGCATTCAGCAGCCAAACGCTTGACTGCCTTTGGCGTCGTCGTTGTTGTCGTCGTTGGTGTCTCTGTCGTTGTCGGAAGTGGCACGGCAGTCAATTGGAGCCAGTTGCACAGATTCAGCGACGCCAGCAAAGCGGCGATTGTAAAATTGAATAAGCACAGAGAAAACAAACCGATCCACACCAAAACCAAACCAAGCCAAACTAAAACACACGATTTCAGACCTGCTCCAACCAGACAAAGGCGCCAACAGCCGGCAGCCAAGCCTGTAACCAACGAAAGCCCATCGAAACTGCCGCATCTTGAGTCCCAGTCGCAAGCGGCAAAACCAAATCGCAAAACGACACGACACACAAATTTACGGTATCTTTGCAGTCAGCCAAAGCAGCAGGCAAATAGGATCTGTTTTAGAGTTGGCCATTTTTGTCATGCTTTGCTTTTTTACGTGACACGAAACCCATCCGACTCAACTTGAGAAAAAAAAAATCATTTTTGGTAAATATAATAAAGAAATGAAATTTTAATAAGATTAAAGTGCATGCGTTCTGTTTATTTATTTGCCTTATTTAATCCTCTTGATAAAAGAATGACTTTAAAAATAAATGTACTAAAAAGAAGAAGAAATTTCGTAATAAATGTTAAATAAATCATTAAGTAAAGTTGAATACACTTATTAAAATCTATTTTCATGACTTGATTGATTTTGGATAAATACAAGTTAATAAATCTTAATTCAAGCTCAATGCGTCATAAGTTAAAAAACAAACTTTTCATACAAGGCCTGATTGGATTTTAGATAAACACAAAATGAATACAATTTATTAAGCTTTTCACATAGAAACTTGAAATATTTTTAACATAATATTTCCCCAATTTAAAATCATTTGACACGCGCTTATCTCTGTAAGAATGCGAGACACACACACACACCAACATACGCGAGTTAGTATGTGTGTGTGTGTGTTTTGTGCATGCGTTCGTGTTTGTTCTGACTGGCTGCCAGTTGGGGCAGTGCATCCATCCTTCAAACGTTTTACTGCTCATAAAAATCCATTAAATTATTCAAATTGCATAGCAAAACACTTTTGCAAGACGAAGTCTACGTCGATGTCGACGTCAGCGTTGGCGCTTGCCACGCCTCGCTGAGATTTTGGGGCTGTGCCCGAGCTGCCAAAGATTTGTTTGATTTTCTTCTTTTTATTTTTTCCACATTTGTTTTTGGGTTTAGCATTTGCATTTGCCTTTTTATTTTATTCAGTATTTTTTTTTTGCTATTTTTTTACGCGTTGACTGCTAAAAATAAAAGGTTGTCGGCCGGCAGCTATCCTGCGCATTGAGGCATGCAAATGCACACACACATATACACACACACACACACACACACACATATATATATACTGCACAACCAACACACACATGGCTGAACTTTCTGTTTGCATTGAAAAACTCGAGATGCTGTCGCTCGCTCGCGGCTTTTAATGTTCATGTATGAGTATGTGTGCGTGTGTGTGTGCGTGTGTGTGTGTATCTGTGTGACTGCACAAGTAATATAAGTATAGTACAGTGGGGCGTAACCCCAACGTACACAATGCGTGCTTGCAAACACAATATGTAATGCAACTTGTTAATCCTATGCAAATTCAAATGGAATAGAAAACACATAAAATAAATTGACGGATGCAATATGCATTCAATAATATTTATAATTACGTATATATATATATACAAATATACATTGTATTCATTTCTAATCAAACCACTTTTTGCATTTAATAATCGCCGATGTTTCGACTGAGTAGAACTCTGATACCAAAATATTTGTGTGTAAATTTTAATGTGTAGTTTTTCCATCTTGTTGATCTGGCAGGAGCATGCAGGATGCATTTTACAATATGTATACACATAAAAAAAATACCGATTTAATCAATTAAAAATGGATGTTTGTTTGTGTGCATCTAATTATTTGGTTTAGCACGTTTCCCATTTGTTCTCCGCACAATTACACTCTGAAAAAATCACACAGAAATCGACTAAAATGCAAATTGTCCCAAATATGCTAAAGTAAAAATGAAAAAAAAAAAATAAAATAAAAACTCTTGTTTTTTGAAAGAATAATATTTTACTTGAGGCCATAAAAAAAACTACGAAGATTATTCAAAATGTTGTTCAATTTTGTTCACAGTGAACAACAAAACTTGTAGCGGTGCACGTTGAATAAACTTTTTGTTGCAAAATACATAGTGAATTTTTGTTTAAGCGGAGGGCAGTCGCCACATCCTCATCCTCATCCTCATCCTCATCCTCCGCCCCCGCCTCCGCTTCTGCCCGTATGCCAGCCAACCCACTTACATATTTACGTTTTTGTGATCAGTTTGACGTCCACATTACGTAATTTGCTCAACGCATTACGTGGCATATGTAATTATGGCAGTGTGTGCGTGCTTCCAAATACGTCTATCCATGTATGCGTGCCTGTTGGTGAATGTGTGTGTGCGTGTTTGTGTGTGTGTGGGTTTTGGTGTTTTGGGCGTTGTTTCAAGGGCGCGATTCGGCAATCAACGGCACTTTGTTTCCAGCTGCCTTGGTATTTTGCCAGTGCCGCTGATGCTAATGCTGATGCTGCTGCTGCTTTTTCTGTTTCTGTTTCTGTTTCTTCTTCTTTTTGTTTTTGTTTTTATTTCATTTTTAAAATTTAATTTTTATTTTTATTTTTGGTTTGCTGACTGGTGGGCGTGTCAGTGCTTTTGGCATAATGATAAAAACCAACAAGCGCCAAAGTGCACAAAGTGAAAAGGAATGCAAAATCCGCAATGAAAATGTTCCCAGAAAAATTCGTTTGCGTTTTCTTCATCCATTTTTTTTTGTTGTTGTTATTTTTTAGCTTTTGTTTTTTTGTTTATTTATTTTTAAATTTTTTTTTTGTATGCTCTTCATGAAAAATGCAAACCAAAAGTCATTGCGGCATATGCATGTCTCTGTGTGTGTGTGTGTGTGTGTGTGTAATGTGTGTAATGTGTAGAGTGTAATGGAAGCTTGTATTATGGTAGTTTGTGTGTATGTGTGTGTGTGTGTGTGTGTGTGTATGTGTTTGCATGTTTATAGCCCAACGAGTGCGATTATAGTGCCATGTGCATTATGCATAGAACAATGCGAGCTCTTTGTGTGAGTCGGTGTGTAAATATTAGCTAAAAATGCTTAGCATAAAATGGTCGACTTACTTGGAGGCCATTTTTTTTTTAAAAGAATTTCTTCTGTCTCTGTTTCTGCTATTTTAAAATTGTATTTTTGACAGCTTTAAAACGAGAAATTCTATTTCACACTTGCGCTGCACATGCAGAGTAAATCAACAGTTTTTGAGGATATTTTAAATTGAATTCATTCAAAATTTACATTATTATAAATCTATGAGTAGCAGGGTTAAATGTTGCTTTTGGGGGAGGAGAGTGACAGGTGTGTCAAGTGTACATTAATGGTTGATCCTTTGTTTTTAATCTTTGTTTTTTTTTTTTTTTTAAATCACTGCCTAAAATCTTAAGCAGGATATTATTTCAAGTTATTGTACGGAGTGCAATCTCATAGTAAATCTAAATTTTTCAATCATAAATGTCGCATATGTGAAACAAAATCTAAAAATTTTCCAGACAAGACACCAGTCACTCAAAAGCAATAAATTAAAAAAAAAAAATGAAGCAATTCAAAATCGACTTTCTGATATAGAATCAAAATATGCCTACTATTCACATTTCATGTTGGTTTTAAAAGTTTGTTGGTCTTCTTAAAATCACAAAAGTGCCAAGTATTTTTTAATAATCTTTAGAACAAGAGTGAAAAATAAGTAAATTTTAGTTCTAAGCTACTCTTCCATAGGTCGACGACCGTCTATTATTATCCCTTGGACTTTATTTACGGAATTTAGTTGCTTCAACTTGTTCAGTCTACTGCACCCACTGGTTATCCAGGTGCCCATGGGCAATCGATCGAAGATGCTTCCTGATACACTTTACTTTGTGCACAGCCCTTTGAATAAATTTTTAATTAAAACGACAAGTTAACTTATGATGTTAAAATTGTGTTCATTTCATATGGATGCAAAAATGCACGAACCAAATTTACAAAGTATTCCAGACTTGTGGCTGTCTCAAAATCGCCACACGTTGCAAATTGTGTGCTTGTATGTGTGTGTGTGTATGTGTATGTTTGTTAATTTGTCAACTGCAATTAATAAAAAATCCGGTGTCATTTGGGGCAAACGTAACAGCAACTGGCCGCAACGACACGCAACGTTGCTGTTCGATTTATTTGCTGAATTTTAATTAATTTTTAATTAAGTCTATATGTGTATGTGCATGTGTGTGTGTATGTGCATGTGCATGTGTGTGTGCATGTGTGTGTGCATGTGTGTGTGCATGTGTGTGTGCATGTGTATGTGTGTGGTTTTTATATAAACCTCTGAATAGGATTTCGTTTTATGTTTCGCTTCGTGCTAACTTTCTGATTGTTGTCAAAGGGACATGCTCCCACCCATATCGATACATTTTTGGTAACTACACCAAACCACACACACACACACTCACACTCACCCACACACACACACACACACACACACACACACACACAACACACACAATGAAAGCGACAAATGATGAATCACTACCAAATGAACATGTTGTCCATTGCAGGCGCCTAGCAAAATAGAATTGATGTGCAGCTGAATTTAAAACATTGAGCAGAGTCTATCAAATAATTTCATCACGCACACCCAAAATTGCTGTTGCTGCTCTTGTCGACTGCACACAGTTATTTGATAAGCTTGCAACACCCTCATCAACAGCAGCAACCACAGCAAAGAAAAAAAGGAAAAATTAGATTTCTATGAGTTATTTCTAGTGTATAGACAAAAATGTACAAAATAAGGAAAACAATATTTTTATAGACATATATTCTTTAATAATAAGTAATGTTTCTAAATTTATTCTTATTATTATATTTCGTATAATCAGTGTTTTTGATAGTATATAGTATATATATAATAACATTATAAAAATTTTAATTATTTGAAATTTGCACTCTTAAATGGGAAGAATAGTAAGCCACATAACTAGAAAGATAAGCGCTGCTTTATATTTGGAGTGCAGTCTCTGAAGAGTTTCTGAAATTTAGTGCGATATTTTTCTGAGTGTGGCAAAATTTGACTCGGCTTTGTCACATTATCAGAGGCATTGCTATGGATATTGTGGCAACTAATATTAAATTTCTATCATTTGTCGAGATATGGGAACAACATCAGTAACATGCCACACACACACACACCACACACACACACACACACACACACACACACACACACACACACACACACACACACACACACACACGCACTCATACACACACACACTTACCAACGCAAACAGATTTAATTTGGCAGTTGCATCTGTTTCTGTTGTCGACTCAACTTGTCTGCCAATCTTGGCATAGAAATTTGATAGCATGGATTTTGGGAAATGCACGTAAGTGATGCTATGCCAAATGCCACTGTTGCATGCCACATAGCGTATAGGTAACCCGAGGCAGGCCGTAAATCTGAAATCAGCACAAAACGACACTGATTGAATTGCATGCAAATTAACTTGCTGATCCGATTAAAGTAAAGACGACTGTATAAATAACAAACTACAACTATACTGGTTACCAGCTCCTGCTCCTTACTCATCAACCTGTGCTCAATACATAGACTCATAGTACATAAATCGATGGCATCGCAAAATTCTGTTGCCCGACCACAATTTAATTTTGTTGTTGTGGCTGCTGTTATATAAATAAAATATTTCGTTGCATTTACCGCAAGTAATTTGGTTTTGCCAGCTGCTCGCTTAACCGATTTTTTGCCTCATCTCACCCAGAATCTCAGTAGCCCTCATTGTATCTAACAATACTTAGTACTGAAGCCACTCGACTCAACTTAAATGCGATTTGTTTGCGTTCATTGATATTGCTGTTTGAGTTGTTGTTGTTATTTGTAGTTGCTGTTGTTATTTGTTGTTGCTGTTGTTATTGTTGTTGTTATTGCTGATGCACCAGTTCCCCCAAAGGGTACCCTTAAGTGGGGGAGTTGTATGTAACTGGCACAAGAATCGTATCTATATACAAATCGACATTATTGGATGTAAGCAGACAACGTGCTGCAATAGTCGGTTTGTTATCCATTTAAATTTTGGTCCAAGAGCAACTCAGATTGTATAAGCATTACACACATATATATATATATATATATATATATATATTTTTTATTATATATACTATATATTATTATATATTTTATTCCAGAAAAGCAAAACGTTTCTAAAACAGATAAGATTACATGAAATAAAACAAAATATCTTTGATAATAATCTTATTCAACATTAATTAAAGTCTTTAAGAATTTTACACATCTAATTAAGTTGTAAAGTGTGAGAAATTTATTATCGAAAATTGTACGTTTAATTCAAAACTAAGTGCAGGGAATCGATTAGTCGTGGCACTTTGGTTCTTTAGCTATCTTTGCACATTTTCAGCGCTTAACTTTTGCATAGTTCTGTGCGATATTTTTATTGTGTCCACAGTGGAATCTGCTTGGGATACTTGGGGTACTTGGGGACTATCTGTTGTCCGTTGAAAAGTTTGCGCAAAATGCTCAAGTACAACTTATTTACTTTCAAGTACAACTTATTTATTTTCATACTCTAAAGCATTGGATTTCGGCTGTGGCTTGAGCTCCTCTTACTCCTCTCACTCCTCTTACTCCTCTTACTCCTCTCCTTCCCTCGATCTTCTACTCATTCTCAAATTTAAGTTAATGGTGGCCATAGAATAATGTGCACTGCGCCAATGCAACAAATCAACAGCTGGCAAAAAGACTAGAAAAATAAGACGAAGCCAAAGACAAAGACGAAGACGAAGAAGAGGGAATTACTGCAAATATTTAATTTAAAATTGAGCGCTGTCCTGTGTGTGCGTGTGTGTGTGTGTGACTGTGTGTGATGCTGGCATTTTTAGTGTTGGTTGGAGTGTGTGTGAGTTGTGGTTGCCACCCTTAACGAATACACGCAGCAAACTGAATGTGCCTCATGTGTCTTGACTATATATATATATATATATATATATATTATGTATATATATATACATATATATGTGTATAGATATACCCAAAAGGATACACACATGTATGGGTTTTATTATGTACATAACAATGACTCAGTTATGAAACTGGGGACTGGTCAGTCGCTCTGCTTAGTCCCAGCTCAGCTCATTAACATAATCGCCAATTCATAATCTGCAAAAGCCATGCCAAGCAGAACAGAATACACACCCAACTGCCTGCGTGTGTGTGTGTGTGTGTGTGTGTGTGTGTGAAAACGAATCGAAGCCTGTCGCATAATGACTTCAACTCCTGCCTGAATCCTGAGAGGCTGGCAAACGAGTATGGCATCGACTTTAATGGCTTTCGTTGTCGATGTCAACCATTTGGAAGCAAATACACTTAAATTTTGCTCAGTCCACTCGATTGCGCCTTGAAGCATGCAACACACCAATAATAAAGTGAAATGACCATAGAATCATAAATCTCAGTAATTTTATGATAATGCGAAAAGAGTTGGCAATTATACGAATTTTGTACCCAACTCGCTGTGATTTCATTTGTTCTTCTACAATTTTTTTTTTTATAAAAATTGCAAAAATTGCAAATTTGTGTTATTTTATGGTGAAAGGGTATTTGTGCAACGTTTTGAGCATTTCAGTTTTCAACATTGGCAATTGCTTCCTATCGGCCGTTCAATTCGTTGAGTGTCCTGGACATATCCTTGTGTGTTGCTCAATTAAACCGATTGTGCAGCAGCAGCACCAGCAGAAGCAGCAACAGCAACAACATCAATTGGTGGACGAGCTGAGTTGGAGCAGCTGGGTAAACTTAAGGCAGAAGGTGGATTGTTCCTCGAGACACAGTGGCGATGCCATTGCATGACAACTGGGTAAATGCTGAAATGCGAGACGAAGCTAACAAAATTCCAGTGGAAAGCTCCCAAGCAAGAAATAATCTCAATTCCAATAACAGCCATGGCAACAGAATACAGCAATATTGGGGGAAAGGCGAAATAAACTCAGCTGGAAATCGCAGCTCTTACGCAACATTTACACTGCACTTTTTGGCCAAGGCGAGTGCTAGCGGAAATCATTTTTCTCACTTCCTGTCTCCCTCTCCCTCTTTCTCTATCTTTGTCTCTCACACTGTTTGTCTCTGTTTTTTATTCTGAAAGTCTCTTAAAGTCGACTGTTTTTTGGCCACTTCCGTCGGAGCGCATGTAATAAATTTGTTTGTGTTGCTCCCTGTTTCCGTGTTTTGTAGTTAACAAATTCATAAAACGAATTCCTTTTGCCTTTTGTTTTTTGTTTTTGTTTTTTGCATGAACTTCACACAGACGAAAGCCATTTGCCTTGACTGCTGCTGAGGAGGGCTGACATCCCGTCCAGCGTGGCATGAGGTGTAAACTTCCAAGCGGTTGACCACAGCAAACTCATTTGCCAGTCAGAAATTACAAGCATAACAACAAAGAACCCTTGGCAACTAACACGACCAAGTAATACCCTCAAAAATACAAAGTTGTCTGACAATTAACAATAATTTGCTAAACATTTTTACACGGCTTTCCCAAAAACCATGTAAAATATACATCACAATACCCAAAAAAATAGCTGAAATAACTACACTTTAAAATGTCGCATGTCGCAGCTGAAAGGTCGAGCAACATTCCAACACGACTAAGACACACCCATTAAAAAGAGAAAAGAAAAAAAGAAGCGAAGCGCATAATTTTTTCCAGCTGCTTTTTGATTACACAAACAGAATTTAGTCATGCAAATGGGCTTAAAAAGTGAGCGCTGTGTTTTGGATTTTTGCATGCGTGCTCCACACATGACATATCCCTAAAAGGAACGCCACGCCCCCTGCTGTCATTTGTACTGTGAATTGCATAACAACAATCAAAAGCATCAACAACAAAGGGCAAAATATATATACACAACATGCTCGCGTTTTGCATCATGTGTAAATATTATTCAGGATTTTTACCACCTCCACTCGCAACCTCGCAAACAATAACAAACAGCGCCCCATTAAAATATATATATATATATATATATATATATATATAAATTCAATATTCCAAAACTGGTAAAACAGTTTTCCCCTTTTTTTTTTGTTACCCCTTCTTGTTTTTTATTTATGTTTTTGGTTTTGTGATGTTGTCCTGGCAATGCCAAACTGTATATCATAAAAAGTCGCCACAGCACTGATAACACTAGGACAAACACACACACAAGCACACACACACATAAATAACGAAATAAATGTAAGATGAAATCAGTGCTTATTTTGAGAGCGATGGGGTTGTTTTCCGAAACTGAAACATGATGCTAAACTCATTTTGACAATGGCAAAAAAACTTGAATGCCCTTCTTAATTCGAATTGAGTAATGATGTATGCAAAAACAACAAATAAGAAGAAAAAATGAAACAAGCAAAAAAAAATGACACAGACTCTGCACTCATCCAGCGCCCTGTCCAACTGCCATGAATTCATGCAAAACAGAGGGAAATCTATTTTTATACTTATTTGAGATATTAAATTTGAGACTAATCAAAATCAACCAAAATCGAACTTTCTTGGCGCCCATTTTAATATATATATATATATATATATATATACCCTGCAAGAGTAGGCAATCTTCGGTGTGTTCAAGTGTCCAAGAGAACTCTTATTTTCTGCTTTTTTTTTTTTTGACACAATTTTTGATGTATACCGAAAGCTGAACATTAAGAGTTGAATGAATGAATGCGATGCACACGATGCGACAGCAGCTGAGCCCAAAGACGAAAGATAAACAAAACACCAGAAACAGAAACAGCAATTGTAACAGGACGAGGACAACAAACTGAACCGAAAACCATTGGCCAGAGATACCCAAAAAAAAAAAAAAAAAAAAAACCAGAGAGTCAAAAAAGGGCCCAGACACAGCACAGAATAGGAGGTGAAATGGCGACAACTTCAGCAATGATGTAGAGTTGGAGGTTTGTGCTTGGGATTGGGAACAGCAGGGGAAACCCGAATCAACACAAATGTCATTTGATGGATAAGTTTTGAGTCGCCTGGATGGGCAAACGGTATAACTAAGTTCCATATTTAATTATTCATGAATGAAAAAGCGAGAAAAATACTGGCTGTGGCACATGGATTGGATGATGGGCAGTCTGTGGGAAGAGAGAAACAGAGAGAGAGAGAGAGAGAGAGAGATGGAGAGAGACAGTTGTCCCTTGGTACGTTGATTAATGTAGCAGCTGAGACAACATCAGCAATCAAATTAATTTGCAGTTACATAAGCGAATTAAAGAACTACAAAAACAACAAGAACTTGAGCAAAAGTCACCGAGCTACGAGGTGGAGCTGAAGAGCAACAAACACAACACTCGATAAACTGACGCAGGCGAATGCGTTATCTAATCTGCAGGTGCAACAGATGCAACACGAGTCCATATACAATGGAAATCTGTATGAGAAACAGGCAGAGGAACCGTTGCAGCTGCAAGTCAAGCCCAAAAGCAATGATCGAATGCTGATCCGAGCCGAAACGTGCCAACAGCAGCAACAACAGCAGCACCAGCAACATATGGAGCTGGTGGAGAATTTCAGTTAACCACGAATTGGAATTGTATGCTAGAGAAACATGGCTTCCATGTGGACATGGATACCGAGGATCACTATGCCAATCTCAAGAACGGCACCAATGAGCACCTCAGCCAGGCCGATGAAGGCGATGATGATGAGGGTGATGACGATGACTTTAGCCTCGAATTGGCTACTTCGGCATGCAACGACCACGAAATGTCCAACAGCGAACAGCCGGCCGTCAAGGAGAAGATAAGCAAAATTCTCGGCAGCCTGACCAACGAGGATTGCGCTAACTCAATAGCACCAGCGACCACTGTTGAGGCCAGTGCCGGTTAGCAGCAGAAGGTGGACGATGTGCTGGCGACAACCGGAGCTGGTCGGGGAAGTACCAACGGACGATGATGCCTTTGCTGCCACCGCCGAGGAGACGGCTGCTGTGTAGGCCGCTGCCAGCTACATCAACGAAATGGCCGAGGCACATGAGTTGCAATTGAAGCAACTGCAGGGAGGCGTTGAGCTTGAACTGAAGAAACCCAAGCTAGACGAGGCGCCACAGCAAGAGCAGCAGCCAGAGATAGTCGCTGCCAATGAGGTGCCCACAGCCGTTGCTCCACAGCAGCCGTCGATGCCGATGCGGCATGTACGAGATACAAAGCGAGGATGGCTTCACCCACAAGTCCAGCTCCATTGCTGAGATCTGGGAGAAGGTGTTCGAGGCGGTGCAGGTGGCACGACGTGCCCATGGTCTCACTTCCCTGCCCGAGGGCCCCTGGCCGACATGAGTGGTGTGCAAATGATTGGCCTGAAGACGGACGCCCTCAAATACCTCATCGAGCAGCTGCCGGGCGTGGACGGCAGCTGGCCATGCCGCCAGCAGTGCTGGCAGCAATGCAGCTACACTCGGTGCAGGAGCTGATGCGCAGGCGCTAATGGATTACGGCTCAGATCAAGAGGAGCTGCAGGAGAACACTTATGAGAGTGGACGCTGTGAACCGTATAGCAGTCGCTCCAAATACAAAATGTTTAGCTGGCTGGCGTCCAGGCATCGAAAGCAACCCATTCAGGTTTTTGTCCTGCCAACAGTCAATGAATTGGTGCCCAGGTGAGTCATCAACATCCTCTTGACTGCCGCAAGAGCTTTTGTTCATGTTTATTAATTAACAACAGTTTGCCAACCAGAGAAGATTTTGTTTACAATATATATATATATATATATATATATATATATATATATATATATATATATATATATATGTATGTATATAAACGTGTGGTTTAAATATGAAATAAAAACTTAACAATGTTTATCACTAAGGCGTCCCATGTTGATCAATCCTATGTTTCGCTTTGTTGGCCGCACACATTGCTTTGTAGTCAGCCTTCTTGGTCTTGGCGCAGTCGTTCCGTGCTTTGCTCAGTTGCCGCAGGAAAACATCGACTTGCTTTTGGGCAGCTTCCAGGAGACTTGCCTTCACGGTCAGTGACTGCTGGCATGCGGCTGACACCTGTTCGGCAGAGAAGAAATTCTCTTTGGCCAGCTTCAATCCAGAGATGAGTAGTTTTGTCTCTGCCTGGGCTTGTTGGTGGGCCTTTAGTGCAAGTTGGCTATTGGCTCAGCTCTTGCAGCTCCTCGTGAACAATAATCATGGCCTCCCGGACCTCCATCTCTAACTGTTCCAGCCAGCACCGCCTCAGCCGCCTTGGCTGCAGTGGACGCTTTGTCCGCGTACTCTAGCTTAATCCGATCTGATGCCATTTTGACCGCACAAATCATGTCATCGTTGGCCTGCCTTGCTTCCTGAGCCGCTTGCATCGCGATTCCAGTGGTACGTGACGTTCCTTTGATCTGTATGGACTCTTTCTTGGGCTCCGTCGTCCATCTGGTCCGAACCAGACGGTCCCTAATCATCACAGCCTGGCAACAGCAGTCGCTTTTCCCGTGTATGTCGCGTCGCCCTTTGCTGATCTCGTCGGGATGAGTAAGCCGTCACGAATGTAACAGGGAATATTAAGAGAAGCCACATCATTTTGAAGTGAAGTCTCATTTTCCGAATTCATGTAAGGATTTAACACTCAGACTAGTAAAGATTAAACACATCGTGACAGTTGTGAATCAATATATTTGGAAAGATCGACATAATGCTGTACATTACCTTATTTCTGCTGGTCAGCATCGGGTGCACATCCCAGAGCTATATGATTAGGCCACACGACAAGGTCAGTAAATCCCTGAGATACGATTATGCTTTGATAAAACGCAATCTTTTAGGTTCACAAAAAACGCAACGATGATTGGGCCAAAATGGAATGTGGGGACAGAGGGGGTGGTGAAAACAAGTGCTCCGGCAGTCTGTTAGACAACACCAATCCCAAGATCAAAGCCTCGAATATTGCACAGAATGCGGCGCTTGAGGCGAAGGCAGCAAATGATGCACAAATGGCAGCCGCTGAAGCAGCCGCTTCGCATGTGAAAGTGGAGCTCGCCGACAGGGCGCTTCAGTATGCCCGAGCGGCCGAGGCAGCTCTTGCCGGAAAGCAACAGATCGTAGAGCAGTTTGAGTCGGAGTACCGCGAGGCGCAGGCTGTCGTCCAGGATGTTAATAGCTCGCTTCAGATTACCCAGACGAATGCAGCAGCAGCCAATGAAGCTGACCAGGAGGCTAGAAGGCAGCTCAATCTCCTTAAGCAGCTGGTGCAGGCATCCTCCTCAAATCTGGCCAACATTGATAATGTTTCAAATGGTGCGCAACAGGAGCTGGCGGAAAAGAGTCAGCTGCTGGAAGCAATAAAGAATCGAGTGACGAACCTTGGACAACAGATGGAAGTGGCTAAGCAAGACTTTGAAAAGACTAAGAAGGCTGCCTACAAAGCCGCCTGTGCAGCAGTCGAGGCCAAGCAGAAGGCTGCCAGAACTCGTCGCATGGCGCATTTACTTCAGCAATGGTATCAGCCCAAGAAATTCGTCCAATCTGCTGGTGCCGCAATAGAATAGAATTTTAATTGGTTCTTTATTAATATATTTATTAATTAATTCATTATTATTATAGTTGGCAAAATTATGCAATTGATCGAATTGTTGTTTGGCCGATTTGAAAACAAATCCGTTTCTGACAAACATTTTACAACACTGAACAAAATTTACAAAACAGCTGCGCGCTACAAAACAAGCCGGCAATTTATTTTTATATTATTTATGTACAAACTTATATATTAAAAATGTATTTAAAATGTTAATTAGTAAAGTAAAATATATACAAGCGTTGGAAGCACGTTCCAGCAGTTCTCACTACGTGACAACACCAATATTTTACGTAAATGCAGGTTGGTCAGTCTGAATTCGAATTGTTAAATAACAATCGGATTAAAGCCGATTTGATTTGGTATTCTTAGCTCCACACATTGGTCATATATACTCGGCGGTGGGAGCAGATGCACACTGCCGATACCAGAGGCTGCGGTATCCGACAACTAAGGTGCGTCTCTGCACGGGCACCGATGAATACGGCACGAAGATTCAACAGGCGGCAGCTGGACAAAAGGTGTCCGTGGGTCAATATTGCGATGAGATATCGGCGATGAGATATAGCGCACGATGACTTCATACGCACCAGAAAAAAACCACTAATCAATCTATAAATTGATCTTTTTTTTTTTTTTTCTGACCGACTCACAGTTGCGACTGGTAGAGAACAGCGGCACACGCTTCTCCCAGGAGTCCGGCCATCCCGTCGAGTGGACTGAGTAAACGAATTACATGTTTCGACTATCAAACTTTCAAGACGATGTACGAGATTGGGTTAAGCAGGAGGCACGCATTCAGACAGTCAAGTTCGAGAAGATTCTGCTCGATATGCTGAGCGAGCCGCTGCCCGATGTGTCCGTCTCTCGTCCAGCGAATCGTGTACACTGGGCGATTCCCGTGCCGAATGATGATAGCCAAACGGTCTACGTGTGGCTAGATGCTCTAATCAATCATCCCTCTCGTTCTTCTTTGTAGTATTTGGCGTACTGGCCACCGGCTCAGCAAATCATTGGCAAGGACATACTCAAATTCCATGGTATTAATTGGCCAGCATTTTTGTTGCCACCACCACAGCAGCTGCACGGCCACTCGCACTTGACGGTGTACGGCCAGAAGATATCGAAGAGCAAGCAGAACGGCCTTGATCCTGTGCTGGCAGCCAAACAGTATACGATGGAAGTACTTCGTTACTTTCTGTTGCGCAATGGCGTTGCTCACAGCGATGGCACTCGTCTCAAATCCACAGGATATAAGCTATCCTTCAGGATATTATTTACTTAAAAAGATTTTACAGTCAAAATTCGTGAAATTGACGAGATGAAACAATGTATTCAGAACTGCTAACATAACGCTCTATGTTATCATGTTGTTGATCGTTAACATCGGGATTAGCTATCAAGACTACATCATTGGATAGCGTGGGAAGGTAAGTGAATCTCTCTAATTTGCATACGCTCGAATCTATCTTTGGCTGACAGACAATGCAGTTTGAAAGCCCAGATCCCTGAAAAAAACAATAGCAGCTGATGCAGAAATCAATCTCAAATCTGGCTAATATCGAGAATGTCGCAAATGGCGCGCAGCAGGAGCTGGCAGAGAAGACACAGCTGCTGGAGGATTTCGTCATGCTCACATGACAAAATGTCTTTTATTTCGATTGAGTTCTCTTTCAGGTTGCAGTTGGAAAAGAGTTGTTTGATTTTTGATAGTTGCCAATTCGGACTTCTTGACACACACTTGGATAAGGATAGGACTCTACAAGTTCTTCATGGAAATAAAAATAAATAGCAAATAGAAGTGCTAATCCAATCCGTATTTATAAATTTGCATTTTCAAAGCAACTTTTGTTTATTTGGTAGGAATAATTTGAACTTTCCAAATGGGAATTGCAAGTGATATGAGAACATAGTTAATCTTGCGTCAGCTGTCTGATTTTGTCTGATTCTGAATATTGTGCTTACGACGGGGCTTAGTAAACAATGAAGGCAATGAATTAGTAAACATTGTAGGCATTAGTAAACATTATTAGCAAAACTTAAGTTTATTAATACTAAAAATGGACAAAGTGAAACTTAAATTTACACGTATTGAAGATATTCCGAAGACCATTAACGGGACTTACGTTGATCAACTGATATTCGAGTTTCTGAAGTTTATCTTTCCACCGTGGGCTAAGAAAACTGTTGTGTTTCATTATGGAAAAGATTGTAATCCGAGCATATGGGATATTATTATATCATTTTTTGTTACGGTTATTTGTATATTGGTGTTATTATACGCTTGGAGAGCTTGGAATGTCTGGATAACCTTAAAAGTAAGTCACCATTGTAAGTAATTTTAATTTTTATATATATTAATTCACAATTCTAACAGAAGAGTAATGAAAGTCATAATGATAATGATGCTACCCCAAGAGACCAAGATGACCAAGAGGACCAAGAGGACCAAAAGGACCAAGAGGACCAAGAGGACCAAGAGGACCAAGAGGACCAAGAGGACCAAGAGGACCAAGAGGACCAAGAGGACCAAGAGGACCAAGAGGACCAAGAGGACCAAAATGAATCCGAGGAGACCACTGAATGACAAAATGCCATTTTAAGCTTGGAACTATTAACAAGTTTATTTACACAAAATTCGTATAATAAAAATAACAAAATAACCATGTATTCGTCATAACTGAACCGAACAAGGTTTGAGCTCTAAAATAAATTGTTATATAAATTTGTAAACACGATAATTCGCTTAACATTTATTTGATTTAATATTAACTGAGTCTTGTGCATTTTTACGCACTGCGAAATACTCCAAAAATTCTAAGCTTCTATATTTATCAATTAGGTACATGGACTTGAACTGCCAGAGGAGGATGCACGGGTTAAGCAGGAGGCACGCATTCGGCCAGCTAAGTGTGAGAAGATTCTGCTCGATACGCTGAGCGAGCCGCTGACCGATGTGAACACCGACTTGCTTTTGGGCAGCTTCCAGGAGACTTGCCTTCACGGTCAGTGACTGCTGGCATGCGGCTGACACCTGTTCGACACTTGTTGCTTCCTAAACCGCTTGCATCGCGATTCCAGTGGTACGTGACGTTCCTTTGATCTGTATGGACTCTTTCTTGGGCTCCGTCGTCCATCTGGTCCGAACCAGACGGTCCCTAATCATCACAGCCTGGCAACAGCAGTCGCTTTTCCCGTGTCTGTCGCGTCGCCCTTTGCTGATCTCGTCGGGATGAGTAAGCCGTCACGAATGTAACAGGGAATATTAAGAGAAGCCACATCATTTTGAAGTGAAGTCTCATTTTCCGAATTCATGTAAGGATTTAACACTCAGACTAGTAAAGATTAAACACATCGTGACAGTTGTGAATCAATATATTTGGAAAGATCGACATAATGCTGTACATTACCTTATTTCTGCTGGTCAGCATCGGGTGCACATCCCAGAGCTATATGATTAGGCCACACGACAAGGTCAGTAAATCCCTGAGATACGATTATGCTTTGATAAAACGCAATCTTTTAGGTTCACAAAAAACGCAACGATGATTGGGCCAAAATGGAATGTGGGGACAGAGGGGGTGGTGAAAACAAGTGCTCCGGCAGTCTGTTAGACAACACCAATCCCAAGATCAAAGCCTCGAATATTGCACAGAATGCGGCGCTTGAGGCGAAGGCAGCAAATGATGCACAAATGGCAGCCGCTGAAGCAGCCGCTTCGCATGTGAAAGTGGAGCTCGCCGACAGGGCGCTTCAGTATGCCCGAGCGGCCGAGGCAGCTCTTGCCGGAAAGCAACAGATCGTAGAGCAGTTTGAGTCGGAGTACCGCGAGGCGCAGGCTGTCGTCCAGGATGTTAATAGCTCGCTTCAGATTACCCAGACGAATGCAGCAGCAGCCAATGAAGCTGACCAGGAGGCTAGAAGGCAGCTCAATCTCCTTAAGCAGCTGGTGCAGGCATCCTCCTCAAATCTGGCCAACATTGATAATGTTTCAAATGGTGCGCAACAGGAGCTGGCGGAAAAGAGTCAGCTGCTGGAAGCAATAAAGAATCGAGTGACGAACCTTGGACAACAGATGGAAGTGGCTAAGCAAGACTTTGAAAAGACTAAGAAGGCTGCCTACAAAGCCGCCTGTGCAGCAGTCGAGGCTAAGCAGAAGGCTGCCAGAACTCGTCGCATGGCGCATTTACTTCAGCAATGGTATCAGCCCAAGAAATTCGTCCAATCTGCTGGTGCCGCAATAGAATAGAATTTTAATTGGTTCTTTATTAATATATTTATTAATTAATTCATTATTATTATAGTTGGCAAAATTATGCAATTGATCGAATTGTTGTTTGGCCGATTTGAAAACAAATCCGTTTCTGACAAACATTTTACAACACTGAACAAAATTTACAAAACAGCTGCGCGCTACAAAACAAGCCGGCAATTTATTTTTATATTATTTATGTACAAACTTATATATTAAAAATGTATTTAAAATGTTAATTAGTAAAGTAAAATATATACAAGCGTTGGAAGCACGTTCCAGCAGTTCTCACTACGTGACAACACCAATATTTTACGTAAATGCAGGTTGGTCAGTCTGAATTCGAATTGTTAAATAACAATCGGATTAAAGCCGATTTGATTTGGTATTCTTAGCTCCACACATTGGTCATATATACTCGGCGGTGGGAGCAGATGCACACTGCCGATACCAGAGGCTGCGGTATCCGACAACTAAGGTGCGTCTCTGCACGGGCACCGATGAATACGGCACGAAGATTCAACAGGCGGCAGCTGGACAAAAGGTGTCCGTGGGTCAATATTGCGATGAGATATCGGCGATGAGATATAGCGCACGATGACTTCATACGCACCAGAAAAAAACCACTAATCAATCTATAAATTGATCTTTTTTTTTAGCACAGGCTGCAGTCACGTGGCCATATTTATTCGGCGGCCTACAGCGGCTGGTATTGCGTTTCGGATGAGACCTTTCTGACCGACTCACAGTTGCGAATGGTAGAGAACAGCGGCACACGCTTCTCCCAGGAGTCCGGCCATCCCGTCGAGTGGACTGAGTAAACGAATTACATGTTTCGACTATCAAACTTTCAAGACGATGTACGAGATTGGGTTAAGCAGGAGGCACGCATTCAGACAGTCAAGTTCGAGAAGATTCTGCTCGATATGCTGAGCGAGCCGCTGCCCGATGTGTCCGTCTCTCGTCCAGCGAATCGTGTACACTGGGCGATTCCCGTGCCGAATGATGATAGCCAAACGGTCTACGTGTGGCTAGATGCTCTAATCAATCATCCCTCTCGTTCTTCTTTGTAGTATTTGGCGTACTGGCCACCGGCTCAGCAAATCATTGGCAAGGACATACTCAAATTCCATGGTATTAATTGGCCAGCATTTTTGTTGCCACCACCACAGCAGCTGCACGGCCACTCGCACTTGACGGTGTACGGCCAGAAGATATCGAAGAGCAAGCAGAACGGCCTTGATCCTGTGCTGGCAGCCAAACAGTATACGATGGAAGTACTTCGTTACTTTCTGTTGCGCAATGGCGTTGCTCACAGCGATGGCACTCGTCTCAAATCCACAGGATATAAGCTATCCTTCAGGATATTATTTACTTAAAAAGATTTTACAGTCAAAATTCGTGAAATTGACGAGATGAAACAATGTATTCAGAACTGCTAACATAACGCTCTATGTTATCATGTTGTTGATCGTTAACATCGGGATTAGCTATCAAGACTACATCATTGGATAGCGTGGGAAGGTAAGTGAATCTCTCTAATTTGCATACGCTCGAATCTATCTTTGGCTGACAGACAATGCAGTTTGAAAGCCCAGATCCCTGAAAAAAACAATAGCAGCTGATGCAGAAATCAACCTCAAATCTGGCTAATATCGAGAATGTCGCAAATGGCGCGCAGCAGGAGCTGGCAGAGAAGACACAGCTGCTGGAGGATTTCGTCATGCTCACATGACAAAATGTCTTTTATTTCGATTGAGTTCTCTTTCAGGTTGCAGTTGGAAAAGAGTTGTTTGATTTTTGATAGTTGCCAATTCGGACTTCTTGACACACACTTGGATAAGGATAGGACTCTACAAGTTCTTCATGGAAATAAAAATAAATAGCAAATAGAAGTGCTAATCCAATCCGTATTTATAAATTTGCATTTTCAAAGCAACTTTTGTTTATTTGGTAGGAATAATTTGAACTTTCCAAATGGGAATTGCAAGTGATATGAGAACATAGTTAATCTTGCGTCAGCTGTCTGATTTTGTCTGATTCTGAATATTGTGCTTACGACGGGGCTTAGTAAACAATGAAGGCAATGAATTAGTAAACATTGTAGGCATTAGTAAACATTATTAGCAAAACTTAAGTTTATTAATACTAAAAATGGACAAAGTGAAACTTAAATTTACACGTATTGAAGATATTCCGAAGACCATTAACGGGACTTACGTTGATCAACTGATATTCGAGTTTCTGAAGTTTATCTTTCCACCGTGGGCTAAGAAAACTGTTGTGTTTCATTATGGAAAAGATTGTAATCCGAGCATATGGGATATTATTATATCATTTTTTGTTACGGTTATTTGTATATTGGTGTTATTATACGCTTGGAGAGCTTGGAATGTCTGGATAACCTTAAAAGTAAGTCACCATTGTAAGTAATTTTAATTTTTATATATATTAATTCACAATTCTAACAGAAGAGTAATGAAAGTCATAATGATAATGATGCTACCCCAAGAGACCAAGAAGACCAAGAGGACCAAGAGGACCAAAAGGACCAAGAGGACCAAGAGGACCAAGAGGACCAAGAGGACCAAGAGGACCAAGAGGACCAAGAGGACCAAGAGGACCAAAATGAATCCGAGGAGACCACTGAATGACAAAATGCCATTTTAAGCTTGGAACTATTAACAAGTTTATTTACACAAAATTCGTATAATAAAAATAACAAAATAACCATGTATTCGTCATAACTGAACCGAACAAGGTTTGAGCTCTAAAATAAATTGTTATATAAATTTGTAAACACGATAATTCGCTTAACATTTATTTGATTTAATATTAACTGAGTCTTGTGCATTTTTACGCACTGCGAAATACTCCAAAAATTCTAAGCTTCTATATTTATCAATTAGGTACATGGACTTGAACTGCCAGAGGAGGATGCACGGGTTAAGCAGGAGGCACGCATTCGGCCAGCTAAGTGTGAGAAGATTCTGCTCGATACGCTGAGCGAGCCGCTGACCGATGTGAACACCGACTTGCTTTTGGGCAGCTTCCAGGAGACTTGCCTTCACGGTCAGTGACTGCTGGCATGCGGCTGACACCTGTTCGACACTTGTTGCTTCCTAAACCGCTTGCATCGCGATTCCAGTGGTACGTGACGTTCCTTTGATCTGTATGGACTCTTTCTTGGGCTCCGTCGTCCATCTGGTCCGAACCAGACGGTCCCTAATCATCACAGCCTGGCAACAGCAGTCGCTTTTCCCGTGTCTGTCGCGTCGCCCTTTGCTGATCTCGTCGGGATGAGTAAGCCGTCACGAATGTAACAGGGAATATTAAGAGAAGCCACATCATTTTGAAGTGAAGTCTCATTTTCCGAATTCATGTAAGGATTTAACACTCAGACTAGTAAAGATTAAACACATCGTGACAGTTGTGAATCAATATATTTGGAAAGATCGACATAATGCTGTACATTACCTTATTTCTGCTGGTCAGCATCGGGTGCACATCCCAGAGCTATATGATTAGGCCACACGACAAGGTCAGTAAATCCCTGAGATACGATTATGCTTTGATAAAACGCAATCTTTTAGGTTCACAAAAAACGCAACGATGATTGGGCCAAAATGGAATGTGGGGACAGAGGGGGTGGTGAAAACAAGTGCTCCGGCAGTCTGTTAGACAACACCAATCCCAAGATCAAAGCCTCGAATATTGCACAGAATGCGGCGCTTGAGGCGAAGGCAGCAAATGATGCACAAATGGCAGCCGCTGAAGCAGCCGCTTCGCATGTGAAAGTGAAGCTCGCAGACAGGGCGCTTCAGTATGCCCGAGCGGCCGAGGCAGCTCTTGCCGGAAAGCAACAGATCGTAGAGCAGTTTGAGTCGGAGTACCGCGAGGCGCAGGCTGTCGTCCAGGATGTTAATAGCTCGCTTCAGATTACCCAGACGAATGCAGCAGCAGCCAATGAAGCTGACCAGGAGGCTAGAAGGCAGCTCAATCTCCTTAAGCAGCTGGTGCAGGCATCCTCCTCAAATCTGGCCAACATTGATAATGTTTCAAATGGTGCGCAACAGGAGCTGGCGGAAAAGAGTCAGCTGCTGGAAGCAATAAAGAATCGAGTGACGAACCTTGGACAACAGATGGAAGTGGCTAAGCAAGACTTTGAAAAGACTAAGAAGGCTGCCTACAAAGCCGCCTGTGCAGCAGTCGAGGCCAAGCAGAAGGCTGCCAGAACTCGTCGCATGGCGCATTTACTTCAGCAATGGTATCAGCCCAAGAAATTCGTCCAATCTGCTGGTGCCGCAATAGAATAGAATTTTAATTGGTTCTTTATTAATATATTTATTAATTAATTCATTATTATTATAGTTGGCAAAATTATGCAATTGATCGAATTGTTGTTTGGCCGATTTGAAAACAAATCCGTTTCTGACAAACATTTTACAACACTGAACAAAATTTACAAAACAGCTGCGCGCTACAAAACAAGCCGGCAATTTATTTTTATATTATTTATGTACAAACTTATATATTAAAAATGTATTTAAAATGTTAATTAGTAAAGTAAAATATATACAAGCGTTGGAAGCACGTTCCAGCAGTTCTCACTACGTGACAACACCAATATTTTACGTAAATGCAGGTTGGTCAGTCTGAATTCGAATTGTTAAATAACAATCGAATTAAAGCCGATTTGATTTGGTATTCTTAGCTCCACACATTGGTCATATATACTCGGCGGTGGGTCAATATTGCGATGAGATATCGGCGATGAGATATAGCGCACGATGACTCCATACGCACCAGAAAAAAACCACTAATCAATCTATAAATTGATCTTTTTTTTTTAGCACAGGCTGCAGTCACGTGGCCATATTTATTCGGCGGCCTATTGCGGCTGGTATTGCGTTTTGGATGAGACCTTTCTGACCGACTCACAGTTGCGACTGGTAGAGAACAGCGGCACACGCTTCTCCCAGGAGTCCGGCCATCCCGTCGAGTGGACTGAGTAAACGAATTACATGTTTCGACTATCAAACTTTCAAGACGATGTACGAGATTGGGTTAAGCAGGAGGCACGCATTCAGACAGTCAAGTTCGAGAAGATTCTGCTCGATATGCTGAGCGAGCCGCTGCCCGATGTGTCCGTCTCTCGTCCAGCGAATCGTGTACACTGGGCGATTCCCGTGCCGAATGATGATAGCCAAACGGTCTACGTGTGGCTAGATGCTCTAATCAATCATCCCTCTCGTTCTTCTTTGTAGTATTTGGCGTACTGGCCACCGGCTCAGCAAATCATTGGCAAGGACATACTCAAATTCCATGGTATTAATTGGCCAGCATTTTTGTTGCCACCACCACAGCAGCTGCACGGCCACTCGCACTTGACGGTGTACGGCCAGAAGATATCGAAGAGCAAGCAGAACGGCCTTGATCCTGTGCTGGCAGCCAAACAGTATACGATGGAAGTACTTCGTTACTTTCTGTTGCGCAATGGCGTTGCTCACAGCGATGGCACTCGTCTCAAATCCACAGGATATAAGCTATCCTTCAGGATATTATTTACTTAAAAAGATTTTACAGTCAAAATTCGTGAAATTGACGAGATGAAACAATGTATTCAGAACTGCTAACATAACGCTCTATGTTATCATGTTGTTGATCGTTAACATCGGGATTAGCTATCAAGACTACATCATTGGATAGCGTGGGAAGGTAAGTGAATCTCTCTAATTTGCATACGCTCGAATCTATCTTTGGCTGACAGACAATGCAGTTTGAAAGCCCAGATCCCTGAAAAAAACAATAGCAGCTGATGCAGAAATCAATCTCAAATCTGGCTAATATCGAGAATGTCGCAAATGGCGCGCAGCAGGAGCTGGCAGAGAAGACACAGCTGCTGGAGGATTTCGTCATGCTCACATGACAAAATGTCTTTTATTTCGATTGAGTTCTCTTTCAGGTTGCAGTTGGAAAAGAGTTGTTTGATTTTTGATAGTTGCCAATTCGGACTTCTTGACACACACTTGGATAAGGATAGGACTCTACAAGTTCTTCATGGAAATAAAAATAAATAGCAAATAGAAGTGCTAATCCAATCCGTATTTATAAATTTGCATTTTCAAAGCAACTTTTGTTTATTTGGTAGGAATAATTTGAACTTTCCAAATGGGAATTGCAAGTGATATGAGAACATAGTTAATCTTGCGTCAGCTGTCTGATTTTGTCTGATTCTGAATATTGTGCTTACGACGGGGCTTAGTAAACAATGAAGGCAATGAATTAGTAAACATTGTAGGCATTAGTAAACATTATTAGCAAAACTTAAGTTTATTAATACTAAAAATGGACAAAGTGAAACTTAAATTTACACGTATTGAAGATATTCCGAAGACCATTAACGGGACTTACGTTGATCAACTGATATTCGAGTTTCTGAAGTTTATCTTTCCACCGTGGGCTAAGAAAACTGTTGTGTTTCATTATGGAAAAGATTGTAATCCGAGCATATGGGATATTATTATATCATTTTTTGTTACGGTTATTTGTATATTGGTGTTATTATACGCTTGGAGAGCTTGGAATGTCTGGATAACCTTAAAAGTAAGTCACCATTGTAAGTAATTTTAATTTTTATATATATTAATTCACAATTCTAACAGAAGAGTAATGAAAGTCATAATGATAATGATGCTACCCCAAGAGACCAAGATGACCAAGAGGACCAAGAGGACCAAAAGGACCAAGAGGACCAAGAGGACCAAGAGGACCAAGAGGACCAAGAGGACCAAGAGGACCAAGAGGACCAAGAGGACCAAGAGGACCAAAATGAATCCGAGGAGACCACTGAATGACAAAATGCCATTTTAAGCTTGGAACTATTAACAAGTTTATTTACACAAAATTCGTATAATAAAAATAACAAAATAACCATGTATTCGTCATAACTGAACCGAACAAGGTTTGAGCTCTAAAATAAATTGTTATTTAAATTTGTAAACACGATAATTCGCTTAACATTTATTTGATTTAATATTAACTGAGTCTTGTGCATTTTTACGCACTGCGAAATACTCCAAAAATTCTAAGCTTCTATATTTATCAATTAGGTACATGGACTTGAACTGCCAGAGGAGGATGCACGGGTTAAGCAGGAGGCACGCATTCGGCCAGCTAAGTGTGAGAAGATTCTGCTCGATACGCTGAGCGAGCCGCTGACCGATGTGAACACCGACTTGCTTTTGGGCAGCTTCCAGGAGACTTGCCTTCACGGTCAGTGACTGCTGGCATGCGGCTGACACCTGTTCGACACTTGTTGCTTCCTGAGCCGCTTGCATCGCGATTCCAGTGGTACGTGACTTTCCTTTGATCTGTATGGACTCTTTCTTGGGCTCCGTCGTCCATCTGGTCCGAACCAGACGGTCCCTAATCATCACAGCCTGGCAACAGCAGTCGCTTTTCCCGTGTCTGTCGCGTCGCCCTTTGCTGATCTCGTCGGGATGAGTAAGCCGTCACGAATGTAACAGGGAATATTAAGAGAAGCCACATCATTTTGAAGTGAAGTCTCATTTTCCGAATTCATGTAAGGATTTAACACTCAGACTAGTAAAGATTAAACACATCGTGACAGTTGTGAATCAATATATTTGGAAAGATCGACATAATGCTGTACATTACCTTATTTCTGCTGGTCAGCATCGGGTGCACATCCCAGAGCTATATGATTAGGCCACACGACAAGGTCAGTAAATCCCTGAGATACGATTATGCTTTGATAAAACGCAATCTTTTAGGTTCACAAAAAACGCAACGATGATTGGGCCAAAATGGAATGTGGGGACAGAGGGGGTGGTGAAAACAAGTGCTCCGGCAGTCTGTTAGACAACACCAATCCCAAGATCAAAGCCTCGAATATTGCACAGAATGCGGCGCTTGAGGCGAAGGCAGCAAATGATGCACAAATGGCAGCCGCTGAAGCAGCCGCTTCGCATGTGAAAGTGGAGCTCGCCGACAGGGCGCTTCAGTATGCCCGAGCGGCCGAGGCAGCTCTTGCCGGAAAGCAACAGATCGTAGAGCAGTTTGAGTCGGAGTACCGCGAGGCGCAGGCTGTCGTCCAGGATGTTAATAGCTCGCTTCAGATTACCCAGACGAATGCAGCAGCAGCCAATGAAGCTGACCAGGAGGCTAGAAGGCAGCTCAATCTCCTTAAGCAGCTGGTGCAGGCATCCTCCTCAAATCTGGCCAACATTGATAATGTTTCAAATGGTGCGCAACAGGAGCTGGCGGAAAAGAGTCAGCTGCTGGAAGCAATAAAGAATCGAGTGACGAACCTTGGACAACAGATGGAAGTGGCTAAGCAAGACTTTGAAAAGACTAAGAAGGCTGCCTACAAAGCCGCCTGTGCAGCAGTCGAGGCCAAGCAGAAGGCTGCCAGAACTCGTCGCATGGCGCATTTACTTCAGCAATGGTATCAGCCCAAGAAATTCGTCCAATCTGCTGGTGCCGCAATAGAATAGAATTTTAATTGGTTCTTTATTAATATATTTATTAATTAATTCATTATTATTATAGTTGGCAAAATTATGCAATTGATCGAATTGTTGTTTGGCCGATTTGAAAACAAATCCGTTTCTGACAAACATTTTACAACACTGAACAAAATTTACAAAACAGCTGCGCGCTACAAAACAAGCCGGCAATTTATTTTTATATTATTTATGAACAAACTTATATATTAAAAATGTATTTAAAATGTTAATTAGTAAAGTAAAATATATACAAGCGTTGGAAGCACGTTCCAGCAGTTCTCACTACGTGACAACACCAATATTTTACGTAAATGCAGGTTGGTCAGTCTGAATTCGAATTGTTAAATAACAATCGAATTAAAGCCGATTTGATTTGGTATTCTTAGCTCCACACATTGGTCATATATACTCGGCGGTGGGTCAATATTGCGATTAGATATCGGCGATGAGATATAGCGCACGATGACTTCATACGCACCAGAAAAAAACCACTAATCAATCTATAAATTGATCTTTTTTTTTTAGCACAGGCTGCAGTCACGTGGCCATATTTATTCGGCGGCCTATTGCGGCTGGTATTGCGTTTTGGATGAGACCTTTCTGACCGACTCACAGTTGCGACTGGTAGAGAACAGCGGCACACGCTTCTCCCAGGAGTCCGGCCATCCCGTCGAGTGGACTGAGTAAACGAATTACATGTTTCGACTATCAAACTTTCAAGACGATGTACGAGATTGGGTTAAGCAGGAGGCACGCATTCAGACAGTCAAGTTCGAGAAGATTCTGCTCGATATGCTGAGCGAGCCGCTGCCCGATGTGTCCGTCTCTCGTCCAGCGAATCGTGTACACTGGGCGATTCCCGTGCCGAATGATGATAGCCAAACGGTCTACGTGTGGCTAGATGCTCTAATCAATCATCCCTCTCGTTCTTCTTTGTAGTATTTGGCGTACTGGCCACCGGCTCAGCAAATCATTGGCAAGGACATACTCAAATTCCATGGTATTAATTGGCCAGCATTTTTGTTGCCACCACCACAGCAGCTGCACGGCCACTCGCACTTGACGGTGTACGGCCAGAAGATATCGAAGAGCAAGCAGAACGGCCTTGATCCTGTGCTGGCAGCCAAACAGTATACGATGGAAGTACTTCGTTACTTTCTGTTGCGCAATGGCGTTGCTCACAGCGATGGCACTCGTCTCAAATCCACAGGATATAAGCTATCCTTCAGGATATTATTTACTTAAAAAGATTTTACAGTCAAAATTCGTGAAATTGACGAGATGAAACAATGTATTCAGAACTGCTAACATAACGCTCTATGTTATCATGTTGTTGATCGTTAACATCGGGATTAGCTATCAAGACTACATCATTGGATAGCGTGGGAAGGTAAGTGAATCTCTCTAATTTGCATACGCTCGAATCTATCTTTGGCTGACAGACAATGCAGTTTGAAAGCCCAGATCCCTGAAAAAAACAATAGCAGCTGATGCAGAAATCAATCTCAAATCTGGCTAATATCGAGAATGTCGCAAATGGCGCGCAGCAGGAGCTGGCAGAGAAGACACAGCTGCTGGAGGATTTCGTCATGCTCACATGACAAAATGTCTTTTATTTCGATTGAGGAAAAGAGTTGTTTGATTTTTGATAGTTGCCAATTCGGACTTCTTGACACACACTTGGATAAGGATAGGACTCTACAAGTTCTTCATGGAAATAAAAATAATTAGCAAATAGAAGTGCTAATCCAATCCGTATTTATAAATTTGCATTTTCAAAGCAACTTTTGTTTATTTGGTAGGAATCATTTGAACTTTCCAAATGGGAATTGCAAGTGATATGAGAACATAGTTAATCTTGCGTCAGCTGTCTGATTTCGTCTGATTCTGAATATTGTGCTTACGACGGGGCTTAGTAAACAATGAAGGCAATGAATTAGTAAACATTGTAGGCATTAGTAAACATTATTAGCAAAACTTAAGTTTATTAATACTAAAAAATGGACAAAGTGAAACTTAAATTTACACGTATTGAAGATATTCCGAAGACCATTAACGGGACTTACGTTGATCAACTGATATTCGAGTTTCTGAAGTTTATCTTTCCACCGTGGGCTAAGAAAACTGTTGTGTTTCATTATGGAAAAGATTGTAATCCGAGCATATGGGATATTATTATATCATTTTTTGTTACGGTTATTTGTATATTGGTGTTATTATACGCTTGGAGAGCTTGGAATGTCTGGATAACCTTAAAAGTAAGTCACCATTGTAAGTAATTTTAATTTTTATATATATTAATTCACAATTCTAACAGAAGAGTAATGAAAGTCATAATGATAATGATGCTACCCCAAGAGACCAAGATGACCAAGAGGACCAAGAGGACCAAAAGGACCAAGAGGACCAAGAGGACCAAGAGGACCAAGAGGACCAAGAGGACCAAGAGGACCAAAATGAATCCGAGGAGACCACTGAATGACAAAATGCCATTTTAAGCTTGGAACTATTAACAAGTTTATTTACACAAAATTCGTATAATAAAAATAACAAAATAACCATGTATTCGTCATAACTGAACCGAACAAGGTTTGAGCTCTAAAATAAATTGTTATTTAAATTTGTAAACACGATAATTCGCTTAACATTTATTTGATTTAATATTAACTGAGTCTTGTGCATTTTTACGCACTGCGAAATACTCCAAAAATTCTAAGCTTCTATATTTATCAATTAGGTACATGGACTTGAACTGCCAGAGGAGGATGCACGGGTTAAGCAGGAGGCACGCATTCGGCCAGCTAAGTGTGAGAAGATTCTGCTCGATACGCTGAGCGAGCCGCTGACCGATGTGAACACCGACTTGCTTTTGGGCAGCTTCCAGGAGACTTGCCTTCACGGTCAGTGACTGCTGGCATGCGGCTGACACCTGTTCGACACTTGTTGCTTCCTAAACCGCTTGCATCGCGATTCCAGTGGTACGTGACGTTCCTTTGATCTGTATGGACTCTTTCTTGGGCTCCGTCGTCCATCTGGTCCGAACCAGACGGTCCCTAATCATCACAGCCTGGCAACAGCAGTCGCTTTTCCCGTGTCTGTCGCGTCGCCCTTTGCTGATCTCGTCGGGATGAGTAAGCCGTCACGAATGTAACAGGGAATATTAAGAGAAGCCACATCATTTTGAAGTGAAGTCTCATTTTCCGAATTCATGTAAGGATTTAACACTCAGACTAGTAAAGATTAAACACATCGTGACAGTTGTGAATCAATATATTTGGAAAGATCGACATAATGCTGTACATTACCTTATTTCTGCTGGTCAGCATCGGGTGCACATCCCAGAGCTATATGATTAGGCCACACGACAAGGTCAGTAAATCCCTGAGATACGATTATGCTTTGATAAAACGCAATCTTTTAGGTTCACAAAAAACGCAACGATGATTGGGCCAAAATGGAATGTGGGGACAGAGGGGGTGGTGAAAACAAGTGCTCCGGCAGTCTGTTAGACAACACCAATCCCAAGATCAAAGCCTCGAATATTGCACAGAATGCGGCGCTTGAGGCGAAGGCAGCAAATGATGCACAAATGGCAGCCGCTGAAGCAGCCGCTTCGCATGTGAAAGTGGAGCTCGCCGACAGGGCGCTTCAGTATGCCCGAGCGGCCGAGGCAGCTCTTGCCGGAAAGCAACAGATCGTAGAGCAGTTTGAGTCGGAGTACCGCGAGGCGCAGGCTGTCGTCCAGGATGTTAATAGCTCGCTTCAGATTACCCAGACGAATGCAGCAGCAGCCAATGAAGCTGACCAGGAGGCTAGAAGGCAGCTCAATCTCCTTAAGCAGTTGGTGCAGGCATCCTCCTCAAATCTGGCCAACATTGATAATGTTTCAAATGGTGCGCAACAGGAGCTGGCGGAAAAGAGTCAGCTGCTGGAAGCAATAAAGAATCGAGTGACGAACCTTGGACAACAGATGGAAGTGGCTAAGCAAGACTTTGAAAAGACTAAGAAGGCTGCCTACAAAGCCGCCTGTGCAGCAGTCGAGGCCAAGCAGAAGGCTGCCAGAACTCGTCGCATGGCGCATTTACTTCAGCAATGGTATCAGCCCAAGAAATTCGTCCAATCTGCTGGTGCCGCAATAGAATAGAATTTTAATTGGTTCTTTATTAATATATTTATTAATTAATTCATTATTATTATAGTTGGCAAAATTATGCAATTGATCGAATTGTTGTTTGGCCGATTTGAAAACAAATCCGTTTCTGACAAACATTTTACAACACTGAAAAAAATGTACAAAACAGCTGCGCGCTATATTAAGTAACCCGATCTGGAGGCAAAACCTTTAAAATTCATTCTAAACAAAGGACAAGTACAAATCGCTTTGAATGCACCGAACCACAAGCAACAAACAAAACGCCAAAACCGCAAAACGACCAAACATTTTTCACAACTTAATGAATACATTTGAAATAATTTAAAATTATTATAAATGCTTATTTTATGAGTTGTAACGCATTTAACCCGGCCGCATTCACAACTATATCCGCATCAGCATCCGTCTTGAACATGACCAAATACATAACTATATATATATATATGTATATATATATATATATATTTATATATATAAGATATATATATATATAAGAAGCACAACACAGCCTAACCTGAACACAGTTGGGTGTGCTCGAATATGCAAAATACCCTGCAGACTACAAATGTTGATATAAAATCGATGTAAAACGTGCATTCCAAATTGTTGTGATTTATTTATATAAACAAATTTATATATATATATTTTTATATATATATATTTATATATATATATATTTATATAACAATAATTTTGAACGCACGTTTTGCTGCTAAGCTGAAAACTAAAATGTTTCCAATAAAAAAAAAAAATCGATAAAAAAGAAGAGTTATTATTGAAAATTTCTGTATGTTTTATTGAAATACTCTAGGAATATGCAACTTTTGGGGCCACTGTATATGCGAAATGGGGCGCACAAAAGAAAATAAATAACAGTTAGCCACAAACTACAAAAAGTTTTCAGCGCAAACAAAATTGAATTTGATGCGTTTGTTGTGGTTGTTATTATTAATCGTGTTTATGTTTAGAACCATTTTAATTTATAGTTATTTGTGTGCATGGAAGAAAATGTTAAAAACCATTTAAAATACATACATTCGTTTGGCTAGTAGAATGCGGTTGATGAGAGTGGTCAACGAGAGGGTGGTGTGTTGTTGGGGGGGGGGGGGGGGGGGGGGGATATGGGTGTAGCAAAAACTAACTTCCAGCTACCAGCTACCAGCTACCGTCGCCAGTCGTCGTCAAGTGGCAGCCAATTTAACTTGGCTAATTTGTGTCCATGAGCTGTCTAGACCAGCAATGCGAGCAGAGGAGTGCTAGCGGAATGAAGTGCAGTGAACGGCATAAGGAGGTGGGTGGTTAGTAGGGTGCTAGCAGAGGTTGGGCTTAGGAGCCAGTGAAATGCATTGAGAATCGTTAGCGTTGAGATGTATGCAGCGCGTAAATTGCAGCAGCCGTTAACGGTAATTGTCGCCAACGCCAAAGCCAACATGACGTATGCGCAATATTTACCATGCTCTAAATGAGGCAGTTCCTCCACACCACTCCAGTCCACTCCAACCCATGCTCTGTTTCGCTTTCCCCACTCACTTTCTCACTCTCTCTCTCTCTCTCTCTCTCTCTCTCTCTCTCTCTTACTCTGTGTAGGCATGTATGTGTGTGTGACTGGCTGGCAGGCTGGCAGGCTGACTGGCGTGTGCTCAAACGCCTGGAAAATGCCTGCTAACGATGGCGATGGCGTCTAAAAGCATGCAACGGCAATTTAAATTTGCGCACATTTCAATTTTGCAAATTGTCGAAAATGCGCTAAACAAAATGGAAACAGGAAAAAAAAAAGAAATTCAGGCAAAAAAAAAAAATAGAAGAAAAACAACAAAATAAATATAAAAAAAATAACTATTTTAATCCTGCTCAACTAACAGATACCCAGCACACATCTTTAAAATACACACTCAGTTCCATTATGCAAAACATAAACCATGGGAATTGAATCTTAATTAACTTTTGCGTTTATTAGCCGAAAGTTTGTCTGGTCTGAGAAAATATGACTTGTTGCCAGTTGCATGCATTTGCACAAACTTTACGATAATCTCTTCACACATTTTTAATGGGTCCAGGGTATAAGAAATCCCAATGTGTGCACTGAGTATGCGGCTAGGCAGAGAGAGGGGATGTGCAAGGGGCATGGGTGCACGACGATGCGAGAGAGCTAAACAGGAAAGCATTGTCAACAATTACATCGAACAGGCCGCAAAGTAAATACACTTTGTACTCCACAACGATTCTCGGCTGTGGCTCGTCCCATTTAATTAGCTTTAAAGAATTTCTATTCTCCAATGAAAAATGCACAAGATTTGCAGTTTGGTTTTGAGCAAAGGTAAAAGTTGGCAAATTTTCTTTTTCCTTCCCTTTTTTGTGGGAATGCGGTGAATATCGCTTTTATATAGTATATATATGCATATTTAGTAGAGGTATACAAATGTGTGTGTGTTTGTGTGTGTGTGTGGGTAAGTGGGACAGCATACAAAAATAATATAATAAATGCTAAGGCCCATTTAAGGAATTGAAATGGTTTCCATTGTGCGATGGCATAAGAAGAAGGGAGCAAGCGGAAGGGGTGTGGTGGGGGAAGTGAAGGACACTGCGTGGCATGCGATTCGAATTCTTGATGTTGCTGCTGAACACAAAAGTTTTACTTTGCAGCACGAATCGACTTATGTTTTGACCTTATTGAGTGCATTTGACTTCTTACAACACAGCAACACCAGTCAACCCCTCCGCACCCCCCCATCCTATCACTCACACACGTCCCACACACACACGCGCACAGACACACTGAAATTGTTTGAAAAATGCAACTGACCAAAAGTTCAAGCGCTTAAGTGGAAGACTGATCGGGATCCAGGGAACGCGTGCGACTGCCATGGAATCCGTCTGTTTTTAAGCAAAAGCACCAAATGGTTTGAGCAATGGACTGAAGGGGAGAGGAGAAGTGAAGAAGTGGAGAAGGAGGAGGCTGTATGGATGGGCGGTGGCATGCTGTTTGCGTTGATTGAAATGTTTCGCTACTGCGTGGCATATAAACTTTAATGGAATGGATAGCAATGTGTGCAATAAACTGAACGCTGCACAAACGCTGGACAACGGGGCAGGATGCAGTTGCAGTGTCAGTGGCGGTGGCGGTGGCCGCTGCAAGGGGGCAAAGACTGCACAGCAAACAACTGTTTAGAGAGGCATTCGGATACGGGGCACAGCACTCACATTAAAAGTTCAAATGGCACAAAAATAAAATTAAAATGAAAATACGCAAAACAAGAAGGAAAAAATCCGCTTAAAAAATTGTAAGCGCAGAGCAAACGAAATATACACTTAAAAGGAAACAGTAAAGAAGCAGATGGCAAAAGGGCAATGGGATAGATGCAGTGGCGGGTGGGACGCGGGAGGTGCTAGATGGTATGTGGGGTAACAGTTTTTTCCTTTTTTTTGCTAGCACTCAACTTGAACTTCTTGTTTTAATGAGCTTTTCTGCAGCTTTTGGTACAAGAAAAAAATATTTTAAAAGTGAGACGTGAGAGAGAACAGAGCACAGCAAGAAAACTCTAAGCAAAACGAAACAATAAAAATATTATATACCAACAAAAAAATATGTAACATTTTTATTTGTAAATTTTTAAATTGCCGTTAAATGGAAAAAATAAATTGCAATATTAATAAAATACCTAAATAGTTTGCATATATGAAATCTTATAATTAGTATAATGTGTAAAACTAACATAAGTTACAAAAAATGTAATTCGGGAAATTAAATATATATTTTACCCTAAATTAAAGAAAATAAAAACTCCTTTATATACAAATATCTGTTATGGAAATATAATTTGTGTAATGTAAGTAGTTAAAATTTAGTATAAATTCTTTCAGAGTGTATGTTTATATGTTTATAATAATAATAAAAGTGCTATTATTTTTGGAATATAAGCTGAATGTATGTTTTCATTTAAGTAACTATATGTTTAAATATACATATATATGTCATACTTTTCATCTCTCGAGAAAACCAGTTAAACAAGTCATTTCAATAATGCAAAATATATTCACGACAAATTTAGCGATATTAATTAGCCGTGCGCAGTTATTAATTAGCCCTTGGCTGACCTTTGGCATTTATGGATCACACCTACAAACACCAACAACACGCATAAACAATACACATAAGTGTGTAGTGTGTAGTGTGTGTAATTACTTGATTAAAGGCCAAACAAAAGATACACTAACAGAGCAAAGCGGACAACGAACAATGAAAATCCTCGCAGCTATCGCTGATCGCACTCAGGCGCGACCACACCAGAAAAGGGGGGTAGGGTTGGGGAAGGGGCTGCGAGGGCTTGTGGCCTGTGGATGTGTTGACAGTAGGCAATGCAACACAATGGCCAATATACACAAAGAAAGGATTTGCAACAGCATCGAGCACGTACAACGCATAATGGTTCTTGGTCAGAAAACGCTTGGATTCGTAGATACCCTGCCACATGGCTTATATCAGTCTCTGAGTTGGACTGAGCTGATATGCTTTGTAAGCCACTATATATATTTACAGGGTGTGTTCTAAATCAATCGACACAGCTAGGTGTGTGTGTGTATGTGTGAATATTTCATTAATTAGTGCGAAATTTGAACTTGTTAAAGGTGAAGGCAAAGTGCAAAATAAGGCAGATGCTAAAATGAAATTTTGCTTAAATTCATTGTTCAACTGCAGAGATTTAAAGAGTATATTTATTTAAATAAATTAGACTGGGAATATAATAACATAAATTACCAAATAAACATCTCAATTAGATGATGATTACTTGAATAGAATTTATCACATAATTATTTTATTTTCTTTTGCTTCTTTAGTTTAGTAAGTAGATTAACTATGATTGAAAACTCCTCCTAATCTTTGGCATTCATACCAGACACGCATATTCCTACGACTTAGTTTGAAAAACGTTTTCACAATTTTCACGTGAACTAACTGAAACTCACAACTGTGGCTATAAGCCTTGTGCAGTTGGCCTTAAAAGTTCGCTTGCCGCGAAAGGCTTTTCCAGGCTGCGTGTTTAATGAGTAAAATAAAATGCGTCCAGACTGGGAGCTGAGCAGGTGTTGCCGGAGCAGGAGTAGTGGTGCCAAGATCATAAACTGTTTCAAATCATTCGAGACTTGGTTGTAGTCTTAGTGTCCTACTTCTGTTTAGCTTAGCAGCTTATTAAACAGTAAGCGATAAGCGCAAGGGGGAGAGGGAAGAGGGGGGTCAGGATTGGATATAATGGTAGAGTTAGATAGTAGAATGCACACACAGTTCGATGGTTCCCAAGCAATTCAGAGTAAGCCATAGCTAGGGGAAAGGTTGGGGGTTTCCGGTGGCATAGCGATGGAAGTTTGGCGAACTAAATCATTACCAAAAATCTCAGCATATTTGGTTAAATTTGAGATTCTAGATTTAATAAAAAATACATCGACTTTTAATTATATTTTATTTTTAATTTAATTTTAATTTAACGGTTTTTATTATTTAAAAAGTGGAAAACTACATTTTTTAAAGGAAAACATTTCAATTTTTAAGAAATTTATTTCGTAGATTTTGAAATAATTTGTTAAACAAAACCAAACTAAAATAAAAACATTTTGTTTTTCGGACTTTACAATTGTCGTTTTTTTTTTATTTGCGTGCTGGTCGTGTCACGAATGGGAACACGGGTCACGCGTGCAACTCTAAACTGAAAAGCGGCTTGGAACTCTGGGGCCAAGGACTTTAACGTGAAGGAGCACATTTCATTGTCCTTCGGCGCGATTCTGCTGCTGTTGCTGCTGCTGCTCTTGCTTTGCTTCCTATTACTTTGTGTGTGAGTGTGTGTGTCCTTTGTCCTTTGTCCTTATCGAAATCCAGAGCTGTCAGTTCGCCTTCTTAAAGGCAGCTGAAGGAGCAATGAGCTGTGGGTTCGAGGCGACAATTCACGGCTGCCAGTGATCTCCCTGGAGTGTGTTCAACATACGCCAGCCTGCAATGTGTGTGTGTATTTTTGCCTGTGTGTATGTGTGTGTGTGTGTGTCTGTGCGTGTGTGTGCGTGTGTGTGTGTATTGAAAGCGAGTCAAACTGCTTGTTGTTGGTGTTGGTGTTGGTCCGAGCTTGGGTCTTCGTTCGGGCTTATACAACCACTCAGTGACACAAATAAAAGTAAACATGATAAAACCATTGAAACTTTTTCCATTTTCACTTTTGAGAGTGTTTGTGTTGTGTCTTTACACACATACAGTACACACACACACACACACACATGCGACACTCAAGTGCATCTGTATGGGACTTAATCTGAAGTGCAGCCGAGAGCTAAATATTTACCAATATCTCTTTGCCTGCTCCTTCAATGGCAGGCCAACCATCCTCGTCCTCATCCTCGTCCGCCGCTTTGCTTCCTTGTCTGCTGACTTTTCTGACCGCCGTATGACGCTCGTCCCAGCTTTAGTCGATTGCCTATCATTGCTGTGCGGTCCGCCGAGGAACCGGCAACCTGCACGGCCAGCTAACCCCACCACCAACAAAAAGAAATTATCCGCCTTTTTCGTCCTTTTTAATACCCAGTAAAAAGGGCATCGTAATTCAGTTGTGACTGTAAAAGGCACATAATCTCTTCATGAGTCCTCATTGTCTCAGGTGTGAAATACATGATATATTCAATTTATATGTATGCCTGTATCGATGCTTAAATTTGGTATATATTCCACATAAATATATATATTAATATATATACAATTTTAGGTAGTCTTCTAGTCGATCAGTTAACACTGCTATAATAATAATGAATTCAGCTGAAAGCTATTTAGATTTGACATAACCTACAAGCATTCAAATCATATCCGAATAAATTATAATAAATGGTAAACACCTTTTATAAATAAATATATGCAAATATTGCAGGGTATTTGGAAGTCACTCACACACACACACACACACAAATGCATACACCCACTCGCATATATTCATATGTGACTTGATTTTGTACTTTATATTTGTGTTTTTTTTGTTGTTTTTCTTTTTTTTTTTGCTTACTTTTGTTTGTTTTTACTTTTAGCCGCCTCCCCTTGTCCGCCAACTTGTTTACACTAAACTAACAAGCAGAGCTAAAAGTTGGCAAGCTGCAGTCAAGTCTCAACCCTTTTTGCGTCCTACTGCTCCCGGCATCCTCGCATATTTCCACTAGCTGGTTGGCTCCCACAAGTTTCCATTGAAAGAGGAGCTCGTTGTGCATAAATTGTTTATGTTGCTGCTGTCCCGTTGTCCTGTCGCTGGCTCTGCTTGTTTTTGTCTGTGGCTCCAGCTAGCCAAAACCAAAAGTCCAAGTCCCCCAAAAAATCCCGCACCGTAACCAGAAACCTAATAACCCAGCCACCACCGAGCCACAATTTGTAAGCCCAGAGCAGCAATAACAAAGAGGTGAACCTCGCAAATATTTGTGTCAGTCGTTGAACTTCTTTTGCCTGACCTTTGTCGACACACTACAAAATGGGAGGCAACAGCAGGTGGGGCGTGACACAGCATGTGGAAGTGGATGGGAAAGGGGAAGGGGAAGGGGTGCCAGTGGCAGTGGCACCGACACGTCAGCATGCCAAGAGTTTTGCACAGTGCAGCCATCTAAATAAAGAGACTCGCAGATGTTAGTTAAAGTGTTTATCAACACTTTGTGGCATTGACATGTGCTTGAGAGGCAGTGTTGAGAAGTGACCCACTAAGAGATACACTGTCACAGTCAAAAATATTATACAATTTGCATTGATTTCAATTGTTGAATATTGAAATTTATTTCGATTACTCTTTTTTATGGTCAAATCAGTTATATTTATGCCGGCTCAAATTAGATATCTGTTTTGAGACACAGACTTTTTACTAAAATGCTCATAATTAATCTAAGAGCTCTAAAATTGTACTTTACTTTTTGGACATTCACTTCAAAAATTAAGAGAAATTGGCCTTATCATTGCTTATTCGTTATGTTGATCAGCGCCTAAAATCTGGGTGGATGGTGACTTCATAAAAGTTCGAGGAAACCAAGAAAATAGTAATCTATTCATTTTAGGAAGTTTTAGTTAATCTGTGTGGGAATTCACTAAAAATTAACATTTAGTCCTCATAAAGAACAGTTGGTTTAATAAAAAAAAATATATAAAATGCAGTTTCACATTGGAAAAAGGATTGTCGCCAGCAGCAATTGTTGCGCGGGCTAAGAGCTGCTTAACCTTGGCTGTAAGTTGTCGACGTTATTACAATAAACTGTCAGGTAACGTGTATTATGATGTGTGTGTATGTATGTGTGTGTGTGTGTGCGTGTGTGTGTGTGCAACGTAGCAGACAAGAGGACTTAAGGTTGTTGGATCCCACAGCGTTTGCATTGTGGTTGCCAATATGATACGCTTGGCTGCCAGCTGGTATCAGGCAGAATGCAACAATGAGCAGCAAGGAGCAGGTAAACACCAGGATGCCCAAACTAAGAGTTAGTGCAGTGCAGCGGATGATGCGACGGATGTGCCAGCTAACCGGATATGAACCCAAGTCGAAGGCAATGTGTAACCAAGGCAATGAGTCTGCTCAACCAAATCCTGACTGCAGTGTTATGCAGTTATTGCACTTCTCTCTCTCTCTCTCTCTCTCTGTCTCCCTCTCTCTCTCTCTCTCTCTTTCTCTATCTCTCTCTCAATGTGTCATATCACATTTATGTCTACCTGAGTTCTGTCAATTATTGCATGAAGATTTAACGCATTTGCTGCTCCAACGAGGCGGCTCATTAAAACCAGAACGACACGAGAAGGCCCTGCCCAATTTCAGGAGAATATCTGCTGCCCATTCAGCGGAGAATACCTACTGCTCACTGCACATATGTGGGATTTGAATTATGCATGCCGAACGCTTCAGCTTCCAATTGCCAGCTCCGTATTCCCCAAAGCTCCATTCATGGATGGGCAACATGAGGATGCTGGTATGTGTTAGTATTGTGTGTACAAGTGTGTGTGTGCGTGTGTGTGTGTGTGTGTGTGAGTCTGTGTGTGTGTGTGTGTGCGTGTGTGTGTGTGAAATTCGGTACTTCAATTGTAATTCTATAAGCAGGACACAGAAAATGGCTTGTAACGATGTCTTAATTAAGGCTTGTCAAAGGCAAAGGACAAAGTCAGGATTAGGAGAACGGTCGGAAAGGGGAGGGAAGGTATGTGGCATATGGCGTATCGAATATCGAAAATCTTCTAATCGCAAGAGTGACTCAAGTGAGTTTTGAAACTCGTTTGTTATGCTAATGGTTGGAGTCACCCTATAATACTTGTGTGCTGCACAACAAAAGGCTATAAATGTGTCGAGTCATGCGCAAAACAGTTAACAGCAATTTCCAACAAATTCATATAATGCATTGATATGCGATTAATTAAAGTAAATTCTTAATTCAGAGCATTACATTTCAGTTTGATTATATTCCCTTAAATGAGATGGATATGGATTTATATATATTAATTTATGAATATAAAATATATTATTTAAATATGCAATACACAAAACTACAATTAATATTACACTAGAGAGAGACAGAAAGTGGGACAGACAAAGAGAGAGAGAAAGAGAAAATGAGACTCTTTCAAGCGATTCGATTCTCATTGTTACCACATGCCGCATTTAATTTCCGTTTGATTGTGTTTCTTGTTGCATAGGCCATGGCATGTTCCCCCCTTGCAACTAAGTTTAATTGCTTTGCGTATATTTTGTGATTTACGCGTTGCACTTGCCACAATAAATTAAGCGCTAAACACAACGGAGTTGTTTAGCCTGCATCGTATGGGATGGATGGTGATGGTGATGGGGATGGGGGTGGGGATGGAGCTGTTGCTGGAGGGCATGGCTGCAGCTACGTAGACAACGCCATGTCGGCAACTTTGTCCTGTGACTTTCATTTGTTCAGTTCATTTGTTGCTAGAAGCAACAGCAAACGGCAACAACAACATCAACAACAAAACAGATACTGAACTCATGTTTGTTTCTTATCCATTGTTGTCTTTGGCTAATTGTCGATGGCAGCAGCAGCAGGAACAACAACAACAACAACAACAACAAAACTAGTATAAATTGTTCCCAGAACATCGATTTTCATTCAATGTTCCGAGATAGAAATAAAGTTGGAAAATTGTAAAGATGCGATTTGCGGTGACTGCCAAGTGCAATTATCTGTGCCATAAAGTGCCAACTGGAGAACTTCATGAATGGTGGGGAATGATGTAAAATGGAATTCAATAAAATGGACAAAGAACTATTGTGCGGTTACTTTGAACTTGCTGTCAGAGAGAGAGAGAGAGAGAGAGATAGAGAGTGAATGTATTCTGTCAAAATCTGGAAATTAATAGGAAAAGGGGGGACAACTCCCATCAGTGTAATTAATATAAAAGTGCTTTGAAGTATGCAGACAGAATATCAGACAGTTAAAGGATTGTAAAGAATATGGTTAGTTTAGTTAAATAGAATTTTACAGTTGCACTGGAACTGGAACTATTCAAGCAAAATTGCTTTATATGGGCTGATGGGCAGAGGTAATGTAGAAATCAGATGTTCAACTGGCAGTGACACACAAAAATGAATTGATTAGACTTTTTGAAGTGAGTTTTCGCTACAAATAATAAAAATTATAAACTAGCGAGTAAAACTATATCGTATCGTAAATTATCAAAAAGATTGCAAACATAGAGGGTCGTCCGGATCAGGGATAAGACAACAACTAGCAGGGAGTCCATTGGAGAGACCCTAACACAAATTAAGTGTAAAGCATTCTAGTTTAGAATTGGGTTTTCAAGTGCCAGCTATATAGATAGATATATGTATATATATACTTTATATCAATGGTATTTTACATCTTACAACTATTTTGATAATATGATGTGATAATAAATATGTGTCCATTATTTAATTTTTTATATTTTATTTTATTTATTATTTTAATTATGTTTTATGAAAATCAATTTATTTATGAGCTTAACCCAAAAGGAATCAAATATCTTGTAGTTTTTTGTTCTTGTTTTTTTTTTTGCAAAGTGTAAGTGAAAAATTTAATATATTGTAGCTAATCGGAAAATTTATATTGCTGTTACTGATGGTTATATAATTTAAATTTATCATTATGATTTATATGCCGACACAATCTAATACATACAATATTGTTTTGGGTATACCCCATACATTTTTAGGAAGCAAATTAAATATGGAAGTCTGATCTTTATTTTCAGTATTATTTGAAATATGCCCAAGTAATTTTAATATATATGTCAGTATCTAAATTTGTAATAATTTCTGATATTTCCTCGGCAGCTGTCGAATAGAGTTCTTAGCTATGCTTAACTAACTCATTATTTAATTATATCAATATACAATTTTAAAAAATGACTGTTCTTACTAAAAGCTCTGTTTAATGTGAGTCAAACTTAACCAAGTCCAGTTCCTTAAATTCTGATCTGAGTTGTACGAGTCTCCATAATGAATTTCATTTTAAAAATCGTACTCCAATTTGTCTGTAAGACGTGCGTTTATTGAAGTCTATACAAACGGTATTCCCGTACCTTATTTTAAACATGATTGCACCACATACATATATATATATATATAGCAGAGCGATGAGTTTGTGGCTAATATTTGTGGCTGACATTGAGATTCTATGGCTGGACAGGCTTGGCCTTGGCAAGTCTTCTACTCGCTCGTCTTCACTTCCCTTAACTTGGTTTGAACTCACTTTATTTTCTGGCTCTGGACTCACGTGCCAGTGTCGCATTTGTCAGATGAAGCAGGTACACAACACAAATACAACACACACACACACATACACACACATTCAGCTAAATTGTTGACAACGCGGCGTATGCGTAATGCGGTCGTGCCCTATTTTATGTTGTCCTGCCTTTGTCCCTCTCTCCTCTCTCCTTCCTCCCCTCTTCCTTGCTCTCTGTCCCGTTATTTCTCTTTTTGTTGTGTCCTACCCAACCTTTAACGCACCAAAATGCTAAATTTGTCTTGGCTCAGGCATTTCAATTGCAAATTAGCCTTCCCGCCTCCCATTTACTTTCCGCTTCTTTTTTGAGACCCCCACCTTCCCTCTTCCCCAACGCCCTCTTCTGATTTTATACTCGTGCTTTTGCCAGCCCGCATTCGACCGCATTCAAAGTGTACATTTCGTGCCTTTTCCGTGGCAATTTGAATGATTTATGTTGATTGCGTATAATTGCATGTTGTGCCTGCCCAAAAAAAAAACACCTCACCGCCCACCTCCAACCATGTCAGGTGCGTCTCTGGCCGTAACCTTAGACATTTTGTGGCGCATTGTTGCTACTGGCGTCGCAGCTTTTATGATGCGCCATCTGTCAACAGCTTGTTGTGCTAAGACTGTGCTCCTGGCCAGGACGACAGTGTAAAAATGCTTTGGTGGAAAGCGGGCAGGGAGGACGGCGGGGTTGCTTGCAGGGGCTTAATACAGGGCTTGGCTAGACATTGTTGCTGTTGCTGCTGCTGCTGCTGCTTATCTAATTATGCGACCAGCTCAAAAAAAGAAAAAAAAAAAACAACACACGCAACACAAAAATGCCACAGCAATAACCTCCCGCAACTGAGAGACAGGCTGTCTTTTGTGGCACGCAGTTTCATTTTTCTAACCAGGCACAAGGTTGTAAGTGGGTGGTTGGGGGGTGTTAGCCTAATAGCGGGGCGCGTACACATTTATTTCGCTTGTAAACGAGCGCAATTTGCAATTTGAACGCGTCCATTTGGAAACGGCGACGCGACGGTGTCATTGCCTCTGATACACCCTCGAACCAAACCCCCCTTCTCCATCTATATCTAATGCCAGGCATTTGCAATTGAATATTTATTTGCGAACGAGTTAGGGGCGTGGCATTTAATTAAAAGTTATTACGCATAAGCAGAACTCCTTTGTAGCTGACACAAGCAGAAACACACAAAAAAAGTCATAAAATCCGTAGCCAAAATCGCACTTTGCTAATCAGGCATACATAAAACAGTGTGACCAGTTCAATAATTTAACAAAATGCCAAAAATACAAACTTGAATGGTGTTTTAATTATAGTCACATTAGCAACGAATGATATCTGAAATCGATAGTCAAGTATTGACAGATGGTGATCAGAATGAATGAAATTTTAAATTTAGTCCAGCAGAAAAATCCACAAAAGTGAGTAACTTTTATTTTAAAATGAAAATAACACTTTTGTTATAAACAAGTTTGATCGTTGCGGAGCCCTGAACACAATTTTGGCTGGTAAAAAGCGAACGCTTCGCGATCTAACCAAATAAATTGAAGTTGTAACAATGTTTCGCCTTTAACAATCACAGCCAGATTCAGCGGAGGACTAAAGTATAATAATGCATATGTGTCAACCATGACTGCACAAATGAGGCATCGTTGCAATGTCATGTTGCAAAACTCAGGAAAAAAATACTCACAATTAATAACGCTTTAATATCTTGAAGGTTGCCTGCTAATTTCGATGAATTTATAAAATATCTAAAATGGTTATATATGTGATATCGTAGCAGTTGCTAGTTACTTTGAGTTCTTTGTACTCCATTAATATCCGTTAACAAACCACTGGCTGGACACACTGTTGGCTAACGCATTAAACGCACAACACAAAAGTCGCAGATTAGAAGTGGCAGTAGAATGCAATAACCAAAGAATTGTACGTGAAGGAAAGAGAGAGAGAGAGAGTGAGAGAGAGAGGGAGAGAGAGAGAGAGAGCGAGAGGTATAGAAGTGAGAAACGTCAGCTAATAAAATGAACTTTATGCGCAAACGTGCGTGGACTTGAAAAACAAATGCTGGAGCAGGGATAGGAACAGGGACAAAGGCTGGAGCGGGAGTGGGAGCGGGAGCAAAGGCAGCAGGAGCAACAGCACATGTAACGAAAGAATCAAACGAAAGACGGGATGAGACATGATAGTTATTGCCCAATGTACCACACCCTTACCACCCGGGCCACCTACAAGTGGCGTTTGTTGGTGTCGTTGTATTTGCAACACGCTTCAGTTTCTGTTGCCTAATTATAATTTTGCAATTTCTGCCGGCGCATGCAAAATTCATGAGTGTGTGTGTGTGTGTGTGTGTGTGTGTGGGTTAGGGAGTGCGGCATTAGGAGTTAGAAATGAGCAGCAAATGCTGCATTCCACACATTGTGGCGGTATCTGCTCTTGCTCCATCTTCTTCTTGCTCAGGCTTCTGCTGCTTCTGCTGCTATTTTGGCATTTTCACTTGGCGCTGATGTAAACATAAAACATGACAACTTCCGACTGCTGCGCAAGGGCAAAGTGCCTAGCCTGGGGGAGGGGTGGGTAGCTACTAAGTGGGGAATGTGAACGTAAAGCGTTTTATGGCCAGAATGTGCGTTTCATTTGAGATGCCCTGCCTCAACCGCCCCCCCCCCCCCCCCCCACACACACACACACACATGCAACCCGCTGAAGCTCATTTTGCGCTGATTCGCACAACTTCCGTTTTTGCTTTGTTGTTGCTGCTTTTCTGCAAATGTTGCAAATCTTCGTGAAAAACTTGTCGTAAAAATATTTTCATCAGCCAAAGCAAGGGGAAGTGGCAGGGTGAGTGGTGGGGGGTGTGCCTGAGGGCCCGGTCGACTGGCAAAATGAAGCAATGAAAACGAGCAATAAACAAATGGCACAGCGCAGCGGAAGTTGAAGCAAAGCGCACAAAATCGCGGGGCATCGCACCGGAAGCCAAAGACATCAGAGACTGCCATGGCCACGCCCATCTGAACGCTCCTCTTTGTCATGGCGAATTTATGAAGCATAAGTTGCATAAACATTAAGATTACATAAGCGTCAGAGGCTCCGGCATATCGTCGCTGAACCCCCCAAAATCCAGCAATGCTTGCAACATTTTAGGTGTCGATAATTTTCGTGTACGGGCAAAAAGGGGGCGAGTTCCCAAACCCCCTGCAACGCCAACTCACTTCTCTAAAATCTCATGCATATGCATAAGCAATTAAGCATAAACAACAGACAGAGATAGACATGAAGAGAGTGAAAGAGAGGGAGAGAGAGAGAGACAGAGAGGGGGAGAGAGACAGAGAGAAAGAGAAACTGCGAGTTAAGCGATGGAAAAAGCATTTGCCCGCGGACAAATTTGCATTTTTGCAATGCGCGAGAAAATTAAGGCAAATGGAGTTTCCTTTATTTTTTTGCTGTTTTCTTTTTAGGTGTCAGTTATAAACTAGCGAATGTTTCGTATAATTCGATGAACTTTCACCATAAATAAATACAAATCACTAGAGACTGAGCAGGTCTCAAGGTGGGATTAAAATAGCAAACGAGCAAGAAGAGTAAAGAATATTTTATTGAGTAGAACGAAATCAAATTAAGCCAGTTAGCAAAAGAAAAACTCGAAAAACGAGCACCGACCATATACTAAGTATAATCGGATGAGCAGCCGAGGACACAAAACGGCTACAACTCAGGAACAAAGAAATACAAAGGAGACTGGAGCAGCTGGACAGAGACACTGTGACTCCGACAGGCGAAATGTCCTTTGGGCGGCAATAATCTTAAACGATTTAAGCATGGGAAGGAATAGGCTTAGGATACTCACCGGTCTACTGACAGGACACTGTGGACTAAAAAGTCACCTAACCAAATTAGGTATTTATTATTACTACAAGTGAAAAGAGCAGGAATCCTCAACTAACATCCTAGCAGAATGTGTCGCCTTATCCAGTAAAAGATGCAGCTTTCTAGGGATGCATGTTATGAGTTTCAGTGCAGGATGAGCTGTAGGCCCAAAAGGAGGCACAGTGCAGAAACCCCCAATTTATAATAATACCAAGTAAAACACAATAAAAATTAACATTCATTCACATGTATAAATTGAATGTGAAGTTTGTAATGCATTGAATAAGAAGTCTCTGACTTCGATATAGTTATTCCCATATGTCTCTCTGTTTGCCTCTCGCCTATCTCTCTCTCTCTCTCTCTCCCTCTCTGTCGCTCCCTGTGGCCATCTCTGTGTGTGTCAGGCACTTCAATTTATTAAAGCATCATAAATGCTGTCAGAGTTGCAATAACAACAACAATAATAAAGGACAACATCAGCTGCCTATTTTTGTGCTCCGACTTGAATGGTCCTGGTTACAGTCAACGCACGTGCGTCTGTCCCAGCTCTCAGAACCCATCATCTCCTTCTGCGTCTTTCAGCTTTGGTCGCCTGCTCTTCGTATGACGAATGAGTTTCATTTTTACGTCGGCCACGCATCCTGCTCCTTGTCAGCCAGGGCTTATCTGTTGGGAATTTTTAAGTGTAACCTTCCCCCCACCCCACCTTACCCCAGCACTCCCCTTCCTTTATCTAGCCCTCTTTCACACTGCCATCACACTGCCTGCCCCATGATGTGGCTTGTTTAAATATGCTGCTGCAATAATAAAATTTAATATTATTGCAAATTGTGTTTGTTTTTATATTTGAACTGAATTAATTGTAAATCGATTTAATCCCTGCCACAAAGGCATTTATATAAAATATTGTAATATTGTCTATATAGTTTTAAAGCGAACTGTTTTGATATATATACGAGTACATATCAAGTATACGTATCATAATAATTCTTGCGCTGTCCAACTTAGTTTTGAGCTTGCTTTTTTTTTTTTAGAGCTTAAAGCGTAAATCTGCGTCTGCCCACTAAGTATATATATATATATATAGGTCTAGGTTGTTGGTACTCCTATTACACCTTTAAAAAATGCTTTGCCTTTGCCAAACTACGTCGTCCTACTTACCACTATTTTATACCTTTTAAGTATACATTTGTCTATATAAGCGGCTTTATGCTATTTTTAAGTTGCAACTTCTCATATGTGAAATAAATATAATTATATATCGAAATATGAACAGCAATCTAAATATAAATAGAAATTTAAATATATATGTATATGTTGTGTAGCAGACGTAGAATTTTAAGCTCTAAATCACATTCTACGATTGGGAATTCAATTTATATTTTTCTCACGTTTTTTCAATACTTTGTCAGTGAGGACATTCAAATCAATTTGACTATATTGATATGCTTAACTCAAAATTTGCACTGCTTCACAATTCACAAACATAACAAATAATAAGCTCTACGAACTCAACATTACTCACAAATTTTGAATATTATATTATACTCGATATTATTATTACAGGGTATTCGACAAGCAATCATTTCATATTTGTGTTGTTTATTTTGTATTCGATGTATTTGCATGCAGATTACAGCTGCAATTTCCATATGCATTTCATTTGTTCTGATGCATATCTATACTCCAAACACGATACAGTAGTAGAACACACACACACACACACACTCTCCCTCTCCCTCCCCCCATAACCCATATTTGCATTGATATCGTTATCGATATTCGTTTGTTGTTTGATTTTGGGCTACGCAAATATCGCAAAAGGGGCGAAAAAAAAACGCATTTCTATAGCCTCGACACACGTGCTCTTGCAGCGTAATTTGCAGTCAAATATTTGCTGCAACATACTCCCGACACTACTCACATGCTCACACATCCACATCCCCCTGCGGCCCCTTCAAGCTGGGAATAACAATTGCGTCGGATAAGATACGGGTTCGAGTGATGGTGGCAATTAATTTGCACAAACCACTTAGTAATTAAAATGAAATGTAAATTATATAACCAAGCCAACAACAAACATAACAAAGGGGTGGCACACAACAACGTGATTACGGGGTATGGGTGGTGTGGAGGGTGGAAGGATTGGAGGCTAGAAGGTTAGAAGAAGCAGCTGCAACAACTGGCCGCAATCAGAAGCAGCCTGGCTTATCCTTAAACTGACACAATTTTTGGGCTACAAACAAGCATGACTGAGTGTGTGTGTGTGTGTGTGTGTGTAAACTGGGGTTGTGTTGGGAATTGAGTGAGCTGGCAGGGTGCTGTCTGTTTGGGGCGGGGTTTGGCAGGGAAAGGGGTTTGTTTTTAAAAGCATTTGGCTGCATTCTGCAAATGTATCTCGAACTTCGCACACTTGACTGCCATTCAATTTGCATAGGAAATTAGTTTGTTCGCTTTGAATTGAAGTTGGCCCCGCGGGTGCAAACAAGGCCAACTCAAACACAGAGCGAGAGAGATACAGATAGAGAGAGAGAGATAGAGAGAGACAGACAGAGAGAGAGAGAGAGAGAGAGAGATACAGAAAGCGACATGTGTGCTGCATTTGTGTGTGCTCCATTTATGTTTTTTTGTTGCTGGTTTTGAGAGTGGCAAATCTACCGTGTTCACTTGCAACAGCTGAACAAGTAAATGGGTATGTGGTGACGAGGAAGAGGGAGTGAGGTGGAGATGGTGAGGGTGAGGGTGAGGGTGCCCTTACGGACAGCAGCAGCCAACATGCTGGTGTGGTGTGTGCTTGCTTGCTTGTTTTTTTGCTTGCCCAGGCGAATCGCGTGTAACATTTTCTGCATGCTGTGCATTACACTTGGTTAGTCCCACACGGAACAGCGATGGGTGAAGGGATGGTGAAGAGAGGCGATGTGTTGAAGATTGGGGTGCAGTGCCCCACCATGGGCTGATGTCCTGGTATTATGACTGAGGCTGATTAACGAGTCGGAAAAGCCGGCAACTTAAATAGATCCCGTTCAAGTGGAGCCGCCACAAAGCCAGTGGCTATGATAGACTTATCGATTCTTATCAAGCGATAAGTCTGCAAACTGTGAGCTCTACTTAGCTCGTATACATGACTTATATCATAGCATTTCTCATTTATAATCGACTATATTTTACAGTACGCAAATCATCTATTATTCAAGTGCTGTTACAAAAGGCATTTTGTGATTTAATATGATAATAAATAAATCGATATTCATATCGATTTAGTGAAAAGCATCACAAAGTGATAATTTTTCAATTAGTTAAGTGACTATTTTATTTTATTTTTATGTGCTTCACTTTAATCATATTTATAGTAAAATACATTTAGATATACTAAATCTATTATTCATAGTATATTGCTATCGATAAATTTGTAGTTAATGAAAAGTCCAAAATTGTACGCAAATAAAACTATTGATAACAGGAATCGCAATCACTTTGATCCTTCTCTTTGTTGGGGCGATGCCATTGTGCTTCGAGAGCTTTTTTTTTTTTGTTTGCATTTGTGTGTGTGTACAGCACACATGAGTGATGTGTGAAAGACCAGCACACACACACACACACACACACACACACACACATATATATACATATATTTGACCAAAAGTGGAAAGTCATCATTATTTTGAGTGAAGAGCCAAGTTCAGCTGTTGGTGCGTGCAAGTGAACCTAAAACACGAGGGCTAACAAGTGGGGGGGTAGAATTGGTGTGCCGTACAACGTATAAGGAATGAATGTGGTTGGATGGAGGGAGGGAGGGAGGGGGACTGTGGGAATAGTGTTATTTGGATCGCCTGCTGTTTGTCGCTGTTGGTTTGCTGCAACGCCAACAGCGTTGAAATGAAAGTGGAAATTGTAGTGTGATTTTCATTTTGGTGCACACAGCGCACTCGGGGCGGGTCCCATTGTTCGCGATCCTTCAACTTGTTTTGGTGGGTTTTTTTTGGGGGATTCGAGGCGTTTGCTTTATATGCGTTATTGCCTTTGTGACAGGCTGCGATATTTGCACAGCATGAGTCGGTCTGCACTCGACTGTACAGTCGAGCAGTAGTCATGCAATAATCAACACTCGTTTTTCATCCATGTGCACTCCAAGGAAGGCTTTGTTTGCTTCTCGTCGTCTTTATTTGTATTCAAAATCGTATGATGTGCTTTAAGCAGTTGCTTTTAGTATTTAATCCCAAAATCTACTCAAAATGCTTAACGTTGATTTTCGATGTTAGCCGTTTCCTTCAAAACGAGCTTTGTTATCAGCTTATCATAATAATTATAATCCATGATATAATTTGTAGTAAGTGTTTATATTTAATGGAATTGAAATATGCCTTTCATTGAAATACTTCAGCACTGTTAGAAATATTCTACTTTTTACATAATTATATATTAATATTCTATTATTAAAATATATATTGTGTATTCCAAATTCCAAGCAAATCAAGTATTCGTTGAAGGTGTATTGTTTTATTTAAATATTCTCGCAGCGAGTTTATTAGCCAGCTCTGTTTAAGCGGAACTGACTTAAGGCAAAGTTTTCCTAAGAACTTTCAAGGGGGGAGAAATCCACAAAAAGCACTAGTTGTAAGTTATTTTTTGGCTTAGTGTTCTTCTTCTATTTTGTGTTGTGGGTGGCAAGGTAGGCTAAATACTAAAATATATTTTGTTGCAAGACTTTTAGGCGCGCTTAATGCAGTTGAACATACTTGTTGTTTGTTCTTGGCTTGTTCTTGTTCTGTTTCTAGTTGTGTTGCTGTTTCTAAATAAACGTTGTTGTTGCTGTTGAAGAAGCACTCGTCTCGCCTCGTCTCGCCTCGCCTCGCCCCGCATCGTCTTGCCACGCCTCGACATCCACTAAAAATATTTATGAAGATGCCGGGTAAAGTTTTGGGTGGCAGGCAACACGAAAACTTGTCGAAACAGTCTGCGGGGCAATGTCAAGCAGCACCTTGTCCTCTTTATCCTAACAACCCCTGCACCAACTGCTTTACATACCCCTAAGTTGGTGTTATTGTTATTGTTGTTTTTGTTTTTGTTTTTGGCAAAACTTTCGACATGTGTATTAGTTGTGCGCACACCACTTGGCGTATGAGCAATGCTCGGCAGATATTCGAAATTTATGCACACAAGTTGCAGGTCAACTGAGAAACAAGCACATAAATCAATTCATCGACTAACATTCAAACATGCCGACAACTCACACACAACCACCACCCCCCTCCGCCACAACCCTGTGTGTGTGGGTGTGCGTGTGTGTGTGGCTTTGCCAGTGTTTGTTTGTGTGCAGATTTGTCACACAGCTCGGGGGCGCAATTATTGAAATTTCTATTCACAGCAAACAAAATGAACAACAATCACAAACAACAAAAATGCCGGCAAGAACTTAATAAAACTTTTTTATATATGGTCAAAGTGTGGTTTCAGGTCAACGAGTTGTTCTGCAATAATCCTTATAGGTTATTAGCAATAAATTCAACTTGAACGAAGCCAAAATGCTCTATCCTTATGCTTAACTAAACTAGAAAACTGAACTAATCAATCAGCAAATCATGTTCATAATATATATATCTATATATATTTATTGTTCATTGTTTATAATTTATAAAGTATACAAATAATTACGTATACGAAGTGTTATTCATGTGATTTTCATTGAGCAGCAATATATATTTATTTTTTTATACTTAATTCTATCAACATATTTTTATCATATATAAATCAATTTACATTTTATTTCATTTTATTTATTGAACTTATACCTTTTAACAATTTCTATGCTGAATGTGAAGTAGAAGAAATATAAAAATTAAGCAAATAGTTGTCCTTTATTTCAAGTGCTTTAAATAACTTTTCGAGTGGCAATTAATTGTATTTTGAATATTAAAGACTAGTCTTAAATTGTACCAAGATAATCTCGCCCATATTACCTGTAACGATAAAATGTATATATGAATTGTATATACTTATATACAATATATATGATATCCCAGAAATATACAACCACGATTTGAATATGACTGCAAAGAGCATTTTAATTTCGCATTGCTTAAGTTTAATTTTTTTTTTTAACACTTTTTGCCGTTGTTTAATTTTCGCTTTGTAAAATGTTTTTTACCTCTTCATTTTTTTTTTTTTTAATAATGTCAAAAACTTATAAAACATTTTATTAAAAATTTAATTATAAAATTCTCTTTGATTTGGTTTTTATTTGTTTTGTATTTTGTATTTATACGCATAAAAATATTTTTAGTTAAATTCATGTTTTTGCTTTTCTCTATTTACTGAGAGATAGAGAGAGATATATTGGGGGGGGGGGAGGGGGAAGTAGTAAGCAACAACCATTGCCATGACTATGGCATTCCAGATGGCTTTTCCGAGGCTCCTCTGCCATCGAAGAACTACTCGAGAAACTGACACACAAACGTCTGCCATTTGTAAAGCTGGGCTGGATGCTGGCAGAGAATCTTGATTTGGCGCCGCATTGCCACGACACAATTGCTTGGCTTGCATCCTTCTGTTTTTCCAGCGAGAATGTGGCAGGTGTTGAATGCCATCAATTTGCTGTTGTAACTGGGCCGCATCTGAAACTCGTCCAACACGATGAACTTCATTTCGCAGACCACTAGAATGGATGGAGCAGTCGTGGACTGGTGGCGCTGAAGTCCGCCTTACCAAATTAGCACATATTACGCACCACATCGATGTGCTGAATATAATGTAGCTAATTGGATTTATTGGCACTCTTCAAAAGGTCGCGAAAGGTTGCATCTCCTGTTTACATACCATTTAAGGGATGCACTCAAAAATTTGGGGGCATTAAATTCAGTGCCTTACAAAGATGAGGCAAATGAGGCAAAATAAGTATGCTCAAAAGGAGTATAATTTGGTGGCTATGATGCTGCAGCAACTTTGAACGATGCAGTGCAGCAATCTGTGCCACATTTTCCATTAGCACAGCCTGCAGATCCGCCAAATTGCATCTGCACCACTTAATACCATCGCACAATTGCTGGAGCTTGTTTTCAACAAAACTGGCAATCAACGAGAACATTTATTTTATTTTCCATTTAAAAGACATTTTATGGAAACTGGGATTATTGGTATATTCGGTAAGATCGGACCACTACACCTAATAGCTAAGCTAGAAGCGATCGTTGGATGAGTTCTTCGATGAGCAATCAATAAATAGAAATTTCGGCTGATTGCTGATTTTTTTGTCTACACTTCAATAAATTTGTTCACTTCGCAGTGCAAGACAAACTCAATAAATAAAACTGTCTGCAGGGTATTGCCCAGTCGAGCACTGCGCACTTTTGGTCCATTGTTTTGAGCTGTGTCATCATTATCATCAGTGGTTGGTTAGTCAGGCTCCCACTCCGAAAGTCAACCGCTATCGCCGCCTCAGGCTCTGCCTGTGGTGGCTGCGGCTGTGTTGGCAGCTGCAACTATAAATTAAACTAAAGCTGAAAATGAAACTGAAACTGGGCCCAGCATATTTTGCTCAATTAAATTTTAATTGCATGTGCTAACGAGTTGGCAGCGCTATTTGCAGCCAGCTGCATGTTGCATTTTTCATGCTGCCTACCGGCTCGTTGCATGCCTCTCTGCCTTCCATTTTAATGACAATTTATCGCCCGTCATCATATGTTTGTGACTTTGTCTAACGCCTTCAGCATCTAACCAACGACTTCTACCACGCCGACCATTTGCCCAGCTGCTGCTGCTGCTCCTGCTGCTGCTCCTGCTGCTGCTGCTCCTGCTGCACCTGCATACGAAGCGTATGCGTAATAAATAAATCAACCATAATTAAAAGCGTTACCTGCTAAAGTTAGCAACGCTCCAACGTAGAGGATCTAACTATGCCACCTATCTCATCCCATCGCATCCCATCCCATCCTATCGCATCCGATGCCATCCCACATCCATCCTCAGCAGAGAGCTTCTCCGGGATTCCTCTCTATTCCTCTTCCACTTCCTTTGTCGTGCTCGCCCGCCTGCCTGCCTGCCTGGCTTTGTTCATCTGAAGCCTTGGCGCAAAACTCGTAGCTATAAATTACATTGTGTTCCAGGAATTTGCGAGCGAAACAATATGAGCAACTAAAAAATGGAATAAATTCATATTTCTGTCTGGCTTGGCAGCGAATCTATGCAAAAGATAACGCTGCCAAAGCCCAAAAAACCAGAAGAAGAACAAAAAAAAAACAAATATAAACCAAAAGAGAGAAAAAGGAAAACATCAACAGCGAAAAATGGGAAACTAAAAAAAGCACAAAGCACCAAAAGGCCAAGCGCGTTCCATAAATTGCACAATGGAATGATGACCAGAGGGGGACAAGTGAAAGACAAGATGATTGTGTTCCAACAGATAGCCATAGTGTTGAGAGTAAGCGAGAGGAATGCATAGACATAAATGGAGATAGACAAATGGAGAGAGCGTGACAGAGACGGAATGAGAGCAGAAAACACGGGAAACAATTAAAGGCATGTCTTTAAATTAAAAAAAATAAATAAAAAAAAAACACCCAACGAGAAAGATGCCCAACGGGCATTTGCACTCCGGGCACTCCGTTGTATCATCGATAAAAGCTGCCAAGATGCTGGCTGTGCCGATTAGTCCCGCACTGCATTAACGGCTTATTTGTCCACGGAAAGATAATTGAATGCTATATTTGAAAGACAATTGTCTTGCATCTTTTTAATTTGTTTTGTGCGACTTAAAAGTCAAGCGAAACAATCTTTAAATTAACATCCAAAGTCACAGTCAGAGGGTAATTCGCATAATTTATTGCAAAAGTGTTTTTTCTCTTTTTAACAGTCTTTTCTCCTGTTGTAAATATAATTAAATTTGCGCCCAAACTTTGTATTCGTTTGCGATGCAACTGTCCTAAAAGGGAATTTATTTATTTTCTATCTTACTGTTAAAACCTTAAAGTTATTTTATTAGATTTGTAGGGGATATTATAATTTTGACGCATTGAGGGAGACATTTGTTACCCGATTAGGAATATATATATATATATATTCCTGATCAGCATCACAAGCAGACTCGATATAACCCATTCGGTTTGTGTGTCTGTTCCCATTCCGTACAACCATCTAGTTAATAAGTTGTAGTCCCTCACATTTTAAGCTATCTAGTTGAAAAATTAATACTTATTTATTTCTTTAAATCAACTCGTTATATGCTGCCAAAACGAAATAATTGAATGAGAAATATTCTGTTCCCAGACATAAAATTGAGAACAGACAACATGAATAATTAAATATTGAATCTGAATCAAGTAGCTTTAAAATCGCATTTAGAAAATTAATTACTTTTTTTTTTGATTAATTAATTTATTGCTTGATTTTTAGACGCAATCAAGTGAATCAAATTTCCAAGAATTGCCAACAATATTCTTCACAAGCTTTTTGAAGCAGTTGCTAAGCAACATCGCTGATAAAGTTAACAAGAAGCTGCAATAAACTTCTGTTAACGTTGAACGTTGTCAGAATGTTGCACACTTTGAGGCAGCGCTCTTCAAATGCATCTAACAGAAAACACTTTTGCCACACAGACCGTTAAATATACCCAAGTACCGTCATTATGTCGGCTGCTCCAACACCGCCCACGTCTGCTTAAGCAGTTCGCCTGTCAGCACACTCACACCACAGTCAGACGAATCTGTTTGTGTGTGTGTGTGTGTGCCACCACTGCCACACCCAGTGCAACAGTACTTCGGCCACAGCACGAACTGGTTGTAGTTGAGCTTCAGCTTCTTAAAGGTCGAATTAGGGTAGGCGGGGAGGGGGTTGAAGGAATGAGGAATGTTGGTCTACCACTCAGTTAGCCATTTCACTGCCAGCTTAGTTTTTTTTTTTTTTTTTTTGCTGCACACATCACTCCCCGTTCGAATACCGCCCACAATTTCATCAGACATCATCTTCGACTTGGTCTTTGGCCTTAAGTGCTTCACTGCTCCTGATTGACGTGATATGATGACAGGCAGCTGCCTTTTCGCTGGAATGCCTGCAAACAACAACAATAGCTTCAATTTAGTTCTCGAAAACCAATTTGTCAGTTTCCAAATGTATGTCTTAAAATGAAAAGTGTTTGTTCCTCTGCACAAGTTGAACACTTGTATAAGAAAAAGTTAACAAGCATATTTTTTTTGTCAGTTTTAGAATTAACTGACTTAACTATCGGTTAGCATTTAACACAGCCATATACCATAACTGATTTTACTAACTTGAATTTCTAAATTTATTTTCAGATAAATTTCATATTTCATTTATGCCAAAATAAGAAAAATTTTATTTTGTCCAAATCAGGAGGCAAACGGGAACTCCTACAACCAATATTTGCGCTGTCAGTTTGAGATAGTGCCACAAATACAATATATATATATTTACCACACATAAATCACATCTCTTAGTTAGGTGGCAGCTGCTATAACTGTTGTATCTGATGGATGCATTTGTATCTGCGGCCATTGCAAAGATGTTTGTTTGACTTTGGGCAATGGCGATCAAAGCATAAACAACAGTTGTTGCAATTTGTTGCTGTTGATTAAACATAATTTATGTTGCTCCAAGTAGTGACCATTAGCGCTACAGTTGCCCAGTTACCGATTGCCGGTCGGTTGGCCAAACTGCCAATTACGCCAGTCCCTTCAGTCGCCAGCTGCATGATAAATGCGTCGCATTAGCGAGTCATCCGCACCAAACAATAAACCACCCAAACAGACTCACACTGCAGATACAAAGCGGTGGGGGGGAGGATAGGGGAGGGGGCGAACTGGCCGAGGGAATTAACTTTCAAGTCCTGTAGATGAGCTGAGCTGATCGGACGTTTGGTTAATTTCGCTGCGGGAATTTGAAATCATCTTTAAATTAGGGTCATGCAAACTCAATAAACCAAATTCGTAAGTGAGGGGGGCGGGGGCGGGGGGAGAAACCCGAAACCGACTGCTTGGGGAATGCACTGTGTGTGTTTCGTATATGTGTGTGTATGTGTGTGTGTGTGTGTGGTAGCAACAACTCAATTAGTGGCATACACACAAACACATAGAAAGAGATATATACATATATATATATATGTATATACAGAGAATGCGCCACACACATTTGCCACAATTTGGCAAACAAATCACGTAGGAGCTACTGTTGCCTCTCCTTGTTGGCATCACTGCTCCTCATCCCCTCATCCTATCTGCGTTCTACTTTGCTTTTGTTATTTCATTTTTGCTGATTTCTGCCCTCGTTCAAGTCCCTCTCTCTCTCCCCTTCTCTCTCTCTCTCTCTCTCTCTCTCTTTATCACAAACTCTCTAAGGTTCTTCCAACGAATGCACAAAATAACTGAATTTATCGTGTTAGTTGTAAACCCCTCAGCTGACCCATCCCCTGGACCAACACATCACCTTCATTATTCCCGCACAGGAATTACGTATAATAAACTAGTTGTATACAAATTAAGGCACAAAGATACCATAACAAATACCGAATAAATTAAATGTTAAGGAATCTCATTTTAAAAATAAAATATAAGTATTAATAATAAATTCATATGCATATATATATATATATATATATATATATGCAAATATATTCATCTATCACATGCAATAATTTCAAATTTCTATAGGATTTACGACACTTGCAGAGAATTAAAAGAAATGTTTTTGGTACGTTTTTCCAGCAAATATGTTGATTTTAATGAAATTGGCTAAGCAAATTCGCATCAGCATAATCAGCAAAATAATTGGTGCTATAGTCAAATAGCTTGATATAATAATGAATAATGTTGCATTTAAATTGAGTTATATTTAGCAATAAAAGTAAAGTAAATTAATTAAATTTGATACGATGTTCCAGAGGCAGAGGCAGAGGCAGCGGTATTGCATAGTGTGATTGCTGTGGCTGTTGCTAGCAAATTGTTGCAGTGACAAACATGCCCCATCAGTGGGCAGCCATTATTTCAAGCTTTATACACCAATAAGCAGCAGATGGAGGCGGCAGCACTTGGCAGGAGCAGCAGCAGCAGCAGGAGCTGCAGTTGGAATAGTTTGAGTAGTTGATGGCAGCGATACTGGAGGCGTCGCTACTTTTGGCTTTCTGGTTGCGTTGTCGTCCTCGATGTCGCTTATGCAGCTCAAATATTTTTGCAACAATTTTGCTCGTTTCCTGGGTAAATTTACTTTTAGTTATGCGGCCATTTTCAACAAGGGGCAACTGAAAACAAACTGCCGCCAGGCGAATAGCCAGTTGTCCTGCATTGGACACAGCCATACAAACAACTAGATGTGGAGGAGCAGGAGGAGGAGGAGGAGCAGATGCTGGTGCTGATGCTGATGCTGATGCTAGACGCTGATGAAAATAAAATGGTTCGAGGGGACACAAAGCAACAAGGGTAGCAAGGGGAGGGAGGTAATATAATTGATTAACTGGATGAGAGGAACTGCCACTCAGAGCATAATTAAAAGCACATTTATTTCAATTTTCCACGCTAAAGTGGCCATCGAGCCACTCAACCACACAACCACTCATGCATCCAGACAGCCACGCAGCCACGCAGCCATCCAGCCAGCCAGTCAGCCAGCCAGCCAGCCAGCCAGTCAGGCATCCAGGCATCCAGTCAGCCAGGCATCCAACTTGCTACTGAGGACACTACCGTCATGACAACAAATTAAATTCGATTGGCAATCTGAAACTGCTCGAACAGGCATGAGGCAATTGATGAATCGATAAAAAAACATTTAAGAGTTGCCGTGCATTGAGTCCACTTTCTATCTGCTATATAATTAGCCAATGCAAACCAATATTTGATGAATCAAAAAAGTAATCAAATTTAAATGAATGAAACAAGTTTACCATGCAACATTTCAGTTACATTTGTCGTATGCCAGCCATACAATATAGTGAATTGATATGAATTGGGTATAAAAAAATAATTATATATTATATAATTATATTCAAAAAATTAATTATTGTTGCCAATTGATACCAGTAATATCAAATTCTTAAAAATCATTTTGTCAATTAAACTGAAACTGAAAATCGTATTATTCTATATAATATATATATGCTAAAAAAAAACAATTTAATATCTATAAGAATAAGTAATAAATTTGAAATGTCCAGAAAAAAATAAAGATCTTTGATAAAGAAGCATATTGAAAAACGTTTTACAGGGATAGACTAATCAATATAATAATTTTAAATTTTAAATTAGTTAATATATATAAATAATATAAAAAAATTATATAAAATGGTCGGGCATTTATGACAAGAATCGGGTATCATTAAACTCAAGTAGTAAGTAATAAGATAATTAAAAAGTTAAGAAAGTAGACAAAAACAGTACAAGAGAAATGATGGCAAATTTCTAGACCAATCCAGTCAATATAGGAATGTATATAGGAATCCAAAAGAAATCAAACAAACATCCATTTTTAGTCATGCTAAAAGGGCATAAAAAACATTATTTAAACCACTTGATAATATTAATATATACTGGCTTAACTATATATAATGTGTTATGACCATAACAACAAAATTATATAAATTGGTAGAGCGTAAATATTACTTTTATAAATTATTTAGAGCACGTTTGCAATAAAATGTTTTTGTGTTTACTTCGTTTACTTATCATAATTTGAGTTTCTTGATGTTAACTGAATCTCGTTGGAAATGCAACCAAGCAACGAATAATGTAGTAAGGAGCAACCATTATTTTCCCTATCCCTTTGTCTTTCCCCTACCCCTACCCCTACCCCTACCCATACCACTACTCAACTTGTTAAGCTTTACAATTTGCTCATAAATAGGTTCAATTATGGCTAGCAAATTGTTAAACAACATTTTCATAATTATCAGCCAACAGTCAAGCAGCCATTGAGTGCAGGCCACAAGTCGGGTCTCAGACTCTAAGGCAGACACCATATCTATACTATAGCCAACACCCATCGCAACCCACCTCCCCCCCACACCCACACACACACACACATAGCTACACACAATCGTGTTCTTTCGCAGCGTTGGCAACCCTAATTGAAAGATGTAAAACGTTAGCTCACTTCTTAGGGTGGTTCACAGGGGGTGGGGTGTGGTGGGGTCGTTGTGGGCGTGGGTGGGCTGATAATAAGCACAAACTGTGGAGCTGCCCTGAAAGTCGAGCACCGTGTGAAGTTGTCGTCGATGTAATTGTATTAAAAGCAACTAAGTAGAAGAACAAGCCACAATATGTCACGGCCAGCTACCCTTTGTGCTAAAAGAAATTTCAGTATTTAATTTATGAGATAGTTTTAAAAATAAATGTTAAAAAAGTGTACTTTATCAAAGAGAAAGTAAATAAATAAGTTTTCAATCTACCGTTCTTTGCCGACAATCTACGATCAGAAAACATGATTTCTTTGATCACTTTGTTAATGTATTAGAATTATTAATGATACTATGAACCAAGGTAGATAATATTTAATAATTTTAAATATTTGCGGTTGTACGGAATTTCAAAAGAAATAAAAATCAAACAATTATTATGCTTCCATTTCTGCCGAGTAATTGCGAGGGCAACAATTTAATGATTCGTTTATTAGTTATATTATTCGTCGTTTTATTTTTATTTTTTAAAACGAAAATACAGCCGATTGATAGCTTATATGGAATCTATATGGTATATGGTTCGATTATGCTGATGACCTTTGCCCAAGTGCTCGTAACTACTGATCTTTTACAAATCCTATCACTGGCTACACATATAAATTAATAATCTTTGGATAGGTTAATTAACTCTTATATATTATATGATATAGACACGGGTTTGATGCAGACAGTGAAATTAATACTGTACAAAATTATAGTGGGTTGCCTTGTATAAATCGTAGCCTTCGTTAATGTAATACAAACTTAACTATACAGTTAGGTATCTCTGCCCACTGCAAGGATATTCAAACTGTAGTTTGCTGCAAAGGGACAAAGGGACAAAGAGATGCAGAGATGCAGAGATGCGGGTTGATGGTTGCTTGGCTGCCTGACTGGTTGCCAGTGTGCATTTTGTCAACCATTGTGCGAGCCAGCAGCATCATCACCAGCAGCAGCAACACCAGCATCAGCAACAGCAGCAACAGCAACAGCAGTAACAAAAGTAACAGCAGCAACAACAGCAACTGCAGCAAGAGCAGCAACAACAGCAACAGCAGCAGCAGAAACACCAGCAACAGCAACAACAGCAACACCAGCAACAGCAACAGCAACAGCAGCAACTGCAGCAACACCACAACTATGCATTTTCTTTTAGTTAAAATTTCTCATATACTATACTTTACTGTTATTATGTTAGTTGGCAGTTGTTGTTGCTGGTGTTGCACGCCAGTTAATAGAAAAATCTGCAGGCAACGAAGTCTTCACAAGTTTTGGGCTCTGCGCTGTTCGCCCCCCCCTCTCCCACCTACCCTTTCACTCTGCTCATGGCTGTCGCTTATTTATTTTGTTATTGCTGTTGTTGTGCTTATTATTTTGTTCGCAATGAGCATATTTTTTCATAATTTAGTTTGTCGTCGCACAGTTTTCATGCTGCTGCAAACCGTCTGTCGCAAGCCACGCCTACAATTTGCCGTAGTCCGCTCCTGCTACTCCGGCTGCTCCCTCGCCCCCCCCCCCCCCCCCCGCTTTTAAGTTAAGTTCATTTTCTTCATGCATTTTATTTGCTAAAGTTTTTCGCTTTTTGGACGCTGTTGTTGTTTGCATTCAATTTTCTGTTTAATTTTTTCTGGCATTTCTTGTGGCGCAGCATGAAATGAAATTAGGTCAATGCGTCAAGTAAAAGTGCCAAATATAAGATGACAACTGCAATGTTTAACAACAATGCAATTTGTGGCAACAGCAACAGCAATGCAAAAAAAGTGCAAATGAGAAATTCTTTGAATTCTCGCTCACACTTTTCTCTGCTCATCGCACTTTCTCGCTTCAATCCTTCGTCAAAACAAATTAAACTTGAAAGCTGACAAAAGAATTAACAGAAAATGCAGAACGAATCTTTCCCAAGTGCTGAATACAATAAAATAGCTGACAATGAAAGAAGTTGCACAGTTTCGATTTAATTAGCAATTAGTTTTAAGTTGTATATTTAAATATAATTAAGTAATTTAAATATCATCATTTGTTTTTCATGATAAATTAAGAGCAGAACAATTTCCCAATATTTAAAATGTTTAAAAACAAGAATTAACACAAAACAAGATAATAAATGCAATACTATTTAAATTTTTTGGAAAAAAAGCATACTCAGAAAAAAACCGCAAACGGTAATAAAGTTTGTGTTTTTTTGTTATTTGAAACCAGATCGGTAAGTTGATAAAACAATTGTTATTGAATTATGTAAAGTGGTCCATAAGCAAAACATAATTACAAATGGTGGTACCCCAAAAACAACTAACAAACAACAATCCGCAGAGAGCTGAAAACTGGACAGAAGCAGCAGTTGCAATTACATTTGCGCTACACGGATGAATGGCCAACTAAATCATAATTATGACAGCAACTGTTGCAGTCAGCAACAGCAACCTATTTACAATTAAAATAATTGCCACAATTTATTGGCCGTCGTGTATCAAAAGCATTAAAGAAGTTTGCTAATTCAACCAAAAAATATAAAATAAAATAAACAAATGAAAGGGAAACAATTGTACAAATGCAAAAAAAAAAAATAAATAAATAAATAAACAAACATAAATTTCAATGTACAAAAATAAAAACAATAAATCCCAATTGGGTTGTTAATTGAATTTTACGCTTGAATAAGTCCGCAGTGGAGCTCAATGCAGGTGGGCGTTGGCATAAAAGTGCATTTACAAGCATGGAGTACAAATGTAGATTTAATCACAAATTGTATTTTACGCTTAAATATATTGGAAATGCATTTAGAAATTCAGATATGTTGATAGGCTCACAAAAAAAAAAGTATGCTGAACTAGGCAGATGCCCTGTAAAAGCCGCTGTTTTTTTGCTTTTCTTTTCTGACAGCAATAAGCAAAAAAAAATGTAACTAAGTTCGAGTATATTGCAAATTTTTTTAATTTTGAAAATAGCAAATGGGTATTTTTTTCTATTTATAAGCTGGAACGAATAAATGTACCCGAAATCCCAGGCGTAAATAAAAAAAAGTTTGAAATTGCCAACCGCAACCTAAAATTAACATTAATTAAAGGAGCAGCAACCGCAACCGATTTTATTACAAAATCTCGTAACGTAAGCCAAATACATATGTATATAATATATACATATATATATATATATATATATATATATAACTAAAGCTCAATGCCAATTAAGAAAGTTGCGGCTTAGCGGAATTCCTCTGGAAATGCACTTTTCATTAGGCCTATTAGACGAAAAAGAGTTTTGTAAAAAGCTGATAAAAATAATTTTGCTTGCTTGATTAAAGTGCGAATTAATACTACTAAAATAAGCAAGGCAACTAACAATTGAATTAGTTTAATGAAAAATGTTTTTTAAGTGAATTTTGTGGTTTGTGCAGAGCTCTTAAACTGATATGCGAAACTGGATAGGGTTGCGGTCAGGATCAAGCTGGGATACGGTGAGGCGGGTTGGCTGTGACACACTGTCAGCCACTTAATTAACATTAAGCCTTTTGTTGGCTAGCCTCCTGAAGCGGTCGCCTCTTCCGCCACCCTCCGCAGCCTTATTCAGTGAATAGCAGAAATTGCTTTCATTACATTGACGAAAGGCAAAAGATGTGGTAGATGGAGTTGGGGGATGGATCGTTGAGTGGCTGATGCGACACTCGCTAATACCACGCCCATTACTAAAGGCAAATGCCTAACACACACAAACACACACACACACACACCCACACACCCACACACCCACACAACCAGACAAGCAGACAAGCTGAAACGCAGTGCTTGGCAAATTTGCATTGCTGACGCAAAGAAGCAGAAAGCGAGGGCTGAAGCGTTGGCGTATGTGACCACAGCTAAAGCTAGGGGGAGAGGGAGAGAAAGAGGGAGGGATTAAGTGACATAGGGAGGCACAGTGTGGTCGCTTGGGCGTGGTCCGAACAGTTTCGCAACGCGGCCATAAACAAAAACTCATTAACCCAATTTCAATATTAAACGCAATGAAAGCGCAGCCAAGCCAAAGGCAAACTGACAGCTACACACAGCCCCAAACACACACACACACACACACACACACATATATATATATATATATACAGTATGGATATAGGATGGAAGTGGAGGGGTGGTGGCAAAGGGTGGGCATGGTTAAGCTGCTACACGGCTGCCAGCTGATGCCACTCTGACAATAATCACTCAAAGTGACAGTCATTAATTTTCATTATATTTCCAGCGGATTATTTGTCAAAATTTTCCCATTTTTCTGTTAACAGAATTTACACACAACAAAAGATAAAAATAGAAGTAGAAAAAGCAGCAGCAGCAGCCAAATGCGATGCTAATTTAATACAAAAACTAAACTAATGATGTCTGAGAGCAGACACACACACAAACACACACAAACACACACATACACACGCACACTCCCAAACATCAATGGGATAGAATGGACTTCATATTACAGCTTTTCCATAATATGTTATTTGATCAAATTATTTTTAATTTAAAAAATAACGTAGTCCATTTCAAGTAAATTTTTTTTTTTAATGAGCCTAATTCAATTTACCATATTTGCTAATATTGTTTGCTAAACAATATTCCAGAATCTCTTGGGAGAATGCTTCCTCTTTTTTTTAATATATTTTTTTTTGACAGCTTTGACCACCTGCTTATCCCTGAGACAATTAATCATTGTCCTTGAGAAAGAGTGGCTATGAAATTGGAGTTGGTCATTAATTAAATGCTTAAGTGCTGGTTCTTATTCGCATCACTGCAGACTCTTTGGATAAGTATTGCAGGCTGAGTTGGTGAAATTGATGTTGGTTCTTTTTTGGAGTTTGGGTCGCAATTTGTTTAATGGTGTTTTTCTTGGGCCTTTCGAGCTTTCGTTTAAGCACACCTAAAAGCCGCAACCAAACTTTTCCAATAACTGCAAATGCAATGCATTAAGCAAAACACCAACAGACACACACACACACACACAGACACACACAGACACACACACACACACACACACACACACACACACACACACACACACACACACACATACACACACACACACACACAAATGCAGTGAGAGCAATCGGTTGCAAAGCTAATACACACTTGGCCAAAGGCACAACGCATACACACACACACACACACATATATACACACCTCATCCCCCTTGGGCGTGACCTGGCAACGCATCTGTCGCAAAACTGACATTAAATTCACATTACAAAATTGGTTGGCTGCATTTGGCGTATCAGTTTTTGAGCTAAATAATGCTGGGCTGCATTGAGTTGCAAAGGGGTGTTGGGTTAAGGGTTAAGGGGTAAGTGGTGAGTGTAGGGTTGAGGTTGGTAGTGAGAGGAAGGAAAAGTGGAAAATAGAATGGGTGCAGCAACAGCAGCCGCAGCAGCAGCAGCAGCAGCAGCAGCAGCAGCATCAGCCAAAAGCCATCGATGCGCTCACCTACCGAAAAGTTTGTTTTAATGGACAAAGTTGCTGACGACGCTCGACGGGATTGTGGGCTCTCCAACGCTGAAATGTTGTGTCACCCAAAAAGGGCCGAATGCTGCTGGAGTTGGGGGTGGGTTGTGCATGCGGCGAGTGTTGCAGGTAAGCTGCAACTACAGCTGCGGCTGTTCGCCAAGTTTTAAGCTGTGGGGCACTAACAGCAGCCGCAGCCACAATCGCAGCAGCAGCGATGCCCTTAAACTTTAGTCAAAACAAATTAAATTACAAGACGAGTGTATGACGAGGATCCATCCTGATGCTGATTTTGATGCTGATGCTGATGCTGATGGTGATGTGGATGCCAATGGCGGCACTGTCGTCGATTGTGGCAACAAACATAATACATAAAGTTGCATCTCAACGCTATCCATTTCGCTCGTACTCGCATTCGTTTTAAGCGATTTTTATGCTCGTTAAATTTGGCTGTGCCGATGGGCGACAACGTGACGTATGCGTAATCCGATATCGACAACTTGGCAAAACTTTTGCCAACCTCCTAACAAGCACACAGCGCACACACACACACTCACACGCACACACACACAAACATTTTTGCAACAAGATGCAGCAGACTCAGCGATGGGGTTGGGCAGATCCTGTTTACGTAAAGTTGTCAGCTTAAACTTAAGAATTTTTAGCGGCCTGATTTTTGGATGCTTGCTTCCTCGGCAAGCATCATTTATATATCGTTTTCCCGGTATATTTTCCGTCCTTTTTGCTGTTTTTTTCTTTCTCACATTTTTGACTAACTGGCGAAGTGCCTCGGAAAGCTCGTGAATAATTTATGGAAACTTCTCAAGTCTGTCACGGATAGTGTAGTACTATTTCAGGGAACATTCTGCACACATTCCTAACAAGAAATACAAAGAAGCAAAAATGCTTTTGTCGAAAGAGCTCGACTATTAGATACTCTGCACGCAGTTTAAATTGCACATGTTGCACATGTTTATGTAATTATACATGAAATGCATGCGATTCCTGACAGTTTATGAGAAACAGAGCCGAGTTGAAAATTCGATGTGTAATTCTTAAATTGCTAGCCTGATAACAATGTTAATTATTTTCTACCTGTTGTTTATAGAAAGCAACGGAAAGGTTCTTACTATATTTGACCTATTTTTCTGCTAGACATGTTTATTTTTAATATGAGGTTAATGCATTTTCGCTATCTTAGAATAGTGGAGCAATAACTTGGACATTTGTTTATTAATCTAGATAAAAACCTTTTAGTTGATCAATAAATAATAATATTTCGTTTCAATTGAAAGGCAACTCTTCGAAATTTGAGTCTGTTTTGCGCATGGTATACGGAGTTTTATATTCCAAATTTGATCTTATATTTTTGCAGATGCGCTTTTAAATGAAGACTCATTTCTGTCAGCAGCCACAAGTATTTTCGGTGTGCGAAACTTTTGAAGGAAACGCTGTGTTGAGGGTATACCGCAGCGAGCTCACTCGACTATAGCATTCATACTTAATTTTTCTTGTTGCAGTGAAAGCTGAACACAATGTCATTGAAGTGACTGGTTGGGATTCCGTCTTTCAGTCTGGAATACCTAAAATAATTGTTTCCAGCTGCAGTGGTTGTCTGCCCGCTTTGTATACTGTTGCCAGGATACCGAAAGCAACAAATTAGTCCTGTGCATGAACTGTTTAATGAGGAAAATTAGCAACACAGAACGAACACAAATACACCGAGGAGAATAAAAGTGAGAATTATAGAAGCAGCCAGACAAGATGCAATATGCCTGGATTAGGGCTCAAACCAAAGAATTTCATTCACTCACCTTGTCCTTAGGGTAACCAAGTCTGACACCGAGTGGAATGTCGATTGAGAAATGGAGAATGAGTGGAGATGAAAAGACCAAGGCAAAAGTTTTATCCGGCAAGTGGAGTGCTGACATTAAGACTGAGATTAGGGTAAGACGACGCAGATTGAACTAGAAGACAGAAGATGGCATAGACTGGAAATAATGGAAAAATGTTAATAATAATAAAAATGTTAATAAAAAACCGCAAAAAATTTTATTTTTGTATTGAAAGAGGTGCGTTTTGCTTGTTAACATGTTTTAAACATAAAAATAGGAGGAGGACACTGGGAAGCCTCTCATCTAAATTGCGGACGATGGTTGGAGCCAGTGAAGCATGAAGCACTTTATATTTTCTCTGAAGTCCATGAGCCGAAAGTGACTTAAAAACGTTGCAAGTAAGTTGCGGCAAGGTGTGAAACAAATAAACACTACATCAGCAGGGGGCAACTAGACTCTGGCGCCATGAATACCCATTAAGAGAACCAAAGCCAACTGCATAAGTTAACAGTAAGCAAAGACTTTCATTGCCACATCGACAATTGCAGACCATTTTACCACAGACAATAAATTTGATTTGCATTGCATTTTTCATACCTGCATCGAATTATAATAAAGTTGCACAATTAGTCAATGCAGCTCGAAATTTGCTGCCACTTATCGAATTTTAGATAGTCGTAGCTTTTATTCAATATGAATATTTAAACATTTAATTTATACTAATATATTCAAAAAAGATTACAAATAAATTACCCATTCTAAAAACTGAAAAAATGTTCTGATTTTGATTTTTAAAGTGGAGTGCTGACATTAAGACTGAGATTAGGGTAAGACGAAGCAGATTGAACTGAAAGACGGAGGATGACTCGGACTGGAAATAATGGAAAAATGTTATATTCACGTTATAAAAAACTTCAAGTAAAATACGCTTTGAAAATTGTAGCGATATGAAGAAATGTAATTTTTGTATTGAAAGTAGTGCGTTTTGCATGTTAACATGGTTTCAACATAAAAATAGGATAAAAATGCGGATGATGGTTGGAGCCAGTGGAGAGGGAAGCAATTGATGTTTTCTTTGAAGTCCATAAGCCGAAATTGACTTAAAAATGTTGCAAATAAATTGCGGCAAGGTGTGAAACAAATAAACACTGCATCAGCAGTGGGCAAGTGTGCAGAGGGGGAAGAGAGAAGTCAAAGATCAGCAAACATTTTTTTTTTTTTTTGATTAATTTGTGGGCAACGTTCGATGAGCTGTTATTGTTGAAGTTGTCGTTGGATGATGTGGACGTGCTGCAGGATGCAGTGTGTAGGAGGGGCACCAGTGTCCTGGTCACATCCTGCGGCAATAACTCACAGCACTTTATGCGCTTAAGTGATTTCTAATGCAAACCAATTTCCGAAATCAGCAAAAGCACTTGAAGCCATTTCAGCACTGGCTGTAGCAATGCCGAGGACCAGCGCCAGGATGCGGACTAGGAATACGAACCTTGACGAGTCACAGGGCAACAGGCGTCAGGCTGGCTAAAGGATATCTCGTTTATGTTTTTGCCTTTTGCCGGGCAGGCAGAAGCCGGCAAAAGCAAGCATTCAGCCTTGTGTGTCAGCCAAATGACAGTCGCGACGGCTGCTGCGTTCCTGTGAGTGTGTGTGTATGGGTGTGTGTATGTGTGTGTGTGTGAAGATGTATGTGTATGAGTTTGTGCAAAGGCACAAGTGAAAACATGATTTGCACAAGCAGCCGGAGAAGCACATAAAAAGGACTGACATACGGACAAGGAACATTTTCTGGCAGCAGCGCCAGCGAAAATCATAAAGGATAATATTGAATTTACTGCAAGAAATGCAAATTTTTATGTTGGACTTCACATGGATGAAAAAAATAAACATGGCACGCAGAATGAAAGCAGCAAGGAGAGCAGCTTGTAATGTATAATACTATATATATATATATAAATATATATATATATATATATATAACATCGAGACTTATATATATATATATATTTTTCATGTTTGCATGTGGATACAAGAATGTATGCCATATGTGCCAAAAATGCTGAATTTTCATAAAAAAACTTGTCGAAATATCAGCAACGAATTTTAATAATAGAAATGATTTAAATGCTTATTGACAGCGACATATTCTTTATTCAGGGACAAATCAGTTTTATGCATGCATTGCATAATTTTGCTACTTTTGGATTCAAACGAGAAAATAATGTAAATTTTAAGAGCACACCTCGCAGCTAGCTGATGTGACATGTTATCAGACATATTGGATTTGGATGCATATTGCGGCTGGCAGAGTGGGCAATAAAATGTAATATGGCCAAATGATAAACAAACCCACAAAATAAAAGAAAAGCAGGTGGCGGGGGGAGGTGCAAGGAAAACATGACTTGTAGTAACGTCAAATGGAAAGCAGACCTGGCCGGAGACGACTGCCAATGGCAATAAAGGAAACAGCAAAAAGAAAAAAAAAAATGGGCTACTCTTGTGTAAATGTGTATGTGTATATATATGTGTGTGTGTGTGTGTGTATGTATGTGGCGATAAAATTAACAATTCAATGAACTGAATTCAAAATGGCAACTCGAAAGGCGAAATCAAATAACAACAGCAGGCAGCAAACAACAAAAAGCAACACACACACATAGACTAGTGAGAGGGGCTGGGGGCTGGGGGGAAAAACACATTGAGCAAAAAAAAAAAAAACAGGAGCTGTATAAGAAGCAAACTAGAGAAAAAATAAAGCAAATAAAAGAAAAAGCAACACAGAAACTGAACAGAAAACAACAAGTCAATAAAAATTAAAATAAGGCAAAAAAGTTTTTATTTTTATGATCAAGACTCTAACAATTACAAGATTAGGCATTGAGATATGCATAAAATACGAATTCAAATAACAATAAGGCTTCAAACTTAAACAATATAAATAACAAAAAAAAAAAAAGAAAACAATAAAATAATAGAAAATCTAAAATGAAAATAGTCGATAGATTTCTTTAATAGCCAGAAAAAAAACTTATGCGAGTTAAAGTTTTCATGTTTGCAACAAATTGCAATATGTATGAAAAATTACAGTAGTTTCAAAAGATGTACTGCTTTTGGAAACTATTTAAAATTTTAATTCAATTTATGTTTAACAATTCTCGAAAGTTGAACTTAATCTCTCAATATACCTGACAATATTGAAAATTCTGTATTCACATAATTTACTCCTTTAGCATAATCAACTCCATCCGATAAGAAGTGAAATTAGAATAAAATACGAAGCAAGTCAAAAATTATCTATTTTAATGTTCGAAACCATAAGTATGACTGAATGATCTAGAGCACGATATAGACTATATTTTCAAGGATTATTCCCATTTCTTTTGAGCAGATTTTGTAAGCATTTACAATATTTTTTTCATTTTTGCGCAAATTTGCGCAAATTTCATTTCCTATTATGTATTTTGATGATGGCATAAATCGTATTTGAAAACAGTTTCAATATCTCCACATTCTTTGGCGCACTTCCTTTGAAATTGAGTTGAAGGAAGGCTATATGCGAAATGCTGGCAGTATATGTAAATTTTATGCTTGATATCCTTGCTGAAAAGTTGCAGCCTTCGTCCTTCGATGTCGATGTTCTACATTAACATTCACCATAAATCTCTCACACTCTGTGACATTCTTCCTCTTTTACTTTTTTATACTTTTTTATGATCTTATGAAGCATATATATATATATATATATATATATATATATATATATATATATATATTTTATATATATGTATATATATTTTATATATATATATATATATCTATACATATATATTTATTTAAGCAAGCGTGTGTGCGTGTGTGTGTGGGTGTGTGCCAAAAAAAAAATCAGTGCATACTTTTTGGGGTAGGAAGGCGACGCGAAATAATCGAAAATAATTTCACATAAATTCTGAAATGAAGCAGACGACAGTGGGGTGTGTTGATGGACGAGTCTTTGTGTGTGTGTGTATGTGTGTGTGTGTGTGTATCTGTAATTTAATGAATTCATGCTGCCAGCAGTGAGAAGTCGACTGAGGCAGAGGCAAATGAAGCTGCTGCGGCGCTTTGCTAAAATGTTTACATTTAGTTAAACACAAAGTTTGCTTGATTGTCTGTATAACTGTGTGTTTTTATGTGTGGGTGTATGTGTGTGTGTGTGTGTGTGTGTGTGTGTGTGTGTTTGTCCTAAGCATATTATGCTCTGTCAAATGCATCTTAAGTGGGCGACAAAAGTGGCTACAGTGGGCGTGGCTTAGCTGTAAAATGCAGTTGTTTGAATTGTTTCACATTTTGATTAATTTCTGCTTTCTGCAGCGTTTGCTTATTGCTGTTGTTTGCCTGTTGAAGTAATTGCAATATGCACCCATTTGCATGTGTGTGTGTGTGTGTGTGTGTGTGCGACACAGAGAGGAAGAGCAAAAGGAAGAGAGTGTGTGTAAGTGTGTGTGTGTGTGCGTTGGAGCGCATAATCGGCACACACACAAACACACACACACACACACCGCAATTAAGCAAATACAGCGCTTAAAATGAAAACTATATGAATTAAGCGATACAAATCCACGCAAGCGAGGAGTGAGCAGTTGGGAGTGGGTTGGCATTTACATGCTGACTAGTGTATATATACATTTGTGTACATCCACAACCACCAACCCCCCCCCCCCAACTCCAACCCAAATCTCTAACGCTCTAGTGCACTTCATGCGCAGCCGTAAAATATGAGATAATAAAAAGTGAATTATGTGCAAGCGGGCAGCAGCACTGCCTGAAAAACCAAAGCAGCAGAAGAAGAGGAGCAAAAACACTGGCAATGACTCAGTTCGAGACTTGGTCATATCCTGCAAAATAAAATTCCATTTTAAATTAAAACGAATTTAGGTTTTACGTTCCGATTAACAGCTATAGTTCCGATTCAACATTCTAATTCTGACTTTTCAATTCCCGCATCAAGAATGCGTTCTTAGACATGGCAACTGAAATAAGTAGTTAGGAGAAAGCAAACTTGAGTCAAGCATATAGACTCGATAATAAACGGACTCAAACTACGATAATATATATTCTGGGCCTAAGAACTTTGCACAGTCGCTTTTTAATATGTGTTCGTATATGAAGAATAAATGAATTTTACTTTCTTTAAAGTGCTCATGGTTAGGCATTCCACAGACTATTATCTATTACTATTATCTATAGCACTATAAATCAAAGAGTTTAATTGGGCTTATTGTTCACCTAGCAATTACCTTAGCATTGTTTGATAATTAAGCAAATATTGATTGCATAACTACCTTATGGGCAGCTAATTGAGTACAGGGTATAAGGGGAAAAATCCAGCAACAATCGAGGCAACAAAAAAAAAAAAAAAAAACACCAAAAAAACATTTAATTGCAACTGTTTGTTTGCCAGATAGTTTTTATTTGCACTTTAATTATGAAAAATATGAAATGCAGCAGCGCCAACTAATTTTTACAAGTTGCAGTTAAATTTAACAGACAACGATGCAGGAGCGGAAGAACGGCGCATAACAGCGCAAGTTATGGCCAATCCATGGCAGATACTAACTTAATGCAGCTGGCAACAGGCAACAGGCAACAGACAACAGGCAACTAGACTCTGGCGCCATGAATACCCATTAAGAGAACCAAAGCCAACTGCATAAGTTAACAGTAAGCAAAGACTTTCATTGCCACATCGACGATTGCAGACCATTTTACCACAGACAATAAATTTGATTTGCATTGCATTTTTCATACCTGCATCGAATTATAATAAAGTTGCACAATTAGTCAATGCAGCTCGAAATTTGCTGCCACTTATCGAATTTTAGATAGTCGTAGCTTTTATTCAAATTGAATATTTTAACATTTAATTTATACCAATATATACCAATAAGATTGCAAATAAATTACCCATTCTAAAAACTGAAAAAATGTTCTCATTTTGATTTTTTAAGTTTCAACTTTTGTAGTTTCTATGCTATTTATTTATTATATATTCTCAACTTGCCAATATAGTTTTTGGCTCGTACGACAATAATATAAAAATACAATATCAATATACGTTTCCATCATTTCTCATACAATGCAATAGTAAGTGATAAAAAAATTCAAGATTTTTATCAAAAAAAAAATTTCTTAAAATGTGCCCAGATGCTTGTTTATAGTTTGTCTTGTTGTGGTTGTTGCTTGTTGCTTGTTGCTTGCTGCTACCGTTTCCGTTATTGAGTTGTTAACCAAGTTGTGTTTTCGTTTCTTGAAAGTGTTTAGCTGCTTTGTAGTCAGTGATTGATTAGTGATTAATTGTGTTGCGTCGGGCTGCTGCTCACCGTAGCCAGCCTCATCCTGGCCTATGGGTGACGGTTGCGGAACTTTGCGTCGCTGAACTTGATCTCGATGTCGTCGATTCGCTGCATGCGGCGACGACGCTGCAATTTCATGGAGCCATCGTAGCCGAATCCGTTCGTCTCGCTATTGATCTTCGATGGGTTGGCATTCCCCTTTTCCAAGGTCATTTTTTTGCTGTCGTCCTGCTTCACCTCCCCTTCTCCGGCCATGCGAATGTTAAAGATGGCCTTGACGCGCTCAGATAGCATTGCCTTATGTTCTTTGATAGTTATATACTTGGCTTGACTTTCGATGACATTGGTCACTTTCAAATCTTTATTAGCATTGCGCCAAGTGCGAGCGGCGGCGGCTCCATTCCATTTGGCAGTAGCCTGAACGCCGGAGCCAGAAAGGAGATCAAAGCGGCTATTTTTGTTGTAGTTGTTATATGACTTCGACTGAGTAAAGTTCCGAGTTGGGTATATACGCTCCTTATTTTTGTTGTTCAGGTCGTTTTTGTTGCTGTTCTTGTTTGTATTGTAGATCTGGCGTTGCACTGGATTACGCTTTGTCTCCATTATTTTGGGGCTCATCGGTTGTTGAATAGCAACCAACTTCTTCGTGTTATTGTTTACCACAATGCTTTTGGCTTTATCACTGCCAGTGGACAATGTTTTCTTGTTATTGTTGCGTTCTTGTTTGGTCTTCTGTTGTCCACTGTTGGTGTGCTTCATCAAATTGCGTTGGCCAGCACCAAAGTCATTGTCGTCTTCATCGATGAATAGCAAATAATAGGGATTATTTTTAAAAAAATCCATATTGTAAAATCAGTTTTACAATTTTTATTTTATTTTTCTGAAGTACAAGCACGCAGATCGAGATAAAAATTAGAGCCCAGTTTGACAGTCAAGGAATACTAGATTACTTTGTACAATTTGTTTTGAGGATTAATCGATAATCGATTAATTACAAAAATTCAGAGTTGCATACATTTGCTAGTTGTCAGAGTTGCACATTTCAATGTTTCCCCACCAATTCAAATTGCAAAAAAAATGTATTTTCCGATAAGATATTGCTTTTGATTTCATTTCATGCTATATTAGATATTTTTGCTCTTTAAAATCTATTATATATATGACCAATTTATTTGCTTATGTTTACTCCAATCCACAGGCAAACGATGCTCCAAATTCAATATTTTTCCAGTGCCTCTTAAAGTAAGTTAAAGTTGAATTGCTCAAATCCCCTCCAGTAGTTTGAGTTAACCTCCGATTATGCGCTTTTGCTCCGCACAAATTTTTCCCCACCATGCCTAATTTATGCAAGTTTCGGAATTCTGAGATTCGCAACCCTTTGTTGCAACAGCAGCAGCAGCAGCAACAGCAGCAGCAACAGCGGCAGCAACAGCAGCAGCTTCCTTTTGAAGAGCTGGTATTAATTTCACAATTTTCCATGCCTGCAACGTAACCGCAGACTTTATTTTGAGTTTTATTTTTCATGTTTACTCTTCGCATTTTTTTTTCATCTCTAATTTATATTTTGTGTGTTTTTTCTTTAATGGGGCTCTTGAGTTACAGCAAAAACAAAAGCAGCCACTGCACTAAATAGTTGAAAACTTCTATAGGAATAATAATAACAAAAAAGAAAGAAAAAAAAAAAAAAAAAGTAAAAAGTAAATAAATGTCTACAAACTTTTTGTAAGCGTCCTGCAATTTTCTCTCCAATTACAGCGTGTAACAAATGTTTGAAAAATAGGGTACAACTTGCAATTTGTATGTGAGTAAATTGCTATGCTATTAAATTGCACCAAGTGTGAGGCTTGTATTTCTTTTTGCCCCTCAACTCGCTCCATGGATCAGTGTAAATATAATAACCGGCGTAGCAACCAATTAGTTAACCTTTGAACAAAAAACTCTATCCTGCAAAAATGTTATAGTTAACATATGAATTATGAATATACATGTATCTACTATATACTGTGTACATGGTAAATGCAGAGCTCGGAATGGAAATGTTGCTTGTTAAAATTGATTGCTCGACCCAAGCAAAGACCTAGTCACACTGGGCAGCCAAGAATGACACCGTTGGGCATTGATATATATATATATATATTTGTATTGCAACTTGAAGTAAGCCCCTGCCACCGTTCCCATCTGCTCAACCATATTTGTTGTCCACTGTCCCATGTCGATTGTCTGTATTGTCGCACAAATTTGTCCTTCTATTGGATTTACAAGCCCAAAAGAATGACAGTTGCTGTGGAGTCCACTTTTGCAGCTTAAAGCACAAAATGTATCGATTAGCAGCAACAGCAGCAACAATTACTGAAAGATGTTACAAAAAATGTCATGTGGCACTTGCACAACACATGCACACACACACACACAAACACACAGACACAGTCGCGCAGACAGAAAGACTGAGTTGAGTTGAGTTGAGTTGATTGTGCAACTTAAACATACATTTTTTGTGGTCATTTTAGTTGTTGCACTGCAATGCTGCCATTTTCCTGTTTCCGTCCACAAAATTGCAAAAGTTGTCAACGCAAATTAGCATTGATAAACGCCGGAAATGTGTAATGTGTGTAATCAGTCAACTGTGCAATCAGCACACCAAAAGTTACATCTACACATTAGCATATAAATTAAACTTTTACATACTTTAAGTTCTTTGTGTATTCTGTTACAGAATTAAGGTTGCCATTTCACATTTAACATATTTCTGGAGCCATACAAATTAAATTGTGTGCCGATTTTTAAATTCAAGCTTCAATTTGTATCCAGTTTCTGTGGTCGACCTTTTCCATTGTTTATGTGTACTTAAAAGTTGTCCAACAATGTGCCTCAAACCGAGCCACGTTTGAGTTGAGTCCTTCCATCTGAGCCTTAAATATGCCCATCAAGTATAATTTGAATTTTTCATAAATGTATCAAAGCATATTTTGTGCCACTCACATTAAAATACGTCTAAATTTATTTTGGTCTTTAAATTGAATTCAATTTGCGTTATTCATTTTTTTTTTTGTTTTTTTTATGTATTTACTTATTTTGAGCTGCGATTGATGGCGTTCTTATTTTTGGCAAGGTGACAACATTTTCTGACGTGGGGACATCCACCTCGTGCTGCCGAGGCAGAGATGCCAACACCTGATGACAAGCGTCAGTTTTCCACATTTAGAACATAATCCTCTCCAGCTGCTGTTGCTCCTCAAGTCAAATGAGGCAGAAAGCAAACGACGCAAAACCCGACCGCCTGCCAATTGTGCGATTTTGCTCTGTTTGTTTATCTAACGAGTAAATACGATTTTAATTAAATGTAAATCACATTGTCAACTCACACAATAACAGCAGACCATAAAACTGCCTCAGAGCCGCAGCGGCAGTATAAGGAAGGATGGGGCAAGGATGGGGATGTGAGTTGGAGGAGCAGCATTTGGCATTGGTTTCTCATGTTTGTGGATAAAGTGGGCAGGCAGACAGTAAAGCAGACGGCAGTTGAAATCCGTGTACAGTGTTACCTCGCCGACAGAGAACCGATTCGTGACTGAATTGAATATCACGTTCAATCATTAAATGATTATTAATTAATCAATCTTTAAACGACATAAATATTTGGGTATTTGATAAAGTTAACGGTTCTAATTATCGAGCGTTAACTGTAAACAGTGTATACAAAATACATCTATTGTTTTTGCCACAAGCTTAGATTGTGTGCGCCCGGCTGCCAATTGAAAAAGCAAACACACACTTACACACACACACACACAGATGTCTCATTTGTTTGCATGGAAAAGTATCTTTAACTTGTAACTTGGCTGGCTTCGACTCCAGCTCCAGCTCCAGCTCCAGCTCCAGCTCCAGCTCCAACTCCAAACGGAAAGTAAAAGCCGCAAACACCCTTGAGATTATTAATTAAAAGACAAGAAAACATAATTTCTAAATTTACACACACATGCAAACAAAGCAAGGCACACGCTACCCAAACACACACACACACACACACAGAGGATGGGGGGCTTTTGAGTGTGTGTTTGTGTGTGTGTGTGGCTTTTGTTTGTCATAATATTGTTATACAAGCGAAAACATGTGAATGCTGGCAGTGAGACAAAAACACACACAAAACACGTACAAAAGTGCAAAAATGTGTTTCAAAGCATGTTTGTCTTGATCTGCGTGTGTGTGTGTGTGGGTGTGTGTTAGTGTCAAATCAGCTATGCAAACGTTGTGCAACACTGCTCGCCGTCCACTCTTCCATCTTGTTAATTTTTCATTGGTATTTATGCAGGCTGTGAAAACATTTTGGCTTTAGGATGGAATATTAAGAGAAAAACTAAACCGGTTGCAAACGTGAAATGTTTTGTGCATCTGAAATCTGAAATCTGAAATCTGAACTCTACCAAAATTTATTCAAGAAACAAATTTTAAAATTCCATCTTCGAGTTACGAACAAAAGCTGATTGCAGTCACAGCAAAATTGACAACCATAATTATAGAACAGAACAGAATCTATGAATGGAATGTGCCCAGAATAGAGCTGAATGATGAAAGCAATCTAAAGAGAGATCGAAGAAATTAAAAACGATGATGATGATGATGATGATGATGGTGATGATGAGCATGCATTCAAAGTATAATCGGAGGCTGAAACTGAGTACGAGTGGGAATTGAAAGTCGATGATGAACAATCAGCAAATATATTAGTCTAGACCTTAAAATGACACCCAAATGGTAAATGTAAAATAAACATTACAAAGATAAATCGAATATGTGTTTACATCATACATGAAATACAATACTGTCTGCATATAGTTTTCCCCACGGGAGAAGTTGGCTCCTCTCCAGCTGCAACTGTCTGCGATTGATACGCAAATCGAGCAGCTTAAAAGTCGACGGGCGCCATAACCGTTAGTCATTTATATCAGTGGCAGCCGCCAAGTTGGCAACTTGGCAAGATGCCATCGCATGTGAGGCGCACTTAAAACGAGATGCAAAACTCCCATTTCCCCCCTCCGCTCAATCCCGTTATGCGGCAGACAGCAGCAGCAGGACACGGGAGGTGCAGGCTCAGGCTCAAGCTCAGGCTCCGGTTCAGGCTCAGGCTCAGTCGAGGATTATAAGCGCAGATTACAGTCAAAAGTAGTTGCGAAACTCTTTTCCATAACTGAGTCGGCTGACGATTTCTGGTTGTGGCTTTCGAAGGCTTTCAAATTTTGACTTGCTGTCTGCCATCCTCAAGGAGCGCTTGCCACACGTGCCACACGTGCCTCACTGTTCATCTGTTCGTTTCCCAAGACTCACTGCTCTAATCCCAAAACGACAGCAACAAAAAATCCACATTGTTTGAGTAAGACGAATAAAAAGTGCATTTATTCGCATTTGTTACTGTGCAACATTTAAGTTTTGTTGCGTATAATCAAATGCAATTCATGCAGCAATAAAACTCAAAGCCAAACTAAAGTTTCAGTTTTCATAATTTGACATCAATTTCAATATACAAACACTATTTTTGGTCAAAGGCAGTAATTTAATGTATGAATTTAATTAAATTGTTTACAAATTAATGTGGGAATTCAGCCACAAGTATTGCATCACAGTTACCTGAGAAAATGTTTATTATTGCTTAAATTAAATGAAATATTTGCAATTAATTATTATTAGTGATAAAGTTTCTCTCTGTTTGCACCTTTTGCAGCTAAGCACCAAAAATAGATATTTGCCAAACAATCGAAACTTAATTTCCCCATAAAAACAGTTGATTACAAATTGAAATACAAACTGATTTGATATATAGAAAGATAAATATTTAAATAATAATAAGCCAAACGTAGCTGATTTTATTGGCCACTATGATATGTGAAATAGGATGCAATAAACAGATTTCTTCCTTCTCTCCCTGCCAATCATTCCATGCACTGGTTTTAACTGTTCCTCAGCTGCAGTTGACAGTTGCCAACTAGGTGTTTGTATCTGTCTGAATTTAACCATGGCATCATTAAAAAATTGTATTGCCATGTAAGATTTTCATGAGATTTGATGTTGCCAGTTGCAAGTTGCCATTTGCCAAGTTGCCTAGTTGCCAAGAGCGATAAAAAGCAGTCTTTTCTATGTAGGTCTTTTCAATAGAAGCGAAGTGTGTGTGTGTCAGTGTGTGTGTGTGTGTGTGTGGGGGTTTTTTTTTTCGTTTCAGCGACTTTGTGAGTATAGTTGGGGGTGGGGAGTATACTCAAAAGGCGGCATTGTCATCGTTTATGCCGTCAAAGTGAAAATCCATGCGAGAAATTATATGTCAAAGTTTCACTTTTGATATGCAAAGGCATTTGCCTGGTTGCCATGCAATCGCATTGGCGTTGACATCATCCCGGCATCGGGAAAGAGAACAGACAAACTGGTAATGGACTGCTGCATGGTACAGTGGCCACTCGCTAACTGCAATTGGCTTTTATTCAGCTGATTCGTCGTAGTACAGAGCAGTGTTCCGATCGATTTCCAAAGGCGTAATCTACTGATGGAACTGGTCACTACAAGATGGATAAGTAATTGACTGGGTTTAAGTGATATCTCGAGTGCACAGCACACAAGGGCCTACTGTACGGGGCGCCGCTTTGTTGGCTGCTTTCTGCTCTGGATGCTGCTGAAACGGCACGCTCCAGTGACGCAGTGACAAAGTCACATTTGCAGTCACGCCGACCGCCTGGCTGGCAACAGGAGCAGAGCACAAGGTGGGTGAAGGGAGAGGCATGGTGGGTGGGTGGGAGGGGGGGGGAGTGTGTTTGTATGAGAATAGTACCAATTACTCGAGCCAGTGGCCCAGTCGCTAGCTAGCTAGCTGAAAGTCGGACGGCCGGCGAGTCACTTCGTCGGTTCGTCCGTCTGCCATTGAAACGTATCCGGCCTCTTAGCCTTTTCCATTTTGTTTCTTGTGCCGCTGTAACCCGTCAGTTGTGCGCCCGCCACCGTTGCCCTTTGTCCAAAGTCCATCTTTCTTTCTATTTTTTTTTTTTTTTAACTTTGTCTATGAGACTGCTGCTTCCTATTCGACTGTTTCCTTTCTGTTGACTTTTCTTTCTTGACTTAACTGGCGCCAGGCGGACTCAGCAACGCTTTACGTCTACTCTTCATGTCTACTTCACCATCTCGTATGTGTGTGTGTGTGTGTGTGTGTGTGTGTGTGTGTGTGTGTGTGTGTATGCAAGCATTTGCCATCATCTTGGCGGCATATCATTCAAAGCTATGTAATCTTCACAACTTTACAGTTAAAATACGCAAAGAGCGTTCGCTCGCTGCCAATGCACTGGGAGCCTTCTGTCGACTGCGGTTGTGGCCACTAAAATGCATTCAATGCACTCTCAACTGACCGTCCGACCGACCGACCGACCAACCGACCGACCGACAAGGCAGTCAACTCCGACACTCGACTCGTTCCATCTCCATCCTTGCACTATTTCTCATTCTGTTTGTGCACTTTGGTTAATTTGATTTCGTTGCTTGCTTCGCATTGATTGTGTGTGTGCTTGTGTGTGTGTGTGTGTGTTGTGTGTCCATTGAAAGTTGCAGCGATCACAGCAACGGACAAGTTTTCAATCTCATACTACGCAAGGTGAGGGGGTGTGGGAGGGTAAGAGAGGGGAGATGTCGGCGTACTACTGTGAATCGGCTATAGGCTGCCAAATAGAATTTTATTGCAAAAAAAATTCTTGTTACAAACCAGCAAAATGTGTGCGAAGGATTCGATTGCTTTACAGGATTTGCTGCGTGGCAAACATGACATATGCTTAAATTGTTGCCTTACTCCCCATTTGCCGATAGCTCAAAATGGAAAAAATATTGCAATTCGAATAAGTTACGCAAAAAATGTTAATTGGCTCAATGAAAACATTTCGCTTTTTGTGTATTTCATTTGTTTTCCGCCTGTGCTAATATTTGTTTATTAATTATATTATTTTCGTTAGTACACATTAATTAATGAAACAAACAATTAATTAAGTAAACAATTAAAATATCTTGGCATGTTTAAATATAAAATATAAAAGTATTAATATAAATATGTTAAATATATTATATAATTAATGGAGTCGGAATTGCTTTCCCTTTAATTTTACATTTGCACAACTTTTTCGCTAGTAAAAATTAATTAATTAAACAAACAATTAATTAAGTAAACAATAAAAATATCTTGGTATACTTAAATATAAAATATAAAAGTATTACTATAAATATATTATATAATTTATTGAGTCGGAATTGCTTTCCCTTTCATTTTACATAAATTTGCACAACATTTTCGCTGGTACAAATTAATTAATTAAACAAACAATTAATTAAGTAAACAATTAAAATACCTTGGCATACTTAAATATAAAATATAAAAGTATTAATATACATATGTTAAATAAATTATATATTTTATGGAGTTGGAATTGCTTTCGCTTTCCTTTTACATAGATTTGCACAACTTTTTCGCTAGTAAAAATTAATTAATTAAACAAACAATAAATTAAGTAAACAATTAAAATATCTTAGGATATTTAAATATAAAATATAAAAGTATTAATATAAATATGTTAAATAATTTATGGAGTTGGAATTGGTTTCCCTTTCCTTTTACATAAATTTGCACAACTTTAACAAGAAAAATCATTTTTACGCATTTGCTGCCAATTCAGAGTTCAAGAAATAAGTTGCTCAACTTATAATAAATTGCGTTCTATTTTTAGAGTTACAAATATAACCATTAACAGAAAATGTTGTAAAATTAGAATTTTGGTTGTTGGGAATTTGATCGGAATCATTTCGATGTTTTGCTTAAGAGGGACACGCGTTGCGTTTACTTGGAACAGCTGAAAGTGATTCATCTTTTATAATGTAGTCGAGTCCTTCGTTTTGGGCTAATAAACGTTGAGGCCTGTCAAGCGACATCGTTAGACAGACTCCAAAATTTATTGAGTTCATTAAACGCAACATTGCTTGGTGCGCTCTCTCTCTCTATCTCTCTCTCTCTATCTCCCTCTCTCTCCCTCTCTCTCTTTCTCTCTGTCTGCTCAGGCCTTTCGTTTCTCGTAATTCATCTGTAGCTCCTGGTTTTGCTTCCACTTTCGATTGGGATTGCGTATTGGGGTTTGGGGTAGTGTGAAGCAGCTCCTAGTTCTGGTTTGGCGACGCCGTTGACATGCAATTTATTGCTGGGCAGTAATTGGCCAACAAGAGTCGCGACGCGTTGAGTCGACTCGAGGCGAGTCGCGTCGTATCGAGTCTGTGGCTGCTGCTGTTTATTAATAAATTGTCACTTGCAACTGGCAGCATTGGCGACACATCCTGACTAGGTTGGATGGTGGGCAGCCGGAGCCTGCACTTTAGTACCGTGACTGCCTGCTTATTGGGCATTATTCTTGGCTGCCATTCGCAACGGGAGCAGAATCAGCAACATTGCCAATTAGCTGATATCATCATTCATCTTGGCGTCAGTCGTGTCGCTGATCCTGCGGCTGCTTCTGCCTTTTCTCTGCCGTTTGTCTAATCCCTGTTAAGCTTTATCGAAATTGTATCATTATCATATCGAGTGACGCCATTTCTGCCTTCAACTGCAACTGCTACACCACAGTCTGTGTCTGTGTGTGTGTGAATGTGTGTGCTTCTTATACCTGAGGGAAATCTGCTCATCCGCATGACCACCTCCACCTCCACCTTCGCCTCCACCTCTTCTAGTTGTTGCCAATCTTTTGCCATACGCTTCGATTTGGCGCTAACAAGTTTTCTTTCAGTTCTTTATTCTTGGTGCGCATCGACCCGTTTTGGCCTGGACTCGACCTAAGCTGCTTATTATCCTTTGGGAGCTCAAGCACATTCTATGTGTACTACTATGTATGTGTGTGTGTGTGTGGCTGTGCTTGTATGTGCTAAGCGTTGATAGGATTTTGAAGGCCGTCAAGCATGGATGCCAAAACTACGGCATCTTTAATTTCAAATGCCTGGAACCATGTTTTTTTAGGCTAAAATAAACAGCTGAAAGCACAAAATGCTGTTAATGAGAAGGTAACTTATTAACGGGGCTATAAACACATTTGATGCACAAATACTTTGGGTGCTAAATACCAGTTACACAAAAACACATTAAGACAAATTTGCTGTTGCTGCCAAAAAAGTGGCACTAATTCAGAGCGTGTTTTCCCTTACTTTTCTAAACTTTAATGTTTTAAATGTTGAATGGTATTTATAATTTCAAATGCAAATAAAATGTATGGATTTGATTTTCTAACTAGGCAGTCGAATTAATACATTAGCAAAAAATTATGATGGACATAGAAATATTTGAAATTCTAATGTTGCCTTCTGCTATTAGTGAAATGTGTTTATTGCACTTTTTTTTTGTTAAGAAGAGGCCCTTTGAACTGTAGCTGTAGATTCACAAATTTGGATTTTCGAAAAAATATATAAATTAATTTAATGTCATTATCTAGAATAAAAATATCAATTTAGAGCTCTATTTTTCATATTAAAGCTGTGTTTAATGGTTTGTTGAACCAAAATGCTCGAGAAATGACAAATTTTTATTTTTATTTTATTATAAGCTGAAAAGTAAGGAGAACCATGACAATTAGGAATGACCATAAATCGAGAATTGAGTAGACACTTGATCTCAAGGGTGGCCTAGCGGATAGAGTAGGGATTTTACATGGCTAAATTCTTCTACAATTGCCATCCAGCAGTCAGCAGTGCCGCCTCAACGCTTACTGTTAATTGAGATGGGGTGAAGAAGGGGCTGGAGAAGAAAGTGGAAAAAACGCGCACATAATTCATGGTCCTTGCTCTTTTTCTGCTTCTTTCTCTTTGTGGATGTGAAGGAGCTACGAGAGTAGCAAACCAGCCATGCTAACAAGCACATTAATAATATCTTAACGGAGACGTTGAAGTGCTGCCCACGCCCAGCACTAAGCATATAAAAATATATATGTATATACATATATATATATATATTTATACAAGTCGAGTCGGCGTTGTGATCGCCTCGAGTGGTAGACGTGGTCGAGCACAAAATGCAGTTAATTAATCATTTTGAGGCAATAGTAGTTTGGTGCTTGATTTATTTTCGGCCATAAGAACTGGCTGCCAACCACAACAAAAGTTAAAGTTTTTTATCTGCTGACATGCAGACGGGCATTCGAGCAGCAGGAGCCGGCTGCTGAATCAGACGCAGAAGCAGAAGCAGAAGCCGGAACAGGAACTGAAGCATTGCTTGCTGCTGGCGCCGTCGGTTCGGGTTTGACACTGGCGCCGTAACGGAACTGCCGCGCTTCCTCTATCCAAGATATTAAAAAGCAGCCAATACACAAGCACACGCACACACACACACACACACACATACATACGCAGGGAAATACACAAAAAAAGGAGCAACCGCAGCGACAGGAAGTCACTCACAAAAAGGAGGCGTGGCAAACGAGGGCGGATCAACTCTGTCGGAGCATCGACTATGAGTCGATTAATTAAACCGCAAGCGCTTAAGCGGCAAACCGCAGCAGCGCCAAAAGCTGCACAGCCGCAACGATATCCGAGTCTGCTTTAATTCGACTCTTGCATTCCCACACACACACACACGCACACACACACACACACACACACATGTTGATATAGGAATCTTTCTTTTACGCAAATCTAGCGATTTGAAGTTAAAGACAAATTAATTTAACTTTCAAAAATTGCGATTTCAGATATAGAACTGGAAAACTGCTTCGCATTATAATGAAATATTCCAATTTCACAGATGTGCTGCAACTTTCAAATTTTATTTAACGAATTTTATAATTTATTTGCTATTTATCATTAAGTTTTCAACTCTCTTACGTTTGTTCTCTATGCAACGAGCTGTTGGCCAGAACTTCTCAACTATTTTACGCCTTTTGAATATACACACACACACACACACACATACAAATGTACACACAAATTATAGCCTGGCTGAGGCAACACTTGGCAGGAAGGTCTTCCTTGGCTTTAATGAATATGCCGAACAGTTGCGCAAAAAACAAGAAAATTACATTGCCAAAAAAAAAAAAAACAATCTTTGTGAAATATTTTGAATAATTTAAATTTTAGTTTAAGTTTTGAGCGAAATTAGTTGATTTTCTTTAACAGTTGCAGTTGCAGTTAATTCAGACAAATCACTGAAATTCTTTTTGCAAAAATGTTACCAATTTAGCCATGAAAATTCCTGCATTTTATTGAAACATTCAATTTTCTTGCTTTATTGTCAAATGCAGCATTTTCAGCAGCTTCGCTTGCATTTTGGTTTAGTGTTGGTAGGAATTGTCAACTGTTAACTATCCAGGACTGATTTCCCTGATTCCCCTGATTCCCTTGATCTCCCTTATATATGACGTGTGTGTTCGGTTTAGTTGTGTGGTTTGTGATTTTCGGTTGTGCAAGGCTTTTAGTATCCCATTTCAAACGTGCACAGAAACACGTTCGCAGATTTGTAGATGGGTTAATGTATTTACACACCTTTAGTTATATGAACCTCAGCATGAAGAGTTTATTAAGTCAGTGTTGACAATGAGAACTCTGAAGATATTTGTTGGAGTAGAGTGTTTATTGATAGCTGGAATTGAACACAATCAGTTCACAATGGAGAAGGTTAACGACCCTGAAGTGGGTTCACTCTAAAGAAAAAAAAAAAAAAAAAGAAAATAAAAAATAAAATACTTAATTATCAGGAGTAATCATTAAAGTATCATATATACATTTATAATTACTGTTTGTAATTTGTGTGTTGGCAATTTGCCGATTTGTAATTGTGATGTAATGCAAAATATTGGATTGCGTGTTATCTATGTATGTGTGCAGATCCGGAGTCAGGCAAGTGTTGTCCCAACGCGGCAAAAGCAATCAAATTTCGAATTAATTATGTGCTTAACCAAACACCTCCCAGCAGTGGTGTGTGTGGTGGTGTGTATGTGTGAGTGTGTGTGTGTGTGTGTGTGTATGTGGGGTGTGTGTGGGAGCAAAACATTTGTCGTATACTGTGCAAATTGTAAACTGTCAGCTGGGTCACGTTGCCTGGGATTATGCGACGATGGAGGGCGATGACTGAGAATGAGAGATTGGGGAGTGGCAATGGGACTGGGATTGAGACTGGGAATGGCTGTACACACACAAACACACAAACACACACACACACACACGCACACAGTGTCTGTGCAGTCTGTTGGGCATCCGGGTCAGGGACAAAGCAATAATTCTTTGGTTTTCACAATTTTCAGGCTCCGACGAAAATCCTTTTGCGGCTTATGTTCTAGACCCGGGCCGGGACACATGTCACGGGTCAGTTGCCACTTCTCCAACAGACACCCAAACGAATTTAAATATGTGTAGATGGACGTATGCATGTGTGTTAGTGTCTCCGTACTGGAAATCATAACAGTTATATATTTATTTCGTTTTCTAGTTTTCTAATTTCGAGTCAAACACATCCTCAATCTTCCAGCGAACTGCGTGATTTCAAGTGCACATTTTGCCAGATTTTGGATCCAGAGAGTCAACACGTCAAGTTGGCATGCCACAAAATCAGAGATGTGGCATGGTTGTAGGTGTACTTTCAATTGCAAGCGTGCATGCAACAAATTGCATGTTGCCAAGCAATTGCAATTGCAATTTAATTGAGATTCGCACAATATGAGCGAAGGAGCAAAAGTCAAAGTATTAAAACTATTACGAGCAAAAGCGAAAAGTTGTGCAGTTTTTTTTTAAGTGAATATGATTGCATTCTAATGTCAGACATAAATTAGCGACTCACATGCCACATGCCCCCCTACCCACTATATACCACCCCATTTTACACATTGCACACAGAAACCGGGACGTAAACGCCCCAACGTCGAGCATTACGTGACAGGAGTATGTGAAAGTTTCCAGCTTGAACGAAAATTTATATGCTGAGAAATATAGCAAACGAATCGTTTCTGTAAATAAACCAAATAGTGAAGAAGGAAAAAAAAAAAAATAATATTTTTATATGGAGACTGTGCGGAAAATGCACTGCGGAAAGGCAGGCAGGCAGCGCGTGTTGAATGAAATTGGGCTGGGACAGTTGGAGGAATGGCAATGAAAATTGCAGTTGGAGTTGCCGCAGAAGAAGACGACATTTTGTGCGGTTTCGCGTGCCACCAGAATGTTGAACGTGTCTGGATCCCTGCTGTGACTTTTCCCAGCTGCAGTAACAGACGCCACAGCTGGATCTACAGCAAGTGTGTCTCCTCGCCTGCTTCGTGCGGTAGGCGGTGGGCGGTGGGCAGTGGGCGGAGGACGGAGTTGGTTAGCAACCTCAAGCGTTGCAGATGAAAAACTGGCACGTGTCACGTTGTGGGTGGGTGAGGAGACGGTGTGGTAGTTACAAGTTTTGCCGTTTGATTTTCATGTTGATTATAATCTTTATTTTCTAACATGATCATAAAACGAAGTGAGCTCTTTTTGCGATGAGGAGGGGAAAGGTGGAGAGCCAGAAGTCATGGTAGAGGATATGAAGTAAGGATAGCAGAATACTCTGCCTGAAAGCTGCCTTAACTAGTAATCTTGTACCCTCCCAGTAAAATTAGTGTATCAATTGAATATTAACAGACCACATTAGCTATTTGCAAGGCCTTTTCAAAATGCAAAAATTGCCAAGGGTCCGACCCAGAGCACAACTGTTGACTTAAATTATATATTACATAACTAAGTGCATATTTATGTATTCACTCAAATATTCATATATATCCGTGATTTACAGTTTACATACTTATTTATACAGTCCAACTTTCTGACAATCACTGCCTGTATGAAATCTGTGCGATTTATTATATGAAATTAAAAGTTGATAAAATAAATTTCTAAAAATGCTCATCTGCGAATTAACAGAGAGCTGTAATTTTCTTATAAGAAGTAAAAAGTTGTTAATTACGAATTATATATGAATTGGATGGCATTTATATCAATCAAAATGAAGTAATATTTACCGCTTTTGATGCTGATTGAAAATATATATATATAGACATAAATGGGTCTACATACGTTAATACATATAAAAACAGAAAAACAAATTTTTGTTCGTCAGCTAAACAAGTATGGATAACACTTTATGTGGTTCATTAGTGTTAAGTGTTTTAAGTACATTCATTTTTATTAAATAACAATTGATAACAATCGATTGGTTGCCAGTGCAATACTTGCTTTTGTGTCATAGGTCGACATAAATTTAATTGGCATTTGTTAGGTAAAAAGCTTGAATTTGTAAAGGCTCCCAATGAGAATCAGTGAATTCTTGAATTAGAGTGCCTCAGCAATTATCGGCCTGCTTGACTCCAAAGGATTTTACGTTGATTTGGGCAATTAACTGGTTATATTACAACAACAAGGTGTTTAGGCCACCTGATGAAATGTCTTCGCTTCGCATGCATTCCATTTGAGGCACAGATGCAGTTGGGCTTAACAGGACCTCATCAAGGACCAACTGAATTGCTTATATGAATCTATGATTCAATATGCGATTATCATCAGCACTCCAACTGCAGCTTTTGCAACTTTGGCAACGTATAAGCTGGCAACCGGGTCTCGTCCTCATCTGAATCCTTGTGTGCCCATCCATGCATTGGCAATCAAATGATTGAAATTGAATTTGATCCATCAACAATTTGAACTTGGTTGTTTTTAATACAATTTGTTATTTAACTTTACAATTTAAATACAACTTATCAGCCACAATTTTTGTGTTTGACATTTGGTTAATGAACTTACAATGGGCTCAATTCATAGCGATTTGTAAATATCATCATATATAACATTCCAAAGGGTCGCCAATCCACTCCTAATATGGGCAATTGATTTAATTATTAGCCAGCATTATTTGGTATTTATTCAGCATTCATCTTTCTGCCAGAAATCAACTTTGTTATCTTTTGAATCACAGATAATGTTTTAACAATTTTTTTTTTTATAATTTACAAATGCTTTAAGGATTTCAGTTGACATATGCATTTGTGGCATCGCTGTGCTATTTGCCGTGAAAACTCTTTGGCCGGGTTGCGATGTGGTTACATCAATGGCAAAAAAGGGCGCCGATTCTGTGATAAATGGGTCTAATGACAATGTTACCATTGTTTCTGAATGTTAACGAGTTTCGCTGAGTATTGTTGAATATTTCATTCTATTTGGTAATTGGAATTGGACAACAATGGCCAACGACATGTAAGTGGAGCGTTCAGTTTTGGATGCGCGCATTAGCAAATTTGAGGCCCCTTTTGGCCAAAGCCCTTTGATATTTGAAAACCAAACGTTATTACGTAAGCTGTAAGCACTATAAATTACGGCATTGCCATTACCAGGTACACGAAATATTTTCGCTAATTGGTAATTGGAATTTTTGGAATGGCAGAGATGAGGTCTTGTTACCGCTGACGCGATGGATTTAGGGGAAATTGTGGTTCGATTCCCAGTCCAGATATTTTGTAATTAATCATTTGATGATTTGACACTTCAACTGTATTTCAGATTTTGTTTTAAGTATTGGCCAAAACAGATAGGAATCAGTTTTGTACATTATTGTTTACGAGTGCCTATTTTTCGGCCATTTTACGCCCCGTTAAAGTTTAATCGAAAAAGTAATTTTGTGGCCAATGAAAATGCCAATAACGAAATTCCGCAAAAAAACGAAATTCTTGAGTTTCTTTTATGTTAGCCAAAATTTTAGCAGTCTTTTAGTTACGATGGCCACTGCGTATAAGGTGAAGCCAGTTATTGACACACTGAGAGAAAGAGAGAGAGAAGAGAGAGAGAGAGAGAGAGAGAAAGAGAAGAGAGAAAAGAGAGAGAGAGTGCGAGGGGGTCACAATTTTATGGCATTCCCACAAAACTTTGCGCCTAAACGCGCTATGAAGTTGAAAATTCAAAACATTTTTACACTCGCACATCTCAAAATTTGATATGATGCTCCAGGCAGCTGGGAGCAGGATGCCAGCTAGCTCGAATTTGCTTTGGAATGGGATATGTGTAATGCAACCAAAGTAAAAATGCAAATAATTTGATACAATATTTTAATAGCAAAAGTTTAGTTTGTTCCGCATGAACATTTCCTTCATGTTGTAAAACTGATAATATCCATAATTTTGTAATATTAAAAATAAATTTATTTATACATCTAACTCAAGTTTTAAAATTCTCATTTGCCATCCTTGAGAAACTTGACCTTTTAAGAGACTCAATTGGAATTATAGTGTCATGGATTCATTAAAAATCATTATTTAAATGTGTAGTTAAACAAACTGAAGCAAATTCAATTGTCTTCCGATCATTAAATGTGATATGATTTCATTTAAATGTAAAGGTCAAAATATATATATAAAAAAAAAGCAAATAACATATTATTCCATCTACATACTCTTTGAATTAGCAATTTGTATAAAATAGTCAGTTATGGAAGCTAAATGAAAGCCATAGGTTTACTTAAAATATATTATCAAGATATCATACTTTTACAGTCACAAATTGAAAACTTGTTTGCAACCAGACAATATTTTTTTTTTTGATTATTTTTGATATTTTCTGGCTGGAAGTTACATGTCACTTTTACACAAACTGAAAATCAAAACCAAAATAACCAAATTTTTGTTTTTCATCGATGGGAGATACACTGGGTTCAAAGCCAATGGCAAAGACCACGACGAGCGTTCTGGGCCCCATTGCGGATGTACACCGATTGTGAGTAGATGAGATTCATGCGAGTGCTGGAAATTCAATTCGAACTGCTCCTCAGGTCACCGGAGGAAATTGGAAACGAGTTTGCACGTCTGGTGGAGCACACGCGGCGCCACTTTGCAAAAGATACTCGAATGCCGTGCTTGGATGTGGAGGCGCAGCTGATGCGCTGCCTGCGCCAGCAACACCAGAAGTCATTCCAGTGCTTCAATATGATGCAACGCTATCAAGAGTGCGTCCGTCTGGCCACACAGGATCACCTCGACCAACGGGCCGCACAGGACGAGCAATTGGATCACATGACACCACTGCCGGTGGTGCCACCGCAATCGATCCGACCGCCCCAGCAGTTCATCAACGAGCACAGCAGACGCAGCTGGTTCAAACCCTGGACCTGGTTGCGCTAGCATTCGAAGCATTGAAACTTTTGCATCCGAATCTTAAAATCCAGTCTCAAAATTGAAAGCAGCTGTCTTTAGATTTATTCGTCTTACTAATTAAAATGGCAGCAGACACGAGCTGCTGCTGTGCCACTTGATATTTCAGCTCCAAATTCCACAACTCCGACTACTTCTCCTCCTACTCGTGCTGCGCTCTTCCTGTCTGGGCCACAAAAAACAGGCAAAATATTTGTGAAGCACTCAGCTTGATGCTTGCAGCTGCTAAGTCCTGTAACGCCGCACCACCATCCCCCTCCACACCCACACCCCACCCACTCCCCCACAGACCAAGTCCCTTCTGGTCCAGCGGCTATTTTGAAGCCATATTGAGAGACAAGAATTTAGCTGGTGCTGCTGCTGCTGCTGCTGCTGAAGCTGCCAGTTGTTCCTTCACTCATTCATTTGAATGTCTACATCATTTTAGCTGGCAGCTGCTGGCTGCAGGCGCACTTCTCTATCTATATGCGCGTCTGTGTGTGCCGTGTGTGTGCCGTGTGTGTGGCGTGTGTGTGGCGTGTGTGTGGCGTGTGTGTGTGTGTGGAATGCAAGGACCACGACGCAACCTTCCTGAGGCTCTGCAATTTGCAATAAAAGTAAATCTGCTGTAGCTGCAGCTCCTCATACAGCATGAACAGCGGCAGCTCTTGCCTGTAAGTTGACCTTATGCACCCGGCCTAGCTCCTCTCCTCACCTCCTTCGTCCCCATCTGTCCCATAGAAATTCTCATGTGTGCGGTTACAGGTTGAAAGCATTTGGCTACGGTAAGCAAACATTAGAATTTATGAAATGCAACTCACACTGACATTTCCCCCACCCCACATTAGCCAAAAAAAAAAAACAAAGTAGGAACTCAATTTAGTTGATGCTACGCTGATGAGATACCCTGTAGAGATACATTTGCAACAATCGAACAGTCTGAACATCTCTAAGATCTAATTGTACTCACCGGGAAGAGCGTTGGCCGCATTTACCCATTCTTCAGGATTCAGGATTACCTCCTTCACGTCTGACCCAAACCATATAAACTTTTGTGCGCTTCGAATTGATTTACAGTATACTTGACCATATGTAGTGCAAATTTAATAGCGATATTATATCTCTTTATGTCCTTGTATGTTCTGCGTCAACTAAAGCTTAAAATCCTTAAATCCTTTTGTTAAACCTGCTCTGAGTACAGGGTATAAAAAAAAAAATTATTACATATAAAACTCACCTGACCAGTGAGGAAACCGAATAAAACACTAAAGAGAAAGTGGGTGGTACGGGGGGAGGTGGAGAAAGCTTGTGATGCGGGAGCGCAATAAACTTTTGGGCGCCCATTGCCACGCCCACTCACATATAAGCACTCATACTCAGCTCTCTGCTTAAGCCTTGTATTATCTTTTAACACCCTCCCATACACAAACACTCACACTAACACACACACACTAACACACACACTAACACACACACTAACACAGACACACACGCAACCAAGTACACATGGGCGCACATATATATACCTATAATCCAACTTTTCTTTTAGCATTTCCATCCAAAAATAACAAGAATTGGAAACAAAAAAAAAACAGAAAAAGGATATAGAGCCAAGCGGCTAAAAGTAACCAAAAAAAAAAAAAAGTGTTTTCAACCAGGTCCAACAACCAACCAAAGCAAAAATAATAACAGGTAACGCATACACTGACCAAACCATATCGCATATAGAAATATGATATTTCTATGGGGCTTATGGAAGCTAATGTTTAACTTCTATTCAAGTTAGTTTTTCATCCAGTATTATATAGAGATTATGCTTGCTATAAAATAAAAATTAAAGAATGATTACATACCACAAAAAGCGAAAAGTTTATTTGAAATACGCATTAAAAAAAATGAGATTTCTGGAAATCTCAAAGGGTACAAAATATATTGTGTTCTTTTCAGATTACATACGGTAGTCCAGGTATAATAACATAGGATAGCATATTTAGCTATCTTTTTCCATAACTTAAAATGGATTTCTCAGAACTTTCGATTTAACTTAACGTGTTCTGTCAATTGGATTCAACTGAAATCCCCTTGATCTAAAATCTCACAGCAAAGACAGGGAAAATCAGTTCCTTTGGTTCTTTATTTTTTATCATTATGTAAAGAGCCCAAACTGTGACTTAATAAAAAAAAAGCGCAAGAGCAGAGTACAGAGGAAGGAAACAAGAAAATAACGGAACAAGCAAAAGCAGCCACAACAACATAAACAACAACAAATCTCAGTGTATTCAACTACGCCACCCCCTCCTCCCCTCTCCACTTCCTGCCCCAATCACTAGTCTCGTCCTAAACCAACGCCGCTTGAACCCTTAAGTTTTATGCTCGCTTAGCTGTTTTTTCATACCCAGCACCTATTGAGAAATTGCTAAAATGGGTATAATGACGCTGTGCAAAAAAGATATATATATGTATATATATATTATATGTAATGCATTATGTATATATATATATAACGTAAGCCATACGCAGACCAATTTAATATCATATATTGATAGGCTTATCGATAAGAATCGATGGAATTATGTATATATGCCTTGACATATTATAACCTAACTGTACAAATTTCATCAAGATCGTTAGAGAAACAAATTTTGTTATGCAAAATTAATATTCATATTGCATTTTAGGTATATCCAAGTCTGAAGAGCTGCACTTTAGAATTCATCTTTGTTATTCGATGTTTTTCTTACTTTTAGTTAGGAAGGCGCCTGAGTAAATTTTTTATTTTTAACTCTGCTTGCTGCCTTAAAACACCGTGGCATAAAGATTATTATGAAAGTATTTTTGCTAAGCTTCGTTCGTGGCTTACCCTTGGTTGGGCGTGGCATTGGGTGGGTGGTGTTGCATATTTGAATGGGTGTATGGGTGTATGGGTGTATGGGTGTATGGGTGTCGTATGGGTATTTGGGTGTATCCATCTATGTGACGTGACACTCTTGAGGCCTTAAGTGTGCACACACTTCGGCACCTACTCGAGATAAGCTGGCGCATACACATTTAAATACATTTGGGTGCACCTCTGGGATAATTTATTAGCGCACTCTGCTCGAAAGTTGATTTCATGGTTTGCCAGAGGCAGCTTGCTATTCATCTGCAGGTAGTCAGTAGTCAGTAGACTGGTGGCCAAGTCAACAACAAAATGCAACAGCAACAGAAATAGCGAATAAATCACCATCTCGGGACCCGGCAATGGTTCCTTTGCTGTCAGTCAGTCAGTTAGTCAGTTAGTCAGTCAGTCAATGAAACTAAAAAGTCAACTTATGTTGCAATGCGCTGTCAATGGCAACATTTGCAATAGACAGCAGTCAGCAGTCAGCAGTCAGCAGTCCGTCTGCCATGCAGCCAGGCAACATTCACTCAACTTCTCGAGTACAGCTTGAACAGCGTTTTTGCCTCCATTGCGTACGGAAATCGTCTGAAATGATCTTTAGTGGAATTTAAATTTATTTTTAAAATGACTTTACTATACCACGTATATAGTTTTTTCTAAATTTTCAATAGCGCACTTAACAAACGGAGCTTTTGCTCATTGAACAGAAATTATATACACATTTCATTTATTGAATTATCAAAATCAGATAAGGTCAGAATAAAAATAATTGAACAGCTTGAGAAACTCAGAAGCTGATATTTGTATAGCTTTGTAGAGACTATTAAAACTTGTCGTTAACTCTTTTATTGATGGAGTAAAGTGTATTTATTTGAACAGCATCTACGAGCTGAGTTTCCATCTATCTATCTACCTGTATCTGTGACAATTAGAACACGTTCTGCAGAAGTCGGGAAAGCCCATATCTTTCATAATTCTACAGCTAAAGTCACATAATCTAAACGGTACGCCTATGGTTATTCAATATTTAATATGGTTACCAGTTAATGGATAACTCACTCAATTTTCATGGGATTGATGGCATGTGTAGATGAAATGTCAGATTCCCCAGCGGTTCTCACATCCGCATTCAGCTTCTCAGAAGCGAATAAGATTTGGCTGGCATTTCATTAAGTGAATTAAAACTGTGCAAAGCTTTTGCATAAGTGCATTTTTCTGTAGTGTCCTGGGTGCCTTTTTCAACTGCCTACGCTACGTTTCTACGAAATAAATTTAGCATGAGAAAAGTTGGTTTTTTGTTTTTTTTTTTTTTGTTTTTGGTTTTGTTGTTGCCTCACCCGCAGCGGCGGTTGCTTGTCATGTGCAGCAGCCCAAGGACTCGAGGACCTTGGGCTTGCACTTGGCTGTTGTGGTTTGCTTGAGTTTTGTGTTTTTGCTGATGTTGTTGTTGTTGTTGTGGTTGTTACTTCTTTGTTTTGGGGCATGTGGCGCAATTATGTCAGGACTGGGGACTTCCTCACACACACACACACACACACACGTCCCCCATTCTCCATTGGTTTGCACGCTCTATTAATCAAAAGTTATATAACAAGCCAGCATACTGCGTCGCAAGATTCCCACTTCTTCAACTTGTTTCTCAATTTAACTTTCCTTTCAACGAAGGCCTTACATGCTAAAGTTGTCGTCTTTATATGTCAGCTTTGGCTTGCGTACAACCCCCCAACCCCTCACCAGTGACTCAGTCCGGAATCCGTTTGGGCGCAAGACAAGCTATAATATTTTCTGAGAACTACATTTTGTCTGAGTCTCGGTAAGTTAAAGTCCCAGCTCCGATTTCGTAGCAATAAATAAATAAAGCAGCCAAACACAATCAAAAAGCAATGAAGCACACCAGCAAAGGCAACCACAAATGACGGCAGCAAGGACCGAAGAGTAGCAGGTTCAGCAGCCACAGCAGCCAATGCCAGCGAGGACCAAGAAGGACACACAACATCCTTATCGGCTACTTTCCCATCTCCGACATCAGCGACCTTTCACAAGCTCGCTTCGGTCAATGGTCGCCCTATAATCCTTGGCCATCCGCAGGACGACCAGCGAGCACTGAGTACATTTTTGTAGCCATTTCATTATTTACTTTTTCTTACCCGGCCCACAATCGCACCCGGCACAAATAACTAAGGCAACCCATCGAAGAACTCAACTCATCTCCAATCCATTTGCCAGAGTTAATTCGTATGGTTTAACTATTTTTTAGCGGTCTGAAAGTGGATATGGAAGTGGACATGACAACTGGGAATTCGAATGGGAGTAGGAATGGGAATGGGAATGGGAATGGGAATGGGAATGGTGTTGTTGAGACCTACATATCAGCATTCGTTTTTCAACGTTCATTAGCTATCAGCTATGCTGAATTATCCCTGAAATCCATTTACTTGGCAGGCAAACTTAGCTTTCGATGTTCGTTGTATTCCCTGTAACCGGCAGATGTCGCAGTTGTGTCAGCCTGTCAAGTCGATTACAGAAACTTCCAATTTGCATCGGTTCATTTTATCCATCACTACTTCATTTCCCAACTTCAGATCAACCGATGTTTCTGTCAACATGCTTTAAAGTAACCATGAATATATGTGAGTGTAAATAAATTTATGCCAGTCAATGCCAGTTTTCAAGTTTTCAATTATTTAAAGACCGATTTACAAGAATTTAAAATTATACTTTTTTTTCTCATAATATTAAATTTATTGAACAAGAATCTGTTATATTTGTAATTTTGATTAAATTTTAATATTTTGCAGGGTATGTGTGACATATTTTTTTTTTTCAAATTTCTGCCAATTTCCTAAGCTAAATATTATTGGGAGAGAGCGAATCCAATAAAAAAAAAAAAAAAAACAGCTTTACAAATGGGAAATTGTGTTTTCGAGGACGCATCAGCTCATCCGATAAGCCACTTCGGTTACAGTTTAAGCTGTCTGATTGTGTGCAGCTTATCTGAACTGCGCAATTTGGTACGTAACATTTTCTGAATCCATGCGTTTCACTTCCCTTCGCTGGTTTATCGCATTGCTTTTGCCACTGATTCAATTTTAATTACGCGACAATTTCTCTGCGTGCCCATTCCCATTCGTTCACTTCTACTGCAGCCACAGTCCACATCCCATATACAGAGCCACGCCCTTTTTCTAATTTACTTATTAATTTGCGCGTGGTTTGACTTTTGTCCCGAAACATTGGGGGAATGGTCCAAAACTTAATAAACGAATTGAGCGCCCGGAATCATCGTGTGCCTTTCCAAGTCAAGTTCCACTCACACTTGCTGCCACTGCATCTCTCGTGCCTCTCGCACTCCTGCCACATCTTATTTGGTGGCACTTTACAAAGTTTTGTGTTTAATTTAATTTGCTTGAGCAGTTCAACTCGATTTAATTTCCACGAATTCGCGCTTAGCGCCGCCTGCGATAACTTTTTAATTGTCAGGTGGCTCACATGTGGTTTTTATTTTGTGTGGAACGATGATTGAAGCGATGTATTTCAATTGTATTCACAAAATAAATATTCAACTAATTAAAATTTAATTTATTTATTGCTTTAAGCTGGTGACAAGATATTTCGTTGGGCGCTAGACTATTAGATGACATTTGGTCTATAATTTCACTCTTGGTGTTAGAGAGAATCGAAGATTTTAAATTGTCAAATGTTTCTATAACAATTTATGAAATTTAATACAAAGTTTATTCTTTATAGGTTTAGAGCTGATTTTTTCAATTATGCCTTAGCGATAAGTTTTGATTTGATATTTGTTTTTTTTTTTTTTTTTAATTGCATTATTTAATATATGAATTATAACAAATATTTCTATACTATATTGTATAATGCAGACAAACTTTAAGTTGGCTAAGTTGATCATATTTAAATGGCCAGCTGTTGACCACATGGGATTCGCTGTGGCGCCTGTATTTTTGTGGCAGAGGACGTTAAATGTTGTGTATACTTAATGCGTATACTTAATGCGTCGCATTGCTCTTCATTGTTGCTGCTGTTGCTGCTGATGTTGCTGCTGCTGTTGCTGCTGTCGTTTTGTGAGTGACTTAAACGTTTGCACCATTTGACTTAATGAAGCTTAAAGACAATAAAATGCTTAAGCACACAGTGTTGCTGTTGCTGTTGCTACTGCTGTTGGTGTTGCTGTTGGTGTTGCTGTTGCTGTTGCTGCTGTTTTGTGTCACGCCCATCAGCGCTCACACTTCAAGAAAGTCGGCCTGAAATTAAAAAGTTGCTGTACTTTTGACGCCAAGAGCAGCTGAACATATTTTCTTAGGCCAAGTGTTTTAATTTCTCACTTGCAAAGTATTTATTTTTTTCTTCATGGAAAATGTTTTAAAAAAATATTCGGTTTGCATTTCAATCTTTTAAAATTATAATTATTATAAAAACATACATTTTTTTGTGCTTGTCGACTTAGGACAAAAAAATATATTTTTTCTATATATACACCTTACTCTAGATAGCAGAAAAAATTGACGATTTTTAACACAATTTTTTTTCCAAGTGCATTAACTTTTGTTTGGTTGGCAACTTTTGGCGGCCGCGCGTAATAATTTCTATGAATTTAATACACTTTGATAAGAGTTCAATTGGCATGCGAGTCACGTTCGCCCAGCCAGCCAACCAGCCTGCCAGCCAGCCAGCCAGCCCTGCCAGTCAGTGAGAAGGCTGAAAGTAGAACATGAACCCAGAAGCCACCACATAGAGAGCCACCCACCAGAAAAGTCGGCAAGTGTTGTTTGTGTTGTAAACTTTGGTGTCGGCCATGTAAATCAGGCCAGAAGACAATTAAACGCGCCGGTCACGACACCAATGTTTAGGCTAATGGAAAGTCTGTGTGGAACTGAAGCGAAAGTACTAAGGATAAGTGCAGGTAGCCTGGCAACAACAATGGCTAAAACGAATCAACGAATTAAAATTGCCACCCCGCCATCGGATTTCCCTTTGTCATTTCCGTTTTGTTGTTGCAAAGTGTAAACAATTAAATTTTAATTAGTATTCGCATTGCTTGACATGACTGAAGGTTGCAGATTGTAGCTGAGCAATTGGAGACGTCGTCGTCTCCCTAGCTGGCACATGCCAAATGCCACTTGCTATTTGCCACTTGCCACTTGCCACATCCGACAAACAGACACTGGGACATGGCTCTCATTTCCGGACTCGTCTGCTGCGTAATTTATTGTTGTTCACTCTCCCTCAACGCGCTGCGCTGCGCTGCGGCATCCCATTCGGCTGTAAATTAAAGTCTTGGCACTTAATAGAAAATGGCCAAAAGCTTCTCATTTGCCACATTCGGATTTTATAAACTCCAGCGGTTTGACGTATTGCCAGCTTAGTTTTAGCCACTTAACTGTGTGAACTGTGTGCCAGGTCTACGATGACTACGATTTATGCCACAAGGTGTTAATACTACAAGCTCCACAATCACAACCCTCCCCTCCCCCCCACACACACACACTCTTGAACTGCCTTTGAGCTTAACAAGTTTCTAAGTCTTATGATTTGTGCTGCGATTAGTTGAAGCACCGACAAGCATACATAATTTAAAGCTGAACATTTTTCTTTCTAAGTATATATATATAATCTGATAAATTGAATGAAAGCTCAAGATTTTATAGACACCATGTGATATTTATTGCTGCGAATAATATTGCTGCCAATAAACCGTTTAAAAATGCCACACGATGCAACACGGAAATGTTGAAATCGTGTGAATTACATAAAATGCATTATGCTCAAATTATTTGAATTCTACGTGACAGTTACAGAAATCACAGGAAAACCATTTGAAACTTTGTTTCCCAAAGGCACATGACTAAGTCACATTATGCCTCAAAATTCGCAAAACTCTTTTACACACGATACACTGAAATAAAATAATAGACTTACGCCATACAAAAATCATACAAACCACACAGAAAAGCTTTATTTATTTATGATTATTTTGTTGTCCAAATGTGAGTATAACAATACTCGAAACTAATTAGTTTTGTACGATTATTTTGGTAATCAAATAAGATATTCATAAATGGATAGAAACGGATAGCCATATTTACTCGGCAAATGATGCTGGTTCAGAATATTTTACTTTCTCTGATTATTTGCAATGTCCTTTAACATAAAATTGAAAAATTTTCTTATTGGCTTACTGAAGACCAACTGGTTGAACAAAATGGGTCAACATGTTTTGAACGTGTCAAAAGGATTTGTGTTTAATTTTTTTTTATTTATTTTTTTTTTTCCTTAAGTGTGTGGCTGAAGGGTTGTTGCATGTTGAACTGCACTTGTATCCATTTGACAAGCTTGACCACTTTAAACAAATCCCTTCCCCTATCTTCCTTTAGTTCATCCTGGTTATGCCGTGCAACCACCCATTTTTGCCAACTTCCTTTGCGTTGCAATATAGAAAGTTCTACGGAGCAAAACTGCAATAATAAGAATTAAAATAACAAGTATAAAATTATGTCGGTTGCTACTGATCGACTGGCTGATACCCTAAGCAATAAATTAATTAAAGTTGCTTTGCCGGTTTAGAAAACAGTTGCTGGGATTTAGAGTTATATCATTTCTATCTATAAAAATATAACAATTTGATAATTTGATTCGTGCTATTTTCAACTCTTACTTGCACGTCTGGTGCCTAATGATTTTAAGGTATATGCAATTAAAAATAACGAATTCAACTGTGGAGGATGCTGCTACGACGGCAGCCGGAGGATGTGCCACGCCCAGGGTGCAACAACAGACAGGTAAATTTTTATGCTGGTCTTTTTGTTATTGCTGTTGAAACTTTGGCTGGCCAACAGCAGTAACAGCAAGGCGCAGTTTATAAAGTAGCAACAAATAATTGACCCCCCCACAAAGAGTAAAGCCACAAACAAAAAACAAAGAAGAAAGAAATACACCATTTACACACACACACACACACACACACACACATATATTACTTGTAGAGAAAAACGCACTTTGCTGCTGCATACGATGAGGATCATTGGAGCTGTTTGCAGCTGCAACTGGCAATTGTTGCCAGTGGGAATATGCAGTTTGCCACGCCCACGCTGAACAACGCCCTAATAAAGGTTTTGAGTGCGCGGCCATCCGCTTAAAAATACATTGCACGTTCAAATTGAAGTGGAAATACAACGTAAACCCAATAAAGTAAAAAGCGTCTGCAACTCAACCACTTAAAAAAACAAAAAAATAATATAAAAATTGCATGCCTCAAAAACGCTTTCGCCATCAAATTGCCCAGATTTAATATTGAAGTTTACATATATGAAAATACATTTGAATATAACACTAAAAAATAATAGTGCAATTAATGCATATTTCAGGATAGTTGTGTACTTAGGCCAAAATTTTATAAATCCTTAATAAAATATTTCTGTAACTGGAAATTTCTGTTATGCAATATTTTCTCTATGCAAAACTAAATTTTATGTCTATTTTAATATCAGCAATTTTTGTTTGTTTTTTAAAATGCAAAAATTAAAACATAAAAGTATTTGGCGAAATTGCAACGAAATCGAGATTTGGGAAACACACATTTGCCACTTATATGAACATATGTATGATATATATATATATATGTGCATTTATCGGAATGTTTTTTTTTTTATGGTTACGATTTTAATGGAGGTTTTGGTTTACCCTCGCTGCTTAAGCGCTGTCAAACAAATGCAATTATGGATTTACGTGGCGTATGTGCAATATTTAACGCTTCCCTTCGAGGAGTGCAGAATGCAGGATGTGGGCAGTCAATTTTAATCAGACACATAAGTATAATATTTATCATTTAATGAGTTAATTTTACACGATCTGTGAGAAAGCATTTCTCACTTGTCTCCTTGCCACTTTATTATTCTGTCTCAGCAGATGCACAGATTCATATTGGGCAAACTGTAAATTATTGAAGGCGGACAAGTGATGGTGCTTATGATGCCTTTCATTTTAGGTACCCGATCTCCCAAGTAGGGTTTATAGCACTCTGTTTGATTGAAATGTTTTTATTGATTCTGTATTTGATAATTTTTCACTTAATATGTATTGATTGGGTTGGGTTGACTTACATTTCAATTGAGCAGCCGGCGGGATACAAAAGAACACACAGGATTTGGAGGAGGGGTACATAAAGATGGAGTAGCTGTTAACAAAAATATGGCAGAGACTCCAGAAATTGATGCGCGTTGGGTGCGACACCAAACACTTGAAATATGTTCTGTAAACTTGAGAAATGACATGAAAAGCAGTCTCGAGAATAACAAAGATGTATATATCTATATATATATATATAAATGTTTATGTGTAAGGGAGGGGGGAGAGGGTGCGTGGCAGAGGAGGTTTTGGTACATAGTGCAGAGCTGTTGGGTTTTTGAGTGGTTCAGGGACGACGGGAGTCCAAGTAAACAAAATGAAACGAAACGAAACAAAACAGAGAAACAAACAATTTGCGTAACATTCCACTCCTCCTCCCCCCCCCCACACACCACCACCCCATCCGACAACAATACCCGCCATCACTTGTCTGTGCCTACAGGCACATGAGTAGAGTTTGAAGTGGAGCCGAGGCGGAGGGAAGTGTGTATGGGAAATGCCGGAGTGATTGAAGATGGGAGATGGAAGATGGAAGCATACATCTTATTTTTTGCTCTGCTCATCGTAGTGCTCAGTCAGTAAAGTGCTGCTGCCTGAAAGATGATTGATACGGTTGAGTCCTTCGGTAAAGGATGGCAGGATGGCAGAATGGCAGGATGGCAGGATGCTACGTGGGTTAAGCATTCTCTGGGGCATGTAGGAAGGATGTCTGGGGAGGGTTAGGGTAGTTAGGTAATGAAGCGGAAATCGATTTGGTGCGCGGCTCAACCCGTGCCGGAAAATCGCTTGCCGGCTGCGGGCGTGCGTGAAAAGTTTTCAAAGAAAACGGTGCAGGAGACGAGCATCTAGTAAGAGGATGGAAAAAAGGCATCCGAAACGAGTCCTGGCGCTGGAGCTGAAGCCATACAGCAAGCTCTGACTGCGACTGAGGATGATAAACAAGGGCATACAAAGCGTAAACAAGAAATTATTAAGCAGCGCTGCAAGTGAACAGAACAAAACTCAACACAACAGAAAATATGTCCAAAAAAGTAGCAGATGAAGATGAAGATGAAGATGAAGATGAAGTGGGAGAACGAACGACTAAGGAAAAAACATAGGAACGGCATGCGAGAAAACTTTTTAGTCCACTGTTGGCCATACACTTGCTGCGGGTATTCGAATTTTGACATTAGATGTGTTACCCATTAAATATGACTTTTTCAAAAGATACTTGAAATCCATGATTGATATATATACAGATTATATATAAATAGATATATGTATTATATATATAAATATATGTATATATAAATAGATACATTATTAATGGGTGTGCTACTAAAATTTGTAATAAATATTACAGTTTTCCAATTTGACATTTCAAATACATATATCTATATATATATCTATATATATATGTATTACAAGGTTGCACTGAAAATATCGTTAGAGATTTGTATTTTAATTTGGTTTATTAAAGTTTAATAATTTGTACTTTTATTAAACCAATGCAAATTGTAACTTTCTAATTGGCCAAATTATGAAAGCAGAGTATTTAATCATTGGCAAACAAAAAGTTGAATGTTTTTTTTTTTTTTGTTTTTTCTTATTTGTTTTGTTTGGTTTATTTTTGTGAGGGTGAAAAGCGATTTCCGCAGCGGTTCTCGCTGGCTCTTCCCTTTCACTCACACTCTGTGTCACAATGTATACCTTTCTCCCTCACTCGTAACTTTTCACTTAAGCATTTTTGTCACGTCTGCCATTTATTTATATACATACACATATACATATACATATACATTTTGGTTTTTTTTTTTTTTTTTTTTTGGCTTTGTGTGTGTGTACAAAAATACATTTTTGTAATATTTACTCAGCGCTTTGTTGGATTTTTGCGCCGTTGTTTGTTTTCGCCATTGGGGTCCAGGTTCAGGTTTAGGTTCGGATTCGGTTGCGACTTGGGTTCCGGTTCGTTGCTCGATGGGTGATAAGGAAGCAGGGAAAGCAAGAAGAGAGAGAGAGAGTGTGAGGGAGTGAGGGAGTCGGTTATTTTGGTCAGGTTCCTTAATTTCTTTTTGTGCACTTTGTTGTTGTTGATGTTTGCTTGTTTGTTGTGTGTAGAATGTAGCTAAAGAAAATCATATTTTATTGTTATCGAAATTTAGTGGCAGTAAATAAACATCGATCAGAATGTGAATGAATCGAATAGGGAATACGCCCATTCACAAGTTCTGCTCTGATCTTTGACGGCTTGAACTATTAATATTTTTTTTTTTTTTTTTTTGCTTTATTTCTTCTGCTCAAGCTGCACGGATAAGTCCCAGCAAAGCCTGGCCCCGTTATTTGCTGTGACAGGCGAACTTTGTTGCATGCAACCCGCTGCCCTCAGCCCCCCAGTCCTAGCTTGCGAGATGGAAATGTGTGCGGGTAAGTTCCGCTCGGCGACGGACTGCTGCTGCTTAAGCCATAACTCTGACCCCAAAAAGTGGGTCAGGCAACAAACATTGTCAACGCTGTCAGGCTCATCAGTAGCAACTGAGTGTACGCTGCAACTGTGGCCAGTTTGCAGTTTTGTGCCCGTGGCCGCAGCAACAACAAAAGCGACAGCAACGACACTCCGGATTAGGCCACGTTGGACGTAGAACGTTGAATGCTGTCACTGCGATTTGGTTCAAGCTTGGCGCTTCGGGCAACGAGTTGCAGCTGCCAACCCATGTAGCCAGCCAGTCAGGTTGACATGTAGCTTATAACAGGAGGCAGTGTTTTTTTTCGCATTTGTTTTTTGGGGCGTCCTTACCCAGTGGGGGGGAAGGGGTGGTTGAGGAGATGTTGCAGACTCGAGCATTGATTTAGTGATGCTGCTGTTACTAGCTACCTGTCAAATTGTTGTCCATGTTGCCTCTATAAACAAATTGAACTTTGTTTGAGCGCTATTCCAATTGCATTTGCCTAAAAACACTGCCACTGCGCTATTTCCCCTCAGCCCCCTCCTACTGCTCATAAAATCATGAGAAATGAGTTTTGTTGTCAAATTTATGCGTTAAATTTGTCTGCTGCATCCGAATTGCAATTCGAGATCATTCTCCTATGCGGTGGTCGACACGAGAAGATGTGTCTCCAATTAGGATTATTTACGAGAACATTCTTGACCTGATTGCAAATGGCCAAATGCTCTCTGAACTGAGTGGAGCCAATATGTTAATTAAATTGGACACAATTGAACTATATTTTTACGAATACAAAGACTTACTTGAAAAGTGAAAAGTATATACAATATTTGTGCGAATGGCGAAGCATTCGAGAAAGTCTTAAGTAAACTTTGTGAAACACGAAATACTTCAAGTTGAGGAACTTGAATGTTGCGTCGTCATTAGAAGTTAAATGGTATTTTGTATAAATTCATCATTATTTGTATTGTGAGTCAGTTTGAGCCGAAAAGCCAGAAAGCTCAAAACTATCTCCATGTATATATATTGTATATCTTCAAACTTATCAACACTTTCAGCATCCTTGATTTGGCTCTAAGGCCAACAGAATATTTTGTTTTCATTTCTGTTAGATTTATTCAATGACTCTTTGTAAATTTGAGGCACAGGATCAACGCGTAAAGCTCTCCAGCCAGCTGACTGATTTCACACTCTTATTATTATTAAGTGTATATATATATATATATATATATATATGTATAGACATATATAGTAAATAGTATAGGACTTGTCTACGAAGATCTTTTAAGCACTTACTTTTCAACATTACCCATTCACAATGCGCATTCAGCAAACTCGAAAGTCGAAAACTTTTCATATAAATTACAACAATGCAATTTGATTTAAGCTAGCTAAAGCCAGCCAGGTGGGCGTGCCATCGGTTTGGGGGTTTCCGAGGGTTGTTGGTGTGGTTGTTGGGGGGATGGGGGGCAGGGTTGTGGATTTTGGGCTGTGCTTTACGGCAGCTTAAGGTCCCATTGGAGCATATTTGAAAAGACGCGTTAATATTTATTTAAGACTCTCTAGCATAATGCTACACCTCTTCTTTGCACCTCTTCCACCTCCGCCTGCACCCGTTCCACAACAAACACACAAAAATTTCATATATAAAGCACAATACAAATGTGTATGTATGTGTGTATTTGAGGTTTTCTTTTCGATAATTTGAATGTAATTCGCTTGGAGAAATTTACATGATTTGCTTAACAATCAAAAAGTATTTCATTGTGTGGCAAATGTGGGACGGAATGAGGCTAGCTGTGTATGTGTGTGTGTGTGGGTGTAAGAGAGAAAGGGAAGGGTGTTTTTGGTAAAGTGGATTGCATGCTATCAGCGCTCACATATTAGTAAAGCCCGGTCCAAAAATGAATTGAGTTGTTCAATGACACGCCAAATTCATGTGGTCGTGACTTTGTTCGAGCGAATATTCCCATCTCCTTCTCCTCCTCCTCGTACTTCTCCTCCTCGTCCTCGTCCTCTCTCTTCCTCTCCCTTCCCCTTTGGCCGACATCCAACAAAATATTGCCTAATCACTGCTCGGGGAGCTGTGAAACTGTGTATCTCTGAAAGCTGCGGGCGTGGGAATTTTCACGAAGGACATGTACGTGTTCGGATCAGAGTACAACACAGGACACAGTTACAAGCCAACGAGGAGCTGTTGTGGATTCGTGGAGATGGTGCGGCAGCGGTGAAAGTAGCCGCAAGTAAAAGTTTTTGCCCCGTCCATTTTGGTCAATTTGGGCTAAAAGAAAATTTGTAGGCTATAGAAAGTTTTTGCGGCATAAAACTGCGATGGGAAGGAGAGTTTAGTCTATCTCTTGTAAAGAAACCAGCGGGCGTACATCATATAGCAAATATGGGGTGGGGTAAGGAGGTGGTTCGAGAGGGAAGGGTGTGGCATGTGGCAAAGTTTTTCGCTTGCGCGCCCCCCAAAAATAAACAGCAACAGTAGCAAGTGGCAGCGGTTAAGTTGACAGGACAGGACAGCAGCAGCTGCATCTGAAAACAGACATCAAGAAACGATAGATTACTCGGATGTGTGTGGATGGGGGGGGGGGGGAACGGTTGTGATTTGGAATAGGGTTTAAGGGATAGAAGACTACCTCTATGTGATATTGCTAGAAAGATAAAGCGCTGAAAACTTGAAGCCAGCGGCACTTGGCCAAAGTCGCTAAGACAGAAGAAAAAGAAAACAGAAAAAGAAAACAGAAACAGAAACAAGCAAAACAACAAAATGAGAACAAATTGTGCATTATAAATCCCCTTCCCCTGCTCCCCTTTAAGAACAATAGGGGTATTATAGATATTTGTACCAAAAAAATCAATTTTATACAAAAATCTAGAATTTCTTTAAGCAAATTTGCACTCAAATAATAATTAATTTTAATTAAAATATTTCTTACCTAAATCTATTCAAACACATTTAAAGCTAAATGTATGTAAGAAGCTTAACTATTTGATTATTATTATTATTATTAATTTGCCGTTTAACAATAATTTATCTATGTAATCTTCAGTTATATGTAAAATTGCTCCTTCTTTTATTTTGTTCAATGGGCCATTGCCTTAAACAAAAATGGCTTTGAATGTCCTTTAACATTTGTGTAATTTATTTATTTAAAATGCATTTTAAAACATTGTGTGAAATATATTGCAAACAACTCAAGCCAATAATAATAATTCATACAGCGAACATATTTTTGAAAATATTTGTTCATTATCTGCTTAAAGCCATTTCAAATGTTGTAAATAAATAAATCAAATGCAGATAAGTAAACAATTTAAATATGTTTTCACATACGAATTAATAGTGTAGAGTAAAAGGCACATTTCAAGCTACAATTTTGTAAATTTGCCAGCAAATAAATTACTTATAGATTACAGTATAATTTTCAATATTTTCACCCGAGTAACCCTAATGCTTTAGTAGGTGTATGTATATATTCGGGTGTGATTTGTGTACGGTCTTTTTCTTTTTGCTCGACAATGGTTGCATACCCAAAATTGAAATATTAAGCCATACAAATCAGGCAACTTGCAACAGAAGCAACAACAACAAGAGAAGCAGTAAAAATCATTCGACACGTGCAGCATTTATCAGTAGCAGCAACAGTAGCAGAGCCGGCAAGGATACACTCAGAAAAAAAACGCACTGCTTATCTTAAATATTTGCTTTTTTCTGTACGTTTCAGAATTGTTTTAAATTATTGAATTCAAAGTTTTATACAATACAGCGGTTATTTTGATTCTTAGAATTCATTGAATATATATATAAAAGTAAATTATTCAATTTTATATAAAAAAAAGTATTTTCACTAATTGTATTTTTTTTTTTTTTAGAATTAATCTTTTTTAGTTTAAGAAAGCATATTAACTAATTTTTGCATATAAAGATATTCGTGCAATTTATATTTATTTATTTATGTTTGTTAAGTGTAGCCTGTGAGACGGAAACGGAAACGGAAATAGACCAGAGCAGCAGAGAGACGATGATGCGAATGATAGCAGTAAGCAAACAGACACGTACAGCCAGAGGGTATCCGGGAGTGGAGTCGAAGGGAGATTTGGGAGACGCGCTTATTGACGTTGAGCAACGCTTATTGGCGTACTTAATCCTTTTGGCAAATTCCAATAAATTACCAGGACAGGCAAAGGCAAACAGCAAGAGAAACAACACACAGTCAATGCTTGGTTGAAGTGGAGCGCGGCTGAAAATAACAACAACAACAACAAAAAATAACAGTAAAAACAAAAAACCAAGAAAAGAAAAAGAAAAAAGATAAACATCAATAGGCCATGATGAGTTTCTGATTGCAAAGCAGAGGCAGCACAGGAGCACCCCAAAGGCCGCTCCAAACGGACTGTGGATGATGTTTTTCTTTTTGTGGAGCGCGGGATTCGGTGTACTGATGCGGGTGGAGAAGGATGACGGTCGTGTCACATAGCCGGGCTTGACATTGGCTGCCTTTGGGCCAAGTCATAAAATTGAACAGACATTTTATATGCGATGGTAGTGGGTTGGGTTTGAGGTCGGGGGTTAAGGGTTGGGGACTGGCTGGAAAGTTAAATTGAAAGCCCAAATCCTTGGCATACTCACAACTGGATAGGCATCTCTCTGCCTCACTCTCTCCTTGTGTACTTTGTCTTATCTTTGACTGCTTACCCATTGAAAACAAACTCCTCTGCGCACCTCGCAATATTTTTTATTGCAAATGTTTTGCATATTTTTCATCGGCCCCTAAAAAACAATAAAAACAAAACAATCGTTTTTTTTTTTTTTTTTGTTTTGGCTCCTTTGACTGCTCCTAGTCGCTAGTCCCAAAAATGTTGCAGTTAGCTAATCCGCTCCCTTTCCAGCAAGCCACCTAAAATTATTTTTTAAGCACTTTACAGAACTTCAAATAAAAAAACGCAGACCGACAGACAGACGAAAAATGGCAATATTTACTCCGCTAGTGAGGCTGATCAAGAATATATATAAAATATATATATGTAATATGAAATATATATGTACTCTGTGAGTTTTGAGACGTCCCATTAAATAGCATTGGTTCAAGTCACAAGGAGAGGATAATAATTTAAGTTTTCTTGACATTTTGGGCTATGGCATCGTCCGGCTTATGGGAAACTCCAGACCGAGAAATATTTTATCTTGACATCAGATCGAAAATTACGACTGCCCATGAACGAAATAACAATGAGCATCCAAAATATTTATTGTATTTTAGTTTATCTTAAATTGCGTTCACATTGCTGCTTCGGTCGCCTGTCAAAACGGCAATGTTATCGATGGATTTCCAATTGTACACGAATCAGTAGCTTCTCTTTTATAACATTAACATGAGCACAACCCAATCAAATCTTAATACAATTATGTTGCTTCTACACTATCTTAATATACTATTTATTTTGCTGGGGCTGACTTTTGTAATGCCAAGGTGAATATTAAGTTATTCGGATTGCGAGCTGTCAACTTGCTTTAAATAAATTACCAAAATAGCGTCGAAAGGTGTTTTGCATTGTCCTTTAGATGGGACTCGATTAGCATCATAGTTGCAGCTGTGCTTGCCATAAAGATGGCAACTTTGGCAGCCGCGATAGGTTCGAGAGGTGGCAGCTGTCAACGCCTTCGTCTTGGTCTTCGTCTTGGTCTTCGTCTTGGTCTTCGTCTTAGTCTTCGTCTTGGTCCTCTTCTTCGTCTTTGCCTTTGAGTGAGTTGGTTCAGGTTGTCATCGCCGGCGTCCTTGTTGCTGACCTGTCAGCAGGCGCCAACAATATTCACTTTGCGATTCTTGAAGTGTTTATAAATTTCCTTGCCCAATTTGGCAATTAATCATTAAACGCGCCACCTGCCGGCAACTTTTGCCTAAAAGGTTTACCAGACGACACCCAATAACCAACCCCCCCCCCCTCCCAATCCACCATCTTACCACATTTTCGAATGGGGGTGGGGGGTTGGGGCAGTCCTACCTGGTGGAAATACGCGCGCACTGAACTTGAAGATGATAAATTACATAACCGTAAAATATGTAATTTCAGTCTGAAATTCTTGCAACCCTTCTTCTTCTTCTTCTTCTTCTTCTGACACACACACACAACACACGCTGTTGAAAACCCAGCGTGTGTGTTTGAAATGAAATGCAAGTTTTCCACTTACTGTTTGGCGCTTTTGACAGCACCACTTTCAAGGATCATCCGTTTTCAAGTGTCGGAGTAGACTTAACGAGATAACGAGATATTTAAGTGTACATTGTATTTCAACTGGTTCTCGAAGTTGGGATAAATTATAAAAATGCTCAAGAATAAAATAAAGTCCAAGCTCGATTTGATAATCTTAAATATAAATATGTAACTTAAATCTTTATAGATTCCAAGCCAAATTTCTTTAGTCGTTGCTAAAAAAAATTATTATTATTATTTTTAATATTCAATATCAAAATTAATCTTTATGATACATTTGAAAGCTAATCTTTTAATGCTATTCCAAGGGACCTCTCATTGTTACTATCTGCATGTAATCCCATCCTATCCCATCTATCATCTATATTTAGAAACTTTAATAAAACTAGTTTTCTTACCATAGACTTTGATTACAGTTGCCCAGTTTCGGGCCATATATCTTATCCAGTTAGCTCATTCCTCCGCTTTATAGCTAATTAAATGTTCAATTAGGACGCGTGGATTTCGCAGTTTTGATTTACTGTGAGTGGAATGGTGTTTGGTGGGCTTAATAAACCAGAGATTCCCTTTGTCGTTGTGCCTATCTTTGTGTCCCTTTGATTGATTTGAATCTGAGCCAAGATATATAGAGTCAGTAGACGTTGGAAAGGGATGGAGTTTGTGGTGTCTTGTGGGGATTTGGGAATCAGCATTGTTCAGTTCTACGTGGGCTGTTAAGAATTAACAAAGTTCATTGTGTTGGGGCAAATTAATTAAGCAGACACTTGGCACCATTAGGAACCGCACACACACACACACACACCCAAACACACACAGGGACAAAGTCATCGGCGAAAGTGTGAGAATGGGAAATGCGAATGTAATTGGGAATGAAACTTTGGAATGCGAGAGAATTCGAGAGAGTTCCAATGTGCGAATGTGTTGCCGGGCAGGTGGCGTCTCAAGAGGATGCAGTGGTGCGTGTTGCGCGGTTCGGTGGGTTAACAATGGGTTAGAATCGTTGGCTGCTGACTGCGGCTGGTGGAGAAGTCGTTTGCACAAAGCCAACAAAAGGCAACAATTCTTAGCCACTAATAAAGAATAATATGACTGCCATAAAACTCAATTTATTACCAAAATGTCGACAAACAGCGTTGTCAGAATGTATATGTGGTTTTGTGTGCTTGTATGTGTGTGTGTGTGTGTGTGTGAGTGTGTATGAGAAAGAATTACGACTCTGGCAATCGGGCACCAGGGCAAGCTGTCAGGCGGCACACTCTAAGGGTGGGGAGAAGCATGTGGAGAGTGGCGCACCGAAGTGGCAAATACAACCAAATTTGTTGTTGCTGTTGCCAATTCTTATTTCAACTTCAGCTTTTATTTTAATTCAAAGCAGTCGTTTTATATTTGAATTTGCATATCATTCGAGTGTCTTGCAACGTGGAGCTGCTTATATTCAGATCCTATGATTTATTGCCAATACACTAAAATTGCACTTTTGTTTTGTTTTCAGCTGATATTTACTATTGTCTCACTTAAAGTTGCTTCGCTTAGTTTTTGTTTAGTCTTCAATAAAATTAACTAAAATTTAAAATACTTTTACATTACAAACATCTGCCAAACGGATTTTGTGGCCCTTATTAGCTCATGAATATATAAAAAAAAATTGTTTTTTTGAGAACTTTAATGCTTTGCTTTTTCCATATTTAAGTTTGATATTTTTCCTCATGATTCTTTGCAATGCAATTTTCGTCAGCTTAATTAAGTTTTTCCAGGAATAAGCTGCATATATAATATATTTTGTTTAGGGATCAGTCTCACCTGTAATTTCATGTTAATGGGGTGCAGGGTATTTGTCGGTCTGTGTGATTTAATCCCATTGAAAACTGGTCTTGTTGCACTTTATATATTTGCCGACTTTTCATCTTTGTTTCGTTTCAATTCAATTTGCCATTTGGCTTGTGTTGTCTACAGTATGGCAATTTGTTGCTTTTGTGGCCCATTGCCCGTTGGATATTGCCTGCGGCTGTTGTTGACTGTTTTGCTGTTTTGCTGTTGGCTGTTGGCTGTTGGATTTGTTGGCCAGCTGTTGAACACATTTGCCGGCCGCTTTGTGGCCACATTTACGCTGCTTTGGCATTGCCAATGGTGGACGGACCCAAATACCCCTAAATAACTGTTTGATGGCTAATACCCAATCTGAAATAGACTCTTGTGGCGTATACATAATCGACTTCCGGTTGCCATTGGTGGCAGCGTGACAAAAGCTGCTTGATCTGGGCGCATAAATTGATGTGGCAGCTGTGTGTGTTTCCCTAGTCCTGTTGTTGTTTTTAGAATGAAAGAAGTATGCCAGTTGGAACGAAGAGGGGGTGCAGATAAGCGGCAAGTAAAAAAACAAAAGACAATTAAAAAGAAGAAAGAAAAAATGGGAAAACTGAGGGCAGAAGATAAATTAAAATAAACGACAGCTGAGAGATAGGGTTAAGACTCAGTGATTTATGGATAAATTATTAGAGAAAGAGTTAAAAGTTGGGAAAAGCGGAAATTTCAATCATTTGGAATTAGAGGCAAAGGGAATGGGGGAGTAATCAGCTTAATTAGCATTATAGAGAATGTAAAATAAAAAACTTATTGCTGCCAAATTCTTCTGGAAATCTTGTAAAAATCCGCAAATCTTTTTGGTTGCGCGGCATGTAAATTGGCAATTTGGCATTGTGACATTTTAGAGACCTGAACAACGTTTCCTTAATGTTCTGATGCTCTGATAGAGTGAATGCGAATGAGGGGGAAAGAGGGAGGGGTTGGAGGTAGAAGGTTGTCAAGGGTCTTGTCAAACTTGTCGAGACTTTGTTGTGGTTGTTGTTGTCATTGTTGGCGATGTCTCCACAAATTATGGCGGCCTCAACGCGTAAATGATGCTTAATTAACATTCACAAAGTTTGCGACTTACACTTACAGAAAAGTGCACTGATATCTTGTAAATTCTAGCAATTTATTTTCAAACATACGTAAACAACTAAAACCATAATAATTTTTGAATGGTTTTGGTGTATTATTGATTTGTGGACATATTTGAAATTTTTCAGAAATATGTTTTTGTAAACATAGTAATTGGGAAAGATCTAAGTGTAGGAAGAAGCATAGACCGATGAAAGCCTGGAATTGCAGGAATGTGAATGGCATGACTGCGCAATGGGGTGTGGACGGGTTGGTTGGGGTCGCCACCTGCTAAGCACATTTAGGCCAAAAGGCCAGAGGCAGAGGCAGAGGCAGAGGCAGGCCGCAGATAGACGCGGAAAAATTGCAAATGATGTTCGCTTATAGCTAAAACACTGAAACAGAGGCAATTGCAACACGAAACGGGTCGGTTAACGGAGAAAAGTCTAAGCCCATTAGGGCCAAGTGACGAAGAGTGACAGCCGCAAAATATGTACAACGGCACTGCCATCAAGACCAAATGGCAATAGTCACAAAGACACGCACAACAAAAATGGGGAAAAATGGCAAATGACTGCTGCCAGCGGATACCATCAGTGAATCTCAGTGGGCAGCTGCTGCAGGCACACAGTTCAAGGCCAACCCGTTTACTTTGGCCTTAATTAAGCCATAAGCCAAGCTGTGCCAGGGCCAAGGAAATGTAACGTGGCAGCAACAGACGCAGATAACAGCTAATGAAAATCACTTGGCCAAAGAGTAACGGCACATCAACAACAATGTGCCAAATGCTGTGAAGCATAACAGCAGGGGATGACTAAAGGAATGGCTGGGAGGTGGGGAGGGGTTGGTTTGGCGATGGTCGGGTCACACAGGATACGCTTCTAATACAATTAGAAGCTGTTTAGCTAAGTGCCTCAATGGAAGTAGAGGCAGCTGCTGCTGCTGCTGCTGCTTCTGCTGCTGCTGCTGCTAAAAATATTGTTAAAAAAAAACTGACCTCCTGCTGAAAATAGCCAAAGTAAAAGCGAGATTCAGGGTTAAGTGCTTCTGATATAGGCTGACAAAACGACTTAAAGCCAAAAGTGGAAAACGTATAACGTAAATGGTCAAAGCAAAAAAAACAAAAAACAAAAAAAAATGGATGTGCCAAAGGAGAGCGAAGGCAATTGGGGCAGGTGCGTCTGCAGAGTTAAAAAACCAAATAATGAAATGAACTGCAGCCAAGCTAAAAGGCTGTTTGCGTAGGTGTTGGCAAGGAGAAATTGTTGCGTAAAAACAAAAAACAAAAAAAAAAACAAACAAACCACGGCTTTGAGGTAAGCAACGTGGGCGGTAAATGCAGGGGTTAGTTGCTTCCGGAGCTCGGCGCAGTGCTGTAATGGAACTCATTTTGCTTGTGCATTATATTAAAACGCTAATGAGGCGGCAGTCGCATTGCTAGGCAACCATTCCCGCCATTCGCCATCCGCCAACCGCCCTCCCCCTGCCCCACCTCCTTCTCCTTACTCTCAGTCCGGTGCCCTCTTCCACACAATACCAACCCCCCGCAATGAAAATGTCTGCAGCTGGCGTTGTGTTAATTGAAAATTAATGGCGCGATGGCAAAAACTAAACATGAAAATTTGCTGATGATGACGCTAACGCATTAAATGGCCGCCAGGTGGCGCTATGGGTAGTCAGCTTAGGTCACTTGCTGTTTGTAGCAGACTGCAATTACCAGCAAAGGCGTCAAGTGCCAAGCAGATTACCACATTCCCATTATTATGCATATACACACACACACATATATATATATATATATGTATATATATATATATATATATAAAGAGTAAACAAGAAGGCAGCTGAAAATGGTTATGGGTTATAGGTCAGGGATCGGTGTTGGGATAAAATGCGTCATACCGAAAATTTGTAATTAATCACAATTAAAATCAGGCAAAAAGTTGTCTCTTATTTTTCCGTGCTTACTTCTTCTCCTTCTTCTTCTTGGTCTTTTGCTACGTTTTGCCTGTGATATCTCCCCCATCGTCCGAGTTGTTTGTGACATGGGAATGGGATCTGGGCGTGGTCTCACTCCCATGTCGCGTTGGTCGCATGGACGTGGCCGGCACAGATGCCACGGCTATGGTAATGGCGACAGTTTTAATACTTTCGGCTGGGGCACCCCGGGGGCACCCCACGCAGAGGGAAAATTAAAATAAATATGCCGAAAAAACGGGTTAAGTGTACGTTGATGGAGGCTGGCCGGAAGGAGGTTGGCGGTGGAGTTGGCAGGAAAATTAAAGGAAATTACAGTATGAAAAAATGAAATCAACGCGTAAATCCAAAAACAAAACAAAAAATAATAAAAAAAAAAGAAAATGCGACAAAAGCAGAAGCTCAAGAAAAGGCAGCATTTCTGAACGAAAACAAGAATTAAAAGTTGCAAAAAAATACTACACAGAATTATAATATAACATGGCGTGCTTGTTAAACAAGATTATGATAAATTTCGAATAAGAAAGGCATCAAGTGTCACAAAGCAATTAAAAACAAATGAATGGAAATTCCGGGTCATTTTTGAATAACGTAATACTTTTAAATTGTGTGGCATTTTCGGACATCAAATTCAGAACAAAATTGATTTAGCAGCTGAACGCAATAAATTTTTGTTATATTTTCAGATAAAGTTTCAGTCGGAACCAGTCAAGTGAAATTGTTAAATTTGTTTAATTAATATTATAATTAATATTCCCTTTTAAAAGGTGTTTAAGTTTTGATAGAGCGATTTGCCAATTAATTGCAGTAAGATAAGAAAAATGCGTGTAACTTTTGAATGTGTCGCATAATTGGCACAAAAGTCAAATAGGAACATGAGAACTAAACATGTGTGCTTAGGTTTGTGTGTGTGTGTGTGTGTGTGGTTCAGACTACTCAACAGACTTTTTTTTTGATCGATCCCAAGGAGAAGCGAGTACGATTCGAAGCAAATTGTAGGCAAACAAATGAGGATGACAAGAAGGGGAATTGAGTGTATAGCAAATATATATAGCTGAGTACTTGAGCCCACAAATAATACCGTTACTTAACATTTTGTCGCAAACAACACACACACACACACATAGACACACACTCCTGCAGTTGGAGTAACTTGGCATACATATGTGGCAATAAATGTCTCCAGCGGCCAATGGCAACAACGAAAAGTTGCTGCTTAAGTGATACAAAATGCAAATATAAGGCCAGTGATGACACATTGGGTGGCAAGAGTGTGTGGCATTGGAGTTCTGTGTTGGGGGGAAGTGGCAAGCAAATGCGTAGACAGTGGCTGACAAACTCACTTGACGAGCTTCACGGCTTAAGGTTATTTGCACGATGTCAACTCGTCTCGACCCGACCTGAACCGACCCGCACATGTGATATATCCACTCGACTCGATTGTTGTGCATCACAAACACAGAACACATCTCTACAATCACACGACACCCCCCCCACACACACACACCACACCTTTGCTACCTACACCGCCACAGTCAGTCACTTGTGGAGGCTGTAAAACTGGCGTCCATGTGACTGATATGTGGCATTGGCAGCCAGCTTAAAATGAAATGTAAACACAAACAAAACGTCGGCCAAGTTGGAAAAATAAAAAAAAGGAAGCCCCCCCCACTCAACTACCCCCTAGGTGACAGCCCAAACCCCAATTGGATTGTCAAATTATGCGTGACAAAATTGGGTGCTGTTGTTGTCAGTTTTGTTATTGCTTATAGTAGTTGTTAGCGCCAGTTTGTCAGCACATAAAAAACACAGTGAAAACAACAACAGAAAATAAACAAACAAAAAAACAATAAAAAAAAACTCATCTGCATAGCAGCATCATCTAAATCAACTCAGCATTTTGCATGAGTCAAAGTTTCCACTATTCCCTCAGCCAATCTGGTCACGTAACACCCACTAAGCAAGAGAGAGAGGGAGAGATAGAGAGGCAAAGAGGGGGAGAGAGAGAGAAAGAAATAGAGAGTAGAAAAATATATAATATATAGAAAAAGTTGCCACGTGCTTTGAATGGTTTGTGACACCCACTTCTAAGCTGATACATTTTGACGATGTGGCCATCGATCGTGACCAATTGGGTAAATTATACTTATACTACATATATATATATATATACATATAAAACTCGTATATATTTACACATATTCCCCAGTCAGCAAAAAAACCAAAATGCGAGCAGCTTTTATTTTTGATGGAAAAGCATTTAAAAGTGATTTTGATTTTATACCCGCACAGCAACAGCTGCTCAATTTATTTTACATATATTATGACCATGTCACAAATAACACTTGTCAAAGATGTTCTCAGTGAGGATAGAAAAACAATAAATCTGATAAGAAGATACCCAGCAAAAGCACCAATTCGCAATCAATGAAAACTTACATTTTTCAAATGCGTTGCAGTCTCTGAAAAATTATTTAAATAACAAAAAAATAAAAAAGTTTTCTTATAGAAAATCCGTCGATTTTCAATCAGTTTGAAACGAAAGAAAACATTTGGCATTCCAGATAAAGATGAAGCTAAGAATACTTCAAAGGTTGCCAAGAAGCAGGTGGTTCCATTATTTGCAACGCATCCGATAATCGTTTGATCATCCTGCGTAATCACTTCAAGTTCTCCCCGATGACCCGGCACTCGATGTACTCTCGTTGACAGACTTGATCTTTAGTCGTGTGCAGATGTACGAGCTGAATCACAGAAATATCATTTCGACTGAGACCCTCGCCTCAATGATCTCAACTTTAATAAACAGCCGCCAAGACTTCTCATGCTGCACGAACACAATCCTGGCCTGGCTGGACAATGAGGGAAAGGGTGCCGCCAATCGGTTTAATGTGATTGGCCACCAAACTTGGCACCTCTACCTGCTCTCGGTGGTGCCCGCTATATCATGTCAGCAAAGCTGATCCCAATCAGACATTCACCAAGGAGCGTACCTTTGGCATTGCCCACGACTGTTTCATACTGGTCTCTGAGCTACTTGGTGACGTCGGTAATCTTTTCCACAAATAACACCCAGGAGAATTTTAGTTGCGCATATCTCTGATTTAGATTCGGATTGTTTTACTTATGATTAGATCATGCCACTTGTTGCAGGACTACGATTATTGTTTGGGTCTTTTGTAGTACTTGGTAAAATTAAAATTAAATTGTTGACGAGACTACGAAAATTGAAATATGAAAATATCTGATTCTGGTAGAGCTCTCTCGATCCATCTTCCTCTCCAACTATTTATAAAAGTTTCCAAATGCTATAATTACTTAAATATCTTTAAAGTTGATAAAATCTCTGATTTGCATATTGTGCCAACAATTTCTAAGATTATTTTGATGATTGAACTTACAGCCAAGAATCACAATCATTGCCAAAATTTCAATTAAACAAGTATTTCTCAAATATTCAGCATTTTATTAAGTTGCCATTTGGCAAATGTAATTTATTTTTACAGTGATACTTGCTAATGTGTGGATTTTTTTTTGTGATTGCTATGGCCTTATTTAAATGTTGCATGCTTAGTTGGCATTTGGGCTTTCATTTCTCCTGTTCACTTTGGTATTTTTCTTTTTCGTTTACTTTGGTATTTAGCATTTAAGGTTCTTATTCTTATTCTCAATTTGGTTGCTGGTGTTGTAGTTGTTGTTGTTGTTGTTGTTGTTGTTCCGGTTGCCCGGGCAACCCATTAAGTGGTACAGGCCACCCTAAGAAAATACTGCTTCAAGCGTCCATTCACTCCCTACTCGGACTCAGACTCTGACTCAGACTTGGACGCTGCCGCCTGTTTCGGCCTGCTTTTGCCTTGTTCTAGCCCCTCTCCACCTCTCTCTCTCTCTCTCGCTCTCAGTCCACCGGCATCCCCGTCACGTCAATTCAATACGTTTAAAAGTTCATTTGCTGTTTAGCTTGGTCATTATGTGTCTGCCTGACTGCCTGACGGCCTGTTTGGTTTTCTCCCTAGTCACCCGCCCTCCTCCACCCGCTGGCAGTCGCTTGTCAGGCCTCTCAGTCTGCGCCTTTGTCGACTAGGCCATTAAATGGGCACTCAATGTGTTTGTCTAACTTGCCATTTGCGATGATAATAATGTCGTATGGCCGTTACATTGATGTTGCCTGAACGGCCCCGTTACGGTCGAGCAACCGAACAACCCAACAATCGGACATCCCGACTATTGGACAGTTCTTTGTTGTACCTACTCATTGTTAATATACCCTTAGAAAACGCAGATGAGGTCGGCTCCGATTATAAGGATTATGATCACATGTGCAGCCCAATCCTTGAACATAGCGCTATCAATAAAAAATATACTTTTTGAAAATTTAGCTAACGTATTAAATTCTTTTTTATTTCGCATCAATTCAAACATTTTTTTTATGTATATACAAAATATATTTGAATTTATAACAGCTAACAAAAAATATGTTTGCCAGTTAAAAATAGTGTTGGCACTTAATAAAAACTATGATTATTGTATACTATATTTATATATTGGTTTGCTAGGGTATTAAAGCTTCTCTTTCTCTCTCCCTCTCTCCCGCGTGTCTCGGTTTATTTGACTCACTTTCCCTCTTGCTCAAACATTTGTTTGGTTTTACTGCTTCTGTCGATATATATATATATATTTCCAAATCGTTTGGCTTGGCGTTTTGATTTCGTTATCAGTTTTTATGTTTATAAGTGTGACACACACCCAAATATACACACAGCATACACGTTGCGCTGTGCGTGTATTGGTGTTGTCTGCTTTTTATTTGTGCGCTGTTTGGTCAATTGGAAAACATTTCGTAGCAGACTTTTCGGCGCTCGCCTCAAATACGTCGCTCGACAGGCGGTCGCCAAAGTGACGACAACCGTTGAATTCGTTGTTTGTTGTTGTTGTTGTTGTTGTTGTTACTGCCGTAACTAGATTGCTTCCCTCTGCTCCCTCTACTCCCCCTTGCTCCTCCTGCTGTTATTCATGTTGCTGTTGTTACAGCTGCTACTGCTGCTGCTTCTGCTGCTGCCGTCGGCATAATGGCGTCGTTATTATTTTGGCATTAAAAGAATTAATACGCTTCAATGGACTCTCGGCGTAAATAGATCGTTAGGCAGCGTGCCAATAGCAGCTGTAGATTCAGTGGCAATAGCAATGGCACCAGCCACACCCCTCTCCCCCCACATCCACATCGCCACCAAAACCATGTCTTTGCATAGTTGTGTGTTTTGTCAGCTCTTTATGAATGTACGCTTTGCTAGTTCTGTTGGCTTTTCACTTTGCTTTGTCACGCCATCGAGTACAATTTTTGCCACTTCACATTCAAAAAAGGGACAAGCATAAACACACACACACACACGCACACACACATACACTCACACACAGACACATACTTATTTACTTGGCTTAAATGGGCCCACCAACCACCCTTCACCCGTCGCACCACAATCAATAAACTTTCTCTTCTTTGTCTTCCTCTATGGCAATATTACCAAGTGTTTCTCAAACAAGAATACTGCTCTTGATTCTTCTAATCCATAACATTTATGATCTTTTCTCTTCTCTTCTTCCACAATTAACTTGTTAAATTAAATGTGTTTTCAGTTTTAGTTTAATTAACAATAGATATAAGTTTAAATAAATGTTAAATATAAATTTAAAAATTTAAGAAACAATTGCGGCAAGTTGACAGCGTTGTTAAAATTGAACCCTTTCAGCATTTTTGACTGAATTGGATAATCAATTTCATTTACGCTGAAATTAAATGCAGCTCGTCTTAATTGTATGCGTAAGTGTTTATGTGTGTGTGTGTGTGTGTGTGTGTGTGTGTGTGTGTGCGATTAATATAATACAAATTTATCTGATATATAAGAGCCCATATAAATATATAACAACGTTTTGAATTTTAATGACACTTAATTGTTATTAAATTTCCGACCATCATCAAAATGATTTTGATTACTTGCAAAATCGATGCATTGCAGCTTCAGCAATTTTTAAATTGCAATCGGATAATTGCCATGGTGCAGGGACCGGCAGCATTTTAATTTAGTTGCATGCAAATATTTAGATAATTTAAAATGCCTCGGCTCAAATGCAAGCATGCATATCCAGACAGACAGTATTGGGGTGCCGGCCGGATAGGAGAGAGATACGGCTGACTAGATACGTAAATAGAGCTAGATATGTATTCAGCTGCAGTCGCTGCAGTTCGCCTAGATACAAGATACCTGCCACAGATACATATTTTGATTTTCACATTGAATTTCGTTTGAGTGACCTGCAACCCAATGCACATTGTATATTCTGCAATCAGATTATTTGATACGAATATATTTGCATTGTATATTTGTGCAACGTATCTCACAGATAATATGCTTCAATAAACCTAAGCCTTGTACTAAAATTCCATATATATATATATATATATTCGCATTGTCTCTCTTGGGGAATAGTGGTTAATTAGGTTGTGGTCAAACCACGTCTTTGCGGTTTTGCATTAGTTTAATTGGTTAATTCAGAGACTTATCGGTTTTATGGAATTCACTGGAACTATTGTAATCTGTGAAATGGCAAAAGGTGTTAATAATTGGTAGGTAGGCATTATAATTATAATTGATTTTATACGGCTCAGTCATGGAGCAAAAACACCGAAATCATAAACCAGGACAATAACTAATAATTGTTAAACTAAATATTAAAGTTGTTATTTAAATTAAAATAATAGAACTGAGCACATGCCAAACAGCTCTGAATTGCTCAGCTCAAATTTCACTGTGTGTGTCTCAGTGAGTATTTTATGATTTGGTCTATAATTAATGTTCATCCCATTTTGTTGTTATCCATTGTGTGCGATAAGCAGCCGCAACAGTAACCGAACCGACAGCAAGTTGCCAACATTTTGAGTAGCAATTTGGCTACAGGATTGGCCCTTGCCAACCCATGGCCAACATGTAGATGCCTGCATGTGGCACATTTTGAGTAATGGGCTCCAAGCCAACTGATTGCTACTCCACTTGTAACAGTTGCTGCTGCTGCTGCTGCTGCTGCTGGTGATGCTGCTGGTGATGCTGTTGCCGCTGTTTTTACTTAGAATTTTGCATGAAATGCATTTGATGGAATATGGTTTACCGCCCCACCACCCCTAAGTCTAAGTCCTACCTAAAAATGATGAATGGAAACAACAGGAGCTGTTTCTGCATGCCGCATGATGCGGGTTGCATTGCCGGCAGTGATTACCAATAGCAACTGCTGTCATCGCTGGTTAAACTGCGGCTATGGCTCCAGAAGCGGATTTTAGTTCCGGGCTTCCGGCTTGGTCTTCAGTTCTTGTTAGTTTCCTTTTTTGAAATCATAAATTTCACAACAACTGCAACTAGCCAAACAACAGCTAGCAACTAAACCGCTGCTGGTAACTACTGAAACGAGCTATCCCAGAATCCCAGGCTAATGAACATGATACATAAACGCACACACACACACACACACACACACACACGCACAACAAAGCGTTGGACGGGGGCGTAGCAGTTTATGGCCGTTGCAGCTGCAGAAACAGCAAAAGCACTGAGTGCATTTAGCAATTATGAAATGTGCGCACATAAATGTGTATGTGTATGTGTATGTGTCTATCTTTATACCCTTAAAGTCCACAAAGGGTGTAATGAAGCTCTTGAAAGGGTATAAGGCATGACGCAAGAGGCATGCAACACGAGGCGCGAGGCATATATATATTTAAAAGTCGAGTCGATTTGTCCTTTTACTTTCTGAGTAACATGCGATTACCAATAAAAATAAACTAATCATAATAATAGATTATAAATAAAAAGTATTTCAGAAGATATAGTATTTTTATGAGACAGGAATAATAATTGCATAACTTTGGTCAATTGCCAACATTTTATTTAGATCAATTAAGAAATTCGTACATAAATATATTTAAATATTCGCTAGATGCAACATCATTTTTTTCCACACACATATATATATATATGCACATAAAAATTATTAAAGTAAAATTATTTCTTTTAAAATTTAAGCCTTAATAAGTAATGAATTGGCTTTAGGGTATCAGCTATTCCAGTGTCTCCTGACCATATTATTTGCCCTTTCTGTGTCCGTTGCCAATTTAGAACGAGCTTAAAATTTGCAATTAAATGACAAAAGTGGCAAAAGCAAAGGCCACTCCCACTAAGCCAGGCAGCTGTTAAAAATGAAAATTAAAAAGGGGCACAAGAATATAAGACACCAAACGTAACTGTAGAAGAAGGTAACGGGAATGGGAAATGGGAAATGGGGAGAGAGAGAGAGACTTCACTGTGAGATAAGACTCTTTAAAAAGGAGGTCAGTTGCGCTACAGTGTTATGTGCATTGTGACATTTTGGTGTAATAAAAACTACAATAACAACAACAACAACAACAACAACAGCTGCAACTGCCACCGAGTTGGCATCAGAAACTATAACAACAAAAACAGTTGAGTTGACTGCAGCTAAAGAAATGAAATGAAAACTGCTGTGCACATTGCGTATACTCCACGTTTGTCACAACGCAATATTGCCACAAAATGCATTAAGCACAGCAGCAGCAACAGCAGCAACAACACTGCATACACAAACAACAACAACAACAAGAACAACAGTAAGAACAACAAGAGCGTGGGACAAGAAAATGTCAGACTGTTTCGATTATATAAAATTACCAAATGGGCGGGTACATGAGAAACAGTTTACTTGCTTATGGTAAACACGAAACGAAGCGTAGGGGTGGTGAGGTGAGGTGAGGGGGAAGGCGGGTGCAGTGACACTGTCAAGAGTTACGTTGACCCCTCACCAAAAACGACAACAACGAGAAGTTAATGGTAGCCGGAGAATGAAGGTTGCAAATGTGGATGACTGGTTGTTGGTTAAAGATTCGCAAACATGACAAATGATAAATGTGAAACGGATACGCAATGCGCAATGGACACTGGACACTGCACACTGGACACTGGACACAGGACACTGGACACAGGACACAGGACACAGATACACAGACTGAAACACAGAAACATTCAGATTTCACATATCAAATGTTGGCAGCTGACAAAAAAATGCTAACAAAAAGTTAAATTGAATACAAAGTTGGGTGGGAATTAAACATGTTAAATATATTATAAGCAAACTAAATTAAGGAGTTTCCAATTGTAAAGTTACATGATGTGTTTTGATTTCTATTAAGGCTATATTCAAAAAATCCTAAAATTAACTTTCCAATTATATTTCAAATGAAATTAATAACTTTATGGCTTAAGTATAAAGATAATATAATGCAATAAAACTAGATAATATAAAAAATTTAAATATTCTTAAGAAATTATTAATTTATTAATTATAACTGTATATAATTAGAAAATAAATTTGTTTGCTCAATAGCTTATTCAATACTTTGGCCCTTTGTAGGGTATTTTGTTGATTATTAATTTTAATTATTATATGTTGCTTTCCGCAATCAAATCAAATAAATATCCATGACCCAATATTTATTGGATGATGTTCAATGTTTTTTCTGCTGTGTTATTCTTTTGGTCACCACAGCAGTATGTTTTACGTATGTTTATCCAAGAGAGAGTCATGGAATCTATTCGAATAAATGGCCGCAAAAATTAATTGATTCAAGTTATTCGAAACCATTTTGCACATTAAAACTCGAATGGCTAGCAAATCAAATTGAAATACCAATGGAAGTTCCGTTCACTTCAGCATCCGCCTCTGCATCCTCTGCCTCTGTCTCTGTCCCTGTCTCTGTCTCTGACCACGTCGATGTCCATGTCGATGTCCATGTCCTGCTCTTGGCCTCTGGTTGAATATCTGTGTTCATTTCGTTGAAGCTCTCGACATGAATTTAATTTTGATTTTTATTTTTGCATTTTTCTTTTTCTGGTTTTAAGCATTGACCGATTTAATTGAATTGCACGCGACCTAGTTGCTTTGCCATTATATTAAAGCACCAGGACCCCATCTCGTCATCAACTAGGCCAACGATATGATTATGCAAAGTGGTTGGAAATGTAGCGTTTTCGAAGAGTTGCTATTTTCATCCCTCAACCATTTCCCTATCGTTGCTCGTTGTATCTACGTCCCTTGGTCAGTGTGCAATACAACAGTTGATTGACCATCGGCAGAGGGGTGAAGGAGTCCAGTGTTGATGGGAATGAGAGGGAGGTGGGGACGGTGTGAAGAAGGCGTAAATTCGTTTAGGACTTGCCTTTTCGGTGTAAGTGCAAATTGAACAAGCGTATGTTGTAACATCTAGCCAATATTGGTTGCAGGAACTGCAAGTTAACTTTGATTTGACTTGGACTTCCAAGTTCATCCCCGATTCCATTCAAGAGAAAGTCCATCCGCCCACGTTCGGTTGCACGTTCTGTGTGTGGCATTGCATCTTTAAGTGATTGGCTCGAACACTCGACATCTGACAAGTGGACAGCACTGAGATCACTTCAGCTCCTTCAATTCGCCCAATTTCAGGCTCAATTTCAGGCAACATTTTCATTTCCAACTCGATTCAACTCCACTCAACTCGATTGACACCCTCAGTGAGTTCAACTTTTCTTGATTTCCTCAATTAAGAGCACACACTCAAGTGAGTTTTCCAAAGTCATTTTGTCGCTTTTATTTTAATTTTAATATTTTCTTACTTAACATTAAAACTGCAAAATGGACTTTAATAATCTTTGCGAAACGGAAAATTATGCTTATATTCTTACTCATATTCATCTTGACCAGGTCAGGTTGGTTACAAACTGTTAATATAAAAATTGGGTTGCCTCATTTTTATAAACAAGATTAGCAATTAGTTGTCCTATTGATGAGTCTAAACGTGATTGACTAATTTGCATGCCGTATAATTTCTTTTGCTGCTCCACTTCGATTGGCCTTGTTAGAAAATTATTAAATTGGTGAATGGATAAATCTGCATACTAAATTGTACAAATGTGGATGTGCGCTGATTTAATCAATCACATTCATAATTAAAAAAAAAAATTATAACCCATAAATAACAACAATCAATTTTAAAATTTCATTAAAATTTTAACGTTTATTTTCTGTTGTTTGTTTATTGGCTTAGGCCCAAAATCATTAAAATTGTTTCAGGAGGTTTTTTGATTTTTGAATGGATATCGTAATTGCAATGGCAATTTTATTGTTCTACATGAGAGGCAGCAAAAATGATGAAATGGTTGTAGTTAGTGAAAAATGACATGAATTTAAATTGTGGCCTAATGTCAATTTAATTATATGATGTGCACATAATGTCGGCGCGATGTGCAAAAGTTCTCGTATTTACTGCACATTTGCTCTATTTATGTGCATGTGTGTGCGTGTGTGTGTGTGTGTGTGTGGCTGTGCGAGTTAATTTGATTTTAAATATGTAGAACTCGTCGGAAGTGTGGTGTTGCCACCGTCACCATTGCTGCAAATATTGGCCATGTTTTGGGTTTATTTTTCATTTGCGGTTAATCAACTGGCCGTGGCATTAATATTATGATTGCAACTGGCTGCGGCAGGTGCACTGATAGGTAATGATAAGTAAATAATTTGAAATGCAGCGACAATCAAGCGAGCCCATTTCATTAAAAATTCAAGTTAACTCAACTGTGCAACACACTTCACAGAAATTCACCCACCAGACACACACACAAACACACACACACACACACACACACACAGGTACACAGCTAAACTTAATGAGAAACACTGCAATTTAAAATGAGTAAATGTTAAAACGGTTGCTGGGTGAAGGTGGCAAATAGTTGCACAAGCGAATATGTGAACTAAGTGGATGCAACACAGGCTGACCCGTAATTATTATTATTGAGCTTCTTGCACTGCGACCTATCAGAGCCATTAGGTCCTGGCCTGCAATTAAAGACAAGCAAAAACAAACCAGGCCAACATAAAGGATAAGCTGCTGCCCCATACAAAATAAATTGCAGCAAATTTAGCTGCAAATGTATAAAGCACATTTAAATCAAATGACAAACTTAACACTTTGATAAAATATTAAGCAAATACATCAAATAATTTCGCATGCAATCAAGTGAATATTGTAAAATACCAAAATATTTGTAAACTGCACTTGGATAACCCCAGGGGCACAAAAATAATAAATAAATATAATAGCAGATATTATTATTAAATGGTATTTACATAAGTGTTGTTCAAGTATGAAAATGCGACGCAGCAGGCTCAGCTATTGTTTAATACCAGAAACACCACATGGAATCGTAGTAGGCGACGCCATATATTATTTTGTATAAATAGAGGAGTGCTCGTCAGAGAAAATCAGTTCGATTCCAAACGTCGTCTCAATTTTTGCTTTTTGCTCAACAATTGAATGGTGTTGTAAGTATCAAACTGACTTTCAAATTTATTATAAATTGCCAATTTCTATACTGATTTAATAAAAAAAATTCACAAATTTCAGAAATATAGAAACAAGCACTTGCTATGTGGCGATATAGGAGTGAGCTCCTCGATTGCCACTTGAGCAAATTCTGCAGACTGGTATTCCAAAGATCCTGGCGGAATTTCGATGTTTCGGGCGATTCTCCTGGTGGCCTTCCTTCGAGGACATCAGTGTATACATTTTGAGGCAATGTAAAGATTCTGCATGCAAATCGCATTGATATTGGGTCCGCGGCGTGTTCCTGTTGCATTACCGCCATTTTTGATCGAATATATGCGATTTTGGGCAGCTTGGAGATTTCCAGATACTCATTGATTATCTGCGATGGAGACTTGTGAGATGACTTGGCACAGATCCATCTTGCATCGTCTTCCCAATTACATTTAAATAATGGAACTATCAGTTGCAATTTTGGTGGTTGTCTAAATTTGCTTTGCACCGCAAAAAATTTGAGATTGTTGTTAATAAGCATTGAGGCAGACATTTAGAAAAATTGGATTAAAACAAAAATACAAAAAAAAAAAACGGCGCTAAAACGTAAAGTAAACACGAAAATTAAATTTGTAAATTATTCATGTGAACGATTTAAAAAAAATAAACAAAAATTTTATTTAATACAACCGATAAGTTTTGAGTTGGAATTCATAAACCAGTTTTACAATGCGGTGGATTCTGTACAAAGAAACGTTGTTAAGGAGACAACACAACGCCAACAGAAGTCATCCCGTTTTTGTGAGATGAGCGGGCACGAGATAAACCGGTGTCCGAAATTTGAAAAAAAATTTAAACAAGCGAAAAGAGTTTGTAAAAACGCAGCATTTATGCTTCCGTTGCCTGGGAAGTCATGCTATGGCAGAGTGCAGAAAGGAATGGAAATGTCAGAAGTGCAGCAAGCCCACAATACCTTGCAACATGAAGATGCAAAAAGGGAGAGTGTAAACTGTATCAAATTAAAAAATGAGCAGGAAACACTGTTGGCCACTGCTGTGGTCAACGTAAGAAATGCCAGTGGAAACTACGAGCAGCTTTGCGCACTGATGGATGGAGGATCGCAACGCACTCTGATATCAGAAGAAGCAGCGCAGCTTCTTAGGTTGAAGAGAAACAAGGAGTCCGTGGAAATACAGGGGATATTTTCACAAGGCACGGAACTGGCAAGAAATAGTGTATTTCTTGAAGTCAGACCTCGATTTGCAAGTAAATTCAATGCGCGGACTACAGTACTAGTAGTCCCAAAACTACAAAGGGCACTTCCCGGCAAAAGTATTGATATGGATGTTAATACAAACTGGAAAAATTGCACTTTGGCAGATCCAAAATTTAATATGCCAAGAAGAATTGACATGGTCATTGGTGTGGACCTTTTGCCCTTAATAATGATGGGTTAGGTCAAAACCATCAATGGAACGTTGGGGCAAAAGACACGACTCGGATAAATAGTTTCCGGAAATATTGCTCGAGCACCGCCAAAGAAAATTCTGACGGCGGCTATGACGGTGAACATAAATGATCTGGAACGCAGACTTAACTCCATGGATGTTCCAGTGATGCCGAAGAGGCACTGAGCCAGCAGCTGCGTCGCGATTTAGAAGAAAGCAAGACACTTCTGAAGGATGCACAGACGCAGCTGGAGCGACACAAGGCGGATACACCCGGCAAGGCACAAATTGGGCAGTTACGTAGAGGATTATTTGGTATCGCTGCAAGAAAGAACAAAATGGCGCAGTGAATTAGAAAACCTTAAGGAGGGTCAGGTGGTGTTGATCAAACACGAAAATACACTCAGGAAAAGGCCAATGGGTAAAATAATAGAAACAGTGAAAGGAAAAGACAATAAAGCCAGAATATTCAAAATTAAGACAGATAAAACGGGCAATCAATAAAATATGTCCGTTACCAACAAATGAAGAAGAGCAAGAAAATCCGCGAAGAAACACACGGAGCAACATGACGGCAGCAACAATTACTTGAGAATAAGATATGTACAAAAGAGGGAAATATATAAGGATCATTCATATTTGTTTCGTTATCCAGTTTGTGTTTAATAAAACAAATTACCTGAAATGTATCGGCGACTATTTGTATTCTTTATGCATACATCATTTATGCATACACATTATTATTTCAATTGCTTTTTTGATTTGAGAACATGATTCTTAGAGGCATTTTACTTTTACTTACTCTCTCGTCCTTAGAGTATATAATTTGCTCTATAAAGTTGTTTATGCTGTACTCTTTGTGCAACATGAACTCTTTCAGCTAAAGGATGGTTTGTGTGGCTGACTGCCTGTCGCTGTCGTCAGTCTAACTCAAAACGTGAAACTAAACTGCAACATTTTACAGACAACTTGCCACAATGCTCCCTATAGCCATTTGCTGTGAGGCAGCCAAGAGAGCTGTGCTTCTTCCTGTGACAGTCGTAGTTGTTCTGCTGCTCCGCTTTAACATTCCTGTCAATTGCTCTTCATGGATAACAACAGCAAATGCCACCAAACCAAGTCCTACGTCTTCGCCCCTTCCCCAGGCAGTTGTCTCTTGCTATTTTATGGGCCTTTAAGCGTGCGGGCCAAGCCGCTGAAGTGGGCTGTTAGGGGCTTGTTAACTTTATTGATACCCACGCGGATCGAACATTGCCACAGTATTGCAAGCAAGATAAAACAGTGAGAGGGGGAGAGAGAGAGGGACAGATAGAGAGCGTGTGGGGAAGTAAATGGAACAAGTGGTACATTGGCTGTCGATGTTGACATCATCTGACACATGTTGCGGCTGAGAGCTTCCCTCCCCCCCAAGGATATGTTCCTTTCAAGCTGTAAGTTAATGTGCACGTGTGGGTTGGTATATGGCCGATAAGCTTAGCAGCGCATTTGTATAGGTTTATGTGTACTTGGCACAGCCACAGCCACAGCCACAACCACAGCCACAACTGACCCACTGAAAGCCAAAGGTTTAGGGCAACGTTGGTCATGGCCAACACCAAGTTAAAGATGGTTTTCTTTAATTAAAATGATTACAAAGTTTATGTTTGCTTAGTTTATATCTGTACTTAATAAAGTTATGCGACTCAGGCATTTTGGCCAGTTGAAGATAGCCAAAAGGAAGTCTTTTCGTACATCAGCAGATTATAAAAAAAAAAGAAACTTTACCAAAATAATGTGTTTTATTGTGAATAATAATTATACATTTCAAAATAATTCAATGAAAATATCAAACAATTTAAAGAAGTCAATGGTTATTGTAAGCACTTTGATATTTTGGGGTTTTAATATCACTTTTCACTCGAATAAACTTATTTAATTATGTGAGAAATTATCATTTTATTTATTTATTTAATATTATATTTCATCATTTGTTTTTCAAAATATATTGGTCCTCATCAGTTTTGATCTGTGTTAAAAAAAAAAAATAAGTTTATATTATTCTACTTACCATAACGTCACAGACCGCCAGACCCACTAAAAGATTTCGATACTTTCTTAATATCTTGAATTTCATTTTATTCATTATACCATTCGCTGGTTGACCTTAGTATAGTATGTCATTGCTCGCTTAGTAGCCCTTACATAGTTACTACCGTTATTAATGTGTTTCATTTTTATTTTTTCAGCTTTTACTGTTCCATTCTCTGCGCTCAATTTCAATTTCAATGTCAATCTTATCATTCTTTTTTGGCTAACTGGGCTACATGTATATATGATATATATATATATGTATTTATTTATATTTGTATACATTTAGATACACATACATACATATCAATTATCAATTTAAATTGTAACTTAAATTAAATAACAATCACATTTACTTATTCTGTTTTTTTTTTTCTTTTTTGCTTAATGTTCTTTTTCTGTTTCCATTTGGCTCTTCATTTCTAATTATAAAAAAAAGTGTTATTTACTCATATTTGGGGTTATATAAGTATATCATATCATATATAATTTATCAATCATATATATTTATATATATATATGTTGTTTTTTTTTTTTTTTTTTGCTCAAGTATCTGCAAACAAATTGTCAATAAAACAATTGGGAACAATCAAATCAACAAAAAACTTAAAAATCATTCGTTCGTTCGATCGGAACCGATATAAATAACTTGCTATATCCTCTGGGTATTGCATACATATATAATTCACTACTTGCTTAAAACACGTGCCACTTGCAGTGCACCCATTTTCCATCGTTTTCATTTATATATATTTTAATTATCATTAAATATTACGCTATTTTTGTTGCCGTTTATTATTTATTTTTGTTTTTGTGAAATCTTGACATTTAATAATAAATTGGAATTACGTCTATTTATTTTCAGATTTTTTTTTCCGTTTTGTTATTTTAAGTGAATATTTTTTTTATTTTTTTTGACATTTATTGGATTTTAATTTTCCGGTATGTATCCAAATATT